>OZ023257.1:3374647-3487469 GCA_964007305.1 Netelia melanura | reverse complement strand
AATTAATATTTTTAAAAAATCGCTTACCCAAGTCGAACTCCACCGGGAAAATCTGCCTGGACTCGCGCACCAAGAGGTATAATCCTAACCTCGCTTATATACACAGGCTTTGGAAATTGTACCAAATCTAGATTGAGTTCCTGGGAAAATAAACCAAAATGTATATATTTTCTTTCATCATTTTGATTACACGGTCCAACGTCATCGAAAGATTATGGCAATACAAACCTCAGATATATCGTGAGAAAAAGTGTCGAAGAACAACAACTCTACGTTATCCATTTTTTTTCTTAAGCTCGCGAATTGAACGCTGGACTGTCAGAAGGTATTAATAAAACTGTATCTTCACAAGAGTTCGTCAAAGTTTCTATAAAACTAATTTGTACATGGATTATAGACGAAATATAATAGAATTTGAGTTATTGGAAATGTCAAATGAAAAAGGAAAGCTTAAATTGACACACTCATAATTATTGCTCGCCGCTCGACTGCCTTTGCCGAACGCGCGGCGGCGACATGACCAGACCAGAGATGAGTAGGGAGATCAGCAACGCTCGACAAAAGTTGAAACCTGGAGAATTTGTTCTGCGACATCTGGGTGGCCAAAGCGCCAACTATTTCGTGCCCTCGTTAAGTTGGCCGCAAGCTACCGTAGTCATATATATGGCGAAGGGATCATATATATATAATTTGGCGGTCCGTATACGCAAGTCGGATGTTTCCGTGAATGAGACAGACGTGCAATGATGACATATGTCAATATTTCTAGGCTTGTACGCGTTGCTCGAATGTTCTGAGATCCGAGCGAGCGGAATATTTGAAGGTCCGCATGTACAACTTGTGTAAAGCCGCCGATGCCTTTTTTATTCTTTCAGCTATCAAATCTGTATAGACGAATTATACATTTTTTAAACAAAATTAAATAATGTGAAAGAAATATAATTTATCATCGTCGATCTAGCTCCATGAAGCTAGGTCTTCAATGTTTCTTGTTATAGCAGGATATTATTTTGCAGAAATAAAAGAGACTTGGTCTAGCAGCGCGAGATCGCCACGGCTTTTTCTTTTTTTTCGTATTATGTATCTGGCTCCATTATTTTTACATATTTCAATTGCAGTCAAAAAGTTCGAAGACGGGTACATAAATTTGTGAAATTTGATGAATCTCAATCTGAAATTGATGAATCTGAAAAACATAATGGAACGAATATCAATTTTTCCGATCGAGGGTGGTGCGGAGATTAGCACTAGACATTGAACTACCGCTCGCTAGTAGGCAAATGACAATCGGTCACTACGCAAACAAAATAATACATAGTCTCGAATTATTACAGCGTCTATTCGCACAAAGATCTCTCATTTTTTCTACTGTATTCGGCTCCATAGCTAGATACTTTTTAAAAAAACATAAACTCTTCTTAATAAACTTTTTGTCACTTCACAAGAGTTTCGTTTATTCTTATTCTCAATTGAATTCACAACTTACATCAAATGTCTGTGATATAATAAAATAACAAATGACTGAAGGAAAAGGAAAATATTTACTACATTTAATTAACAACTCGACCAGCTTTATAGTTTTTCTCGATAGTTCAGAAAATATACATATAATGAAGCCAGATTGGTCGATTGTTTATTCATGAGATACTGTAAAAGCTGAAAAATAAAAAATCATTCATGTTACGGCGTTCTCGCGCTGCCAGTCCAAGTCTCTTTCATTTGCGCAAAATAATATCCTGCTATAACAAGAAACATTGAAGACCTAGCTTCATAGATTGACGATGATAAATTATATATTTTTCACATTATTTAATTTTGTTTAAAAAATTTCTAATTCGTCTATACAGATTTGATAGCTGAAAGAATAATAAAGACATCGGCGGCTTTACATAAGTTGTACATGCGGACCTTCAAATATTCCGCTCGTTCGGATCTCAGAACATTCGAGCAACGCGTACAAGCCTAGAAATATTGACATATGTCATCATTGCACGTCTGTCTCATTCACGGAAACATCCGACTTGCGTATACGGACCGCCAAATTATATATATATGATCCCTTCGCCATATATATGAGCTCCGTAAAGTTGGCCCGCCTACTGTGACTTTTTGGGGTTTTTTTTTAACGAATCGTTTGATCGTCGTTTGATACCGTTTGATCGTTAATTAAAATCGTTTGATCGTTAATAGTTTTTTCACAAAATCGAAAAAAAATCGACCGTAAAGTTGGCCCGCCAACTTTGACTTTTTCAAAATTTTTTTTTTCCAATCTTTCGGTTGTCGTTTCGGATTGTTTGATCGTTAATTACAATCGTGTGATAGTTAATAGTTTTTTTACAAAATCGGAATTACTGTCCCCAAGTCATGTCTAGTAACTTTTTACTGGTGAAGGTTGGTGGACAGTTCCAGCTGATATATTTGTTGACTTTTTGAACATTTTCCTTATGCTGTACTTTGATCGTCGTTTGATATTAATGTATATCAAGTTTCATCGTTTGATCGTTCATAGTTTCTTGGAAACCTGCAATTTACTTTCTGCCAGTATGACCTGAAGTTGGCTAGTAAGTTTCTAACACTAAATTTTGGACAGTTCCAATTTCCGTATTTTTGAGCTTGTTCAACTTTTTCCTCTTGCCATCGTTTGATCGTCGTTTGATACTGGCGTGCACCAAGTATCGTCGTTTGATCGTTATTCGTTCTTTAGAAACGTGAGATTCAATGTCGAGCGTAAGGATAGCCCGCACCACTGTTTCGTCATGCGGCCTATCTTCCCCTTAAAACTTTTTCAAATTTTTCTTTTTGCTATCGTTTGATCGTCGTTCGATGTCGTTTAATCGTCAGGAATATTAATTTGATCGTTAGTAATTCGGTAGAAAAACAACATGTAACGTCCAACAGGCCGATCTGAAGTTGGCTTCCAACCGTTTACCACTAAACTTTCGACAATTCTAATTTCCGTATTTTTGAAATTTTTCAACTTTTTCTTATTAATTTAAGCAGTTTATATGTCGTGGATTTTTCAATGAATTTTTATTGCTTATACACATCGGAAATGGCCCGCTGATCACTAATTTACGGGTTGTTTTCCTCTCCGATGAAAATTGGTATGTCAAAAAACGAAAAAACCTGATTTTTCACGGTTTTTCGATTTTTAGTCCACCAATTTTCAACTGTCGACGAAATAACCGCGATTTTCATGATGTGCGGGAAATTTCCGATCGAATACGACTATTTTTAATCGGCTCACGGGAAAATTTAATTTTTCGACCTTTCCGAATCGCTATGTTGACAAGTGGGCTGAAAGAATCGCTTCTTGAATTAGACTGATTCAATGAATTTTTATTGCTTATACACATCGGAAATGGCCCGCTGATCACTAATTTACGGGTTGTTTTCCTCTCCGATGAAAATTGGTATGTCAAAAAACGAAAAAACCTGATTTTTCACGGTTTTTCGATTTTTAGTCCACCAATTTTCAACTGTCGACGAAATAACCGGGATTTTCATGATGTGCGGGAAATTTCCGATCGAATAAGACTTTTTTCAATCGGCTCACGGGAAAATTTAATTTTTCGACCCTCCCGAATCGCAAGGTTGACAAGTGGGCTGAAAAAATCGCTTCTTGAATTAGACTGATTCAATGAATTTTTATTGCTTATACACATCGGAAATGGCCCGCTGATCACTAATTTACAGGTTGTTTTCCTCTCCGATGAAAATTGGTATATCAAAAAACGAAAAAACCGGATTTTTCACGGTTTTTCGGTTTTTCGCCCACCAATTTTCGACTGTCGATGAAATAACCGCGATTTTCATGATGTGTGGAAAATTTCCATTCCATTCCATTCTATTCCATTCCATTCTATTCCATTCCATTCTATTCCATTCCATTCCATTCTATTCCATTCCATTCTATTCCATTCCATTCTATTCCATTCCATTCCATTCCATTCCATTCTATTCCATTCCATTCTATTCCATTCCATTCAATCCACTCTATTCCATTCCATTCCATTCTATTCCATTCTATTCCATTCCATTCCATTCCATTCCATTCTATTCCATTCCATTTCATTCCATTCCATTCCACTCCATTCCATTCTATTCCATTCCATTCCATTCCATTTTATTCCATTCCATTCTATTCCATTCCATTCCATTCTATTCCATTCCATTCTATTCCATTTTATTCCATTCCATTTTATTCCATTCCATTTTATTCCATTCCATTCTATTCCATTCCATTCCATTCTATTCCATTCCATTCTATTCCATTCTATTCAATTCCATTCCATTGGATTCCGTTCTATTCCATTCCATCCTATTCCATTCTACTTTATTACATTTCTTTCTGTTTCATTCCATTCCATTTCCATTCCATTTCCATTCCGTTTCCATTCCGTTTCCATTCTATTCCATTCCATTCCATTCTATTCTATTCCATTCCATTCCATTCTATTCCATTCCATTCCATTCCATTCAATCCACTCTATTCCATTCCATTCCATTCTATTCCATTCTATTCCATTCCATTCCATTCCATTCCATTCCATTCTATTCCATTTCATTCCATTCCATTCCACTCCATTCCATTCTATTCCATTCCATTCCATTCCATTTTATTCCATTCCATTTTATTCCATTCCATTTTATTCCATTCCATTTTATTCCATTCCATTCCATTCTATTCCATTCCATTCTATTCCATTCTATTCCATTCCATTCTATTCCATTCCATTCTATTCCATTCCATTCCATTGGATTCCGTTCTATTCCATTCCATCCTATTCCATTCTACTTTATTACATTTCTTTCTGTTTCATTCCATTCCATTTCCATTCCGTTTCCATTCCGTTTCCATTCTATTCCATTCCATTCCATTCTATTCCATTCCATTCCATTCCATTCTATTCCATTCCATTCCATTCTATTCCATTCCATTCCATTCCATTCCATTCTATTCCATTCCATTCTATTCCATTCCATTCTATTCCATTCTATTCCATTCCATTCCATTCCATTCCATTGGATTCCGTTCTATTCCATTCCATCCTATTCCATTCTACTTTATTACATTTCTTTCTGTTTCATTCCATTCCATTTCCATTCGATTCCATTCCATTTCATTTCCATTCCATTTCATTTCCATTCCATTTCATTTCCATTCCATTTCATTTCCATTCCATTTCATTTCCATTCCATTTCATTTCCATTCCATTTCATTTCCATTCCATTTCATTTCCATTCCATTTCATTTCCATTCCATTTCCATTCTATTCCATTCCATTCCATTCCATTCTATTCCATTCCATTCCATTCCATTCCATTCCATTCTATTCCATTCCATTCCATTCTATTCCATTCCATTCCATTCCATTCTATTCCATTCCATTCCATTCCATTAGCTCCGTTAAGTTGGCCCGCCTACTTTGACTTTTTGGGTTTTTTTTACCAATCGTTTGATCGTCGTTTGATACCGTTTGATCATTAATTAAAATCGTTTGATCGTTTTTTCAGAAAATCGAAAAAAAATCGACCGTAAAGTTGGCCCGCCAACTTTGACTTTTAAAAAATTTTTTTTTTCCGATCTTTCGGTTGTCGTTTCGGATTGTTTGATCGTTAATTAAAATCGTTTGATCGTTAATAGTTTTTTCACAAAATCGGAATTACTGTCCCCAAGTCATGTCTAATAACTTTTTACTGGTGAAGGTTGGTGGACAGTTCCAGCTGATATATTTGTTGACTTTTTGAACATTTTCCTTTTGCTGTACTTTGATCGTCGTTTGATATTAATGTATATCAAGTTTCATCGTTTGATCGTTCATAGTTTCTTGGAAACCTGCAATTTACTTTCTGCCAGTATGACCTGAAGTTGGCTAGTAAGTTTCTAACACTAAATTTTGGACAGTTCCAATTTCCGTATTTTTGAGCTTGTTCAACTTTTTCCTCTTGCCATCGTTTGATCGTCGTTTGATACTGGCGTGCACCAAGTATCGTCGTTTGATCGTTATTCGTTCTTTAGAAACGTGAGATTCAATGTCGAGCGTAAGGATAGCCCGCACCACTGTTTCGTCATGCGGCCTATCTTCCCCTTAAAACTTTTTCAAATTTTTCTTTTTGCTATCGTTTGATCGTCGTTCGATGTCGTTTAATCGTCAGGAATATTAATTTGATCGTTAGTAATTCGGTAGAAAAACAACATGTAACGTCCAACAGGCCGATCTGAAGTTGGCTTCCAACCGTTTACCACTAAACTTTCGACAATTCTAATTTCCGTATTTTTGAAATTTTTCAACTTTTTCTTATTAATTTAAGCAGTTTATATGTCGTGGATTTTTCAATGAATTTTTATTGCTTATACACATCGGAAATGGCCCGCTGATCACTAATTTACGGGTTGTTTTCCTCTCCGATGAAAATTGGTATGTCAAAAAACGAAAAAACCTGATTTTTCACGGTTTTTCGATTTTTAGTCCACCAATTTTCAACTGTCGACGAAATAACCGGGATTTTCATGATGTGCGGGAAATTTCCGATCGAATAAGACTTTTTTCAATCGGCTCACGGGAAAATTTAATTTTTCGACCCTCCCGAATCGCAAGGTTGACAAGTGGGCTGAAAAAATCGCTTCTTGAATTAGACTGATTCAATGAATTTTTATTGCTTATACACATCGGAAATGGCCCGCTGATCACTAATTTACAGGTTGTTTTCCTCTCCGATGAAAATTGGTATATCAAAAAACGAAAAAACCGGATTTTTCACGGTTTTTCGGTTTTTCGCCCACCAATTTTCGACTGTCGATGAAATAACCGCGATTTTCATGATGTGTGGAAAATTTCCATTCCATTCCATTCTATTCCATTCCATTCTATTCCATTCCATTCTATTCCATTCCATTCCATTCTATTCCATTCCATTCTATTCCATTCCATTCCATTCTATTCCATTCCATTCCATTCTATTCCATTCCATTCCATTCCATTCCATTCTATTCCATTCCATTCTATTCCATTCCATTCAATCCACTCTATTCCATTCCATTCCATTCTATTCCATTCTATTCCATTCCATTCCATTCCATTCCATTCTATTCCATTCCATTTCATTCCATTCCATTCCACTCCATTCCATTCTATTCCATTCCATTCCATTCCATTTTATTCCATTCCATTCTATTCCATTCCATTCCATTCTATTCCATTCCATTCTATTCCATTTTATTCCATTCCATTTTATTCCATTCCATTTTATTCCATTCCATTCTATTCCATTCCATTCCATTCTATTCCATTCCATTCTATTCCATTCTATTCAATTCCATTCCATTGGATTCCGTTCTATTCCATTCCATCCTATTCCATTCTACTTTATTACATTTCTTTCTGTTTCATTCCATTCCATTTCCATTCCATTTCCATTCCGTTTCCATTCCGTTTCCATTCTATTCCATTCCATTCCATTCTATTCTATTCCATTCCATTCCATTCTATTCCATTCCATTCCATTCCATTCAATCCACTCTATTCCATTCCATTCCATTCTATTCCATTCTATTCCATTCCATTCCATTCCATTCCATTCCATTCCATTCCATTCTATTCCATTTCATTCCATTCCATTCCACTCCATTCCATTCTATTCCATTCCATTCCATTCCATTTTATTCCATTCCATTTTATTCCATTCCATTTTATTCCATTCCATTCCATTCTATTCCATTCCATTCTATTCCATTCTATTCCATTCCATTCTATTCCATTCCATTCCATTGGATTCCGTTCTATTCCATTCCATCCTATTCCATTCTACTTTATTACATTTCTTTCTGTTTCATTCCATTCCATTTCCATTCCGTTTCCATTCCGTTTCCATTCTATTCCATTCCATTCCATTCTATTCCATTCCATTCCATTCCATTCTATTCCATTCCATTCCATTCTATTCCATTCCATTCCATTCCATTCCATTCTATTCCATTCCATTCTATTCCATTCCATTCTATTCCATTCTATTCCATTCCATTCCATTCCATTCCATTGGATTCCGTTCTATTCCATTCCATCCTATTCCATTCTACTTTATTACATTTCTTTCTGTTTCATTCCATTCCATTTCCATTCGATTCCATTCCATTTCATTTCCATTCCATTTCATTTCCATTCCATTTCATTTCCATTCCATTTCATTTCCATTCCATTTCATTTCCATTCCATTTCATTTCCATTCCATTTCATTTCCATTCCATTTCATTTCCATTCCATTTCATTTCCATTCCATTTCCATTCTATTCCATTCCATTCCATTCTATTCCATTCCATTCCATTCCATTCCATTCCATTCTATTCCATTCCATTCCATTCTATTCCATTCCATTCCATTCCATTCTATTCCATTCCATTCCATTCCATTAGCTCCGTTAAGTTGGCCCGCCTACTTTGACTTTTTGGGTTTTTTTTACCAATCGTTTGATCGTCGTTTGATACCGTTTGATCATTAATTAAAATCGTTTGATCGTTTTTTCAGAAAATCGAAAAAAAATCGACCGTAAAGTTGGCCCGCCAACTTTGACTTTTAAAAAATTTTTTTTTTCCGATCTTTCGGTTGTCGTTTCGGATTGTTTGATCGTTAATTAAAATCGTTTGATCGTTAATAGTTTTTTCACAAAATCGGAATTACTGTCCCCAAGTCATGTCTAATAACTTTTTACTGGTGAAGGTTGGTGGACAGTTCCAGCTGATATATTTGTTGACTTTTTGAACATTTTCCTTTTGCTGTACTTTGATCGTCGTTTGATATTAATGTATATCAAGTTTCATCGTTTGATCGGTCATAGTTTCTTGGAAAACTGCAACTTACTTTCTGCCCGTATGACCTGAATTTGGCTAGTAAGTTTTTAACACTAAATTTTGGACAATTCCAATTTCCGTATTTTTGAGTTTGTTCAGCTTTTTCCGCTTGCCATCGTTTGATCGTCATTTGATACTGGCGTGCACCAAGTATCTTCGTTTGATCGTTAATCGGTCTTTAGAAAAGTGAGATTCAATGTCGAGCGTAAGGATAGCCCGCACCACTGTTTCGTTATGCGGGCTACCTTCCCCTAAAAACTTTTCCAATTTTTTCTTTTTGCTATCGTTTGAACGTCGTTCGATGTCATTTGGTCGTCAGGAATATTTATTTGATCGTTAGTAATTCGGTAGAAAAACGACATGTAACGTCCAACAGGCCGATCTGAAGTTGGCTTCCAACCGTTTACCACTAAACTTTCGACAATTCTAATTTCCGTACGACATGTAACGGTAAAAAGTCAGCCTTCACCAGTAAAAAGTTATTAGACATGACTTGGGGACAGTAATTCCGATTTTGTGAAAAAACTATTAACGATCAAACGATTTTAATTAACGATCAAACAATCCGAAACGACAACCGAAAGATCGGAAAAAAAAAATTTTTAAAAAGTCAAAGTTGGCGGGCCAACTTTACGGTCGATTTTTTTTCGATTTTCTGAAAAAACGATCAAACGATTTTAATTAATGATCAAACGGTATCAAACGACGATCAAACGATTGGTAAAAAAAACCCAAAAAGTCGAAGTAGGCGGGCCAACTTAACGGAGCTAATGGAATGGAATGGAATGGAATAGAATGGAATGGAATGGAATGGAATAGAATGGAATGGAATGGAATAGAATGGAAATGGAATGGAAATGAAATGGAATGGAAATGAAATGGAATGGAAATGAAATGGAATGGAAATGAAATGGAATGGAATCGAATGGAAATGGAATGGAATGAAACAGAAAGAAATGTAATAAAGTAGAATGGAATAGGATGGAATGGAATAGAACGGAATCCAATGGAATGGAATGGAATGGAATGGAATGGAATAGAATGGAATAGAATGGAATGGAATAGAATGGAATGGAATAGAATGGAATGGAATGGAATGGAATAGAATGGAATGGAATGGAATAGAATGGAATGGAATGGAATGGAATAGAATGGAATGGAATGGAATAGAATGGAAACGGAATGGAAACGGAATGGAAATGGAATGGAATGAAACAGAAAGAAATGTAATAAAGTAGAATGGAATAGGATGGAATGGAATAGAACGGAATCCAATGGAATGGAATGGAATAGAATGGAATGGAATAGAATGGAATAGAATGGAATGGAATAGAATGGAATGGAATGGAATAGAATGGAATGGAATAAAATGGAATGGAATAAAATGGAATGGAATAAAATGGAATGGAATGGAATGGAATAGAATGGAATGGAGTGGAATGGAATGGAATGAAATGAAATGGAATGGAATAGAATGGAATGGAATGGAATGGAATGGAATAGAATGGAATGGAATAGAGTGGATTGAATGGAATGGAATGGAATGGAATAGAATGGAATGGAATGGAATAGAATAGAATGGAATGGAATGGAATAGAATGGAAACGGAATGGAAACGGAATGGAAATGGAATGGAAATGGAATGGAATGAAACCGAAAGAAATGTAATAAAGTAGAATGGAATAGGATGGAATGGAATAGAACGGAATCCAATGGAATGGAATGGAATAGAATGGAATAGAATGGAATGGAATAGAATGGAATGGAATGGAATGGAATAGAATGGAATGGAATAAAATGGAATGGAATAAAATGGAATGGAATAAAATGGAATAGAATGGAATGGAATAGAATGGAATGGAATAGAATGGAATGGAATGGAATAGAATGGAATGGAATAAAATGGAATGGAATAAAATGGAATGGAATGGAATGGAATAGAATGGAATGGAGTGGAATGGAATGGAATGAAATGGAATGAAATGGAATGGAATAGAATGGAATGGAATGGAATGGAATGGAATAGAATGGAATGGAATAGAATGGAATGGAATGGAATGGAATAGAATGGAATGGAATGGAATAGAATGGAATGGAATGGAATGGAATAGAATGGAATGGAATGGAATAGAATGGAAACGGAATGGAAACGGAATGGAAATGGAATGGAATGAAACAGAAAGAAATGTAATAAAGTAGAATGGAATAGGATGGAATGGAATAGAACGGAATCCAATGGAATGGAATGGAATAGAATGGAATGGAATAGAATGGAATGGAATAGAATGGAATGGAATAGAATGGAATAGAATGGAATGGAATAGAATGGAATGGAATGGAATAGAATGGAATGGAATAAAATGGAATGGAATAAAATGGAATGGAATAAAATGGAATGGAATGGAATGGAATAGAATGGAATGGAGTGGAATGGAATGGAATGAAATGAAATGGAATGGAATAGAATGGAATGGAATGGAATGGAATGGAATAGAATGGAATAGAATGGAATGGAATGGAATAGAACGGAATCCAATGGAATGGAATGGAATAGAATGGAATAGAATGGAATGGAATAGAATGGAATGGAATGGAATGGAATAGAATGGAATGGAATAAAATGGAATGGAATAAAATGGAATGGAATAAAATGGAATAGAATGGAATGGAATAGAATGGAATGGAATAGAATGGAATGGAATGGAATAGAATGGAATGGAATAAAATGGAATGGAATAAAATGGAATGGAATGGAATGGAATAGAATGGAATGGAGTGGAATGGAATGGAATGAAATGGAATGAAATGGAATGGAATAGAATGGAATGGAATGGAATGGAATGGAATAGAATGGAATGGAATAGAATGGAATGGAATGGAATGGAATAGAATGGAATGGAATGGAATAGAATGGAATGGAATGGAATGGAATAGAATGGAATGGAATGGAATAGAATGGAAACGGAATGGAAACGGAATGGAAACGGAATGGAAATGGAATGGAATGAAACAGAAAGAAATGTAATAAAGTAGAATGGAATAGGATGGAATGGAATAGAACGGAATCCAATGGAATGGAATGGAATAGAATGGAATGGAATAGAATGGAATGGAATAGAATGGAATAGAATGGAATGGAATAGAATGGAATGGAATGGAATAGAATGGAATGGAATAAAATGGAATGGAATAAAATGGAATGGAATAAAATGGAATGGAATGGAATGGAATAGAATGGAATGGAGTGGAATGGAATGGAATGAAATGAAATGGAATGGAATAGAATGGAATGGAATGGAATGGAATGGAATAGAATGGAATAGAATGGAATGGAACGGAATAGAGTGGATTGAATGGAATGGAATGGAATAGAGTGGATTGAATGGAATGGAATGGAATGGAATAGAATGGAATGGAATGGAATAGAATGGAATGGAATGGAATAGAATAGAATGGAATGGAATGGAATAGAATGGAAACGGAATGGAAACGGAATGGAAATGGAATGGAAATGGAATGGAATGAAACCGAAAGAAATATAATAAAGTAGAATGGAATAGGATGGAATGGAATAGAACGGAATCCAATGGAATGGAATGGAATAGAATGGAATAGAATGGAATGGAATAGAATGGAATGGAATGGAATAGAATGGAATGGAATAAAATGGAATGGAATAAAATGGAATGGAATAAAATGGAATAGAATGGAATGGAATAGAATGGAATGGAATAGAATGGAATGGAATGGAATAGAATGGAATGGAATAAAATGGAATGGAATAAAATGGAATGGAATGGAATGGAATAGAATGGAATGGAGTGGAATGGAATGGAATGAAATGGAATGGAATAGAATGGAATGGAATGGAATGGAATGGAATAGAATGGAATAGAATGGAATGGAATAGAATGGAATAGAATGGAATAGAATGGAATGGAATAAAATGGAATGGAATAAAATGGAATGGAATAAAATGGAATAGAATGGAATGGAATAGAATGGAATGGAATGGAATAGAATGGAATGGAATAGAATGGAATGGAATGGAATAGAATGGAAACGGAATGGAAACGGAATGGAAATGGAATGGAATGAAACAGAAAGAAATGTAATAAAGTAGAATGGAATAGGATGGAATGGAATAGAACGGAATCCAATGGAATGGAATGGAATAGAATGGAATGGAATAGAATGGAATGGAATAGAATCCAATGGAATGGAATGGAATAGAATGGAATGGAATAGAATGGAATGGAATGGAATAGAATGGAATGGAATAAAATGGAATGGAATAAAATGGAATGGAATAAAATGGAATGGAATGGAATGGAATAGAATGGAATGGAGTGGAATGGAATGGAATGAAATGGAATGGAATAGAATGGAATGGAATGGAATGGAATGGAATAGAATGGAATAGAATGGAATGGAATAGAATGGAATAGAATGGAATAGAATGGAATGGAATAAAATGGAATGGAATAAAATGGAATGGAATAAAATGGAATAGAATGGAATGGAATAGAATGGAATGGAATGGAATAGAATGGAATGGAATAAAATGGAATGGAATAAAATGGAATGGAATGGAATGGAATAGAATGGAATGGAGTGGAATGGAATGGAATGAAATGGAATGGAATAGAATGGAATGGAATAAAATGGAATGGAATAAAATGGAATAGAATGGAATGGAATAGAATGGAATGGAATAGAATGGAATGGAATGGAATAGAATGGAATGGAATAAAATGGAATGGAATAAAATGGAATGGAATGGAATGGAATAGAATGGAATGGAGTGGAATGGAATGGAATGAAATGGAATGGAATAGAATGGAATGGAATGGAATGGAATGGAATAGAATGGAATAGAATGGAATGGAATAGAATGGAATGGAATAGAATGGAATGGAATGGAATGGAATAGAATGGAATGGAATGGAATAGAATGGAATGGAATGGAATAGAATGGAATGGAATGGAATAGAATGGAAACGGAATGGAAACGGAATGGAAATGGAATGGAATGAAACAGAAAGAAATGTAATAAAGTAGAATGGAATAGGATGGAATGGAATAGAACGGAATCCAATGGAATGGAATGGAATAGAATGGAATGGAATAGAATGGAATAGAATGGAATGGAATGGAATAGAATGGAATGGAATAAAATGGAATGGAATAAAATGGAATGGAATAAAATGGAATGGAATGGAATGGAATAGAATGGAATGGAGTGGAATGGAATGGAATGAAATGGAATGGAATAGAATGGAATGGAATGGAATGGAATGGAATAGAATGGAATAGAATGGAATGGAATGGAATAGAGTGGATTGAATGGAATGGAATGGAATGGAATAGAATGGAATGGAATGGAATAGAATAGAATGGAATGGAATGGAATAGAATGGAAACGGAATGGAAACGGAATGGAAATGGAATGGAAATGGAATGGAATGAAACCGAAAGAAATGTAATAAAGTAGAATGGAATAGGATGGAATGGAATAGAACGGAATCCAATGGAATGGAATGGAATAGAATGGAATAGAATGGAATGGAATAGAATGGAATGGAATGGAATAGAATGGAATGGAATAAAATGGAATGGAATAAAATGGAATGGAATAAAATGGAATAGAATGGAATGGAATAGAATGGAATGGAATAGAATGGAATGGAATGGAATAGAATGGAATGGAATAAAATGGAATGGAATAAAATGGAATGGAATGGAATGGAATAGAATGGAATGGAGTGGAATGGAATGGAATGAAATGGAATGGAATAGAATGGAATGGAATGGAATGGAATGGAATAGAATGGAATAGAATGGAATGGAATGGAATAGAGTGGATTGAATGGAATGGAATAGAATGGAATGGAATAGAATGGAATGGAATGGAATAGAATGGAATGGAATAAAATGGAATGGAATAAAATGGAATGGAATGGAATGGAATAGAATGGAATGGAGTGGAATGGAATGGAATGAAATGGAATGGAATAGAATGGAATGGAATGGAATGGAATGGAATAGAATGGAATAGAATGGAATGGAATGGAATAGAGTGGATTGAATGGAATGGAATAGAATGGAATGGAATAGAATGGAATGGAATAGAATGGAAATGGAATGGAAATGAAATGGAATGGAAATGAAATGGAATGGAAATGAAATGGAATGGAATCGAATGGAAATGGAATGGAATGAAACAGAAAGAAATGTAATAGGATGGAATGGAATAGAACGGAATCCAATGGAATGGAATGGAATGGAATGGAATGGAATGGAATAGAATGGAATGGAATGAAATGGAATAGAATGGAATGGAATGGAATAGAATGGAATGGAATAGAATGGAATAGAATGGAATGGAATAGAATGGAATGGAATAGAATGGAATGGAATGGAATAGAATAGAATGGAATGGAATGGAATGGAATGGAATGGAATGGAATGGAATAGAATGGAATGGAATGGAATGGAATGGAATGGAATAGAATGGAATGGAATGGAATGGAAGAGAATGGAATGGAATGGAATAGAATGGAATGGACTGGAATGGAATGGAATAGAATGGAATGGAATGGAATAGAATGGAATGGAATGGAATGGAATAGAATGGAATGGAATGGAATAGAATAGAATGGAATGGAATGGAATAGAATGGAAACGGAATGGAAACGGAATGGAAATGGAATGGAAATGGAATGGAATGAAACCGAAAGAAATGTAATAAAGTAGAATGGAATAGGATGGAATGGAATAGAACGGAATCCAATGGAATGGAATGGAATGGAATAGAATGGAATAGAATGGAATGGAATAGAATGGAATGGAATGGAATAGAATGGAATGGAATAAAATGGAATGGAATAAAATGGAATGGAATAAAATGGAATAGAATGGAATGGAATAGAATGGAATGGTATAGAATGGAATGGAATGGAATAGAATGGAATGGAATAAAATGGAATGGAATAAAATGGAATGGAATGGAATGGAATAGAATGGAATGGAGTGGAATGGAATGGAATGAAATGGAATGGAATAGAATGGAATGGAATGGAATGGAATGGAATAGAATGGAATAGAATGGAATGGAATGGAATAGAGTGGATTGAATGGAATGGAATAGAATGGAATGGAATAGAATGGAATGGAATGGAATGGAATGGAATAGAATGGAATGGAATGGAATAGAATGGAATGGAATAGAATGGAATGGAATGGAATAGAATGGAATGGAATAGAATGGAATGGAATGGAAATTTTCCACACATCATGAAAATCGCGGTTATTTCGTCGACAGTTGAAAATTGGTGGACTAAAAATCGAAAAACCGTGAAAAATCAGGTTTTTTCGTTTTTTGACATACCAATTTTCATCGGAGAGGAAAACAACCCGTAAATTAGTGATCAGCGGGCCATTTCCGATGTGTATAAGCAATAAAAATTCATTGAAAAATCCACGACATATAAACTGCTTAAATTAATAAGAAAAAGTTGAAAAATTTCAAAAATACGGAAATTAGAATTGTCGAAAGTTTAGTGGTAAACGGTTGGAAGCCAACTTCAGATCGGCCTGTTGGACGTTACATGTTGTTTTTCTACCGAATTACTAACGATCAAATTAATATTCCTGACGATTAAACGACATCGAACGACGATCAAACGATAGCAAAAAGAAAAATTTGAAAAAGTTTTAAGGGGAAGATAGGCCGCATGACGAAACAGTGGTGCGGGCTATCCTTACGCTCGACATTGAATCTCACGTTTCTAAAGAACGAATAACGATCAAACGACGATACTTGGTGCACGCCAGTATCAAACGACGATCAAACGATGGCAAGAGGAAAAAGTTGAACAAGCTCAAAAATACGGAAATTGGAACTGTCCAAAATTTAGTGTTAGAAACTTACTAGCCAACTTCAGGTCATACTGGCAGAAAGTAAATTGCAGGTTTCCAAGAAACTATGAACGATCAAACGATGAAACTTGATATACATTAATATCAAACGACGATCAAAGTACAGCATAAGGAAAATGTTCAAAAAGTCAACAAATATATCAGCTGGAACTGTCCACCAACCTTCACCAGTAAAAAGTTACTAGACATGACTTGGGGACAGTAATTCCGATTTTGTAAAAAAACTATTAACTATCACACGATTTTAATTAACGATCAAACAATCCGAAACGACAACCGAAAGATTGGAAAAAAAAAATTTTGAAAAAGTCAAAGTTGGCGGGCCAACTTTACGGTCGATTTTTTTTCGATTTTGTGAAAAAACTATTAACGATCAAACGATTTTAATTAACGATCAAACGGTATCAAACGACGATCAAACGATTCGTTAAAAAAAAACCCCAAAAAGTCACAGTAGGCGGGCCAACTTTACGGAGCTCATATATATGGCGAAGGGATCATATATATATAATTTGGCGGTCCGTATACGCAAGTCGGATGTTTCCGTGAATGAGACAGACGTGCAATGATGACATATGTCAATATTTCTAGGCTTGTACGCGTTGCTCGAATGTTCTGAGATCCGAACGAGCGGAATATTTGAAGGTCCGCATGTACAACTTATGTAAAGCCGCCGATGTCTTTATTATTCTTTCAGCTATCAAATCTGTATAGACGAATTAGAAATTTTTTAAACAAAATTAAATAATGTGAAAAATATATAATTTATCATCGTCAATCTATGAAGCTAGGTCTTCAATGTTTCTTGTTATAGCAGGATATTATTTTGCGCAAATGAAAGAGACTTGGACTGGCAGCGCGAGAACGCCGTAACATGAATGATTTTTTATTTTTCAGCTTTTACAGTATCTCATGAATAAACAATCGACCAATCTGGCTTCATTATATGTATATTTTCTGAACTATCGAGAAAAACTATAAAGCTGGTCGAGTTGTTAATTAAATGTAGTAAATATTTTCCTTTTCCTTCAGTCATTTGTTATTTTATTATATCACAGACATTTGATGTAAGTTGTGAATTCAATTGAGAATAAGAATAAACGAAACTCTTGTGAAGTGACAAAAAGTTTATTAAGAAGAGTTTATGTTTTTTTAAAAAGTATCTAGCTATGGAGCCGAATACAGTAGAAAAAATGAGAGATCTTTGTGCGAATAGACGCTGTAATAATTCGAGACTATGTATTATTTTGTTTGCGTAGTGACCGATTGTCATTTGCCTACTAGCGAGCGGTAGTTCAATGTCTAGTGCTAATCTCCGCACCACCCTCGATCGGAAAAATTGATATTCGTTCCATTATGTTTTTCAGATTCATCAATTTCAGATTGAGATTCATCAAATTTCACAAATTTATGTACCCGTCTTCGAACTTTTTGACTGCAATTGAAATATGTAAAAATAATGGAGCCAGATACATAATACGAAAAAAAAGAAAAAGCCGTGGCGATCTCGCGCTGCTAGACCAAGTCTCTTTTATTTCTGCAAAATAATATCCTGCTATAACAAGAAACATTGAAGACCTAGCTTCATGGAGCTAGATCGACGATGATAAATTATATTTCTTTCACATTATTTAATTTTGTTTAAAAAATGTATAATTCGTCTATACAGATTTGATAGCTGAAAGAATAAAAAAGGCATCGGCGGCTTTACACAAGTTGTACATGCGGACCTTCAAATATTCCGCTCGCTCGGATCTCAGAACATTCGAGCAACGCGTACAAGCCTAGAAATATTGACATATGTCATCATTGCACGTCTGTCTCATTCACGGAAACATCCGACTTGCGTATACGGACCGCCAAATTATATATATATGATCCCTTCGCCATATATATGACTACGGTAGCTTGCGGCCAACTTAACGAGGGCACGAAATAGTTGGCGCTTTGGCCACCCAGATGTCGCAGAACAAATTCTCCAGGTTTCAACTTTTGTCGAGCGTTGCTGATCTCCCTACTCATCTCTGGTCGAAGTAAACTAGTTTTAAGAAGTACAAAAATACAAGGTAGGAAAACTTATATATAGAAGAGGATCACAGCGCCACATCTGTGACAAAGGCGAACTAAATGCTTTTTGGCGTTTATGGGGTCGGCATTGCTCGTACCGACGGTAAAGTGTGCCTCTACAATACTAATTACGATTAAAGAATTGCGATTTAAAACTATTTATCAATGTACATTGAAAACTATTTAATCGCTTACGTTATAACTTAATATACTTCAAACAAATAAAAACTTCGAGAAATTATGCCTCAAATAAGAATAGTGTAAGCTACTCAACCCGCTTGAGATAAGTATAATGCCTCACGGACATGTCCAGTGATCGACATTACCCCATCAAACTCCTACGCCACATGTCGCAACTTGTAAGAATCTTTTCTAATTTTGCGATTCTGCCTAACGCGCATTAAAAAGTAGGAATTTATTTGAATTAAGGCGATCATCATTAGCGTACCGAAGTCACCGATATTCCACGGAACTTCCCACCGAAGTACGACTTGCTTCATATGATGTATTAATGCAATCCGTCAAGTCCAATGACAATTGTAATCCTTCGACATAAACAATTTTCCCATGTCCGTGTCGAGGCTGGCGACTATGGGGAGTGTTGTGCAGTCTCATCCGACGAGATGAGACTGCGCCGTTTGTATGTATTATTCTTTGAGCTTCCGAAGTAATGTGATGAAATTCTGGTAGCTGTAGATCTGCCACAAGCTACAGGGGTGGAACGAAGATGCGATGAAATAAGGGTAGGATCGGACAGCTTAGTGCTCTGCGAATGAAATGCACACTTGTGACTCGTCCGTACATAAACCAGAGACGCAAACACCAAAATAAAATCAATAAAAGCATCTGTAGCTATCGCGCATGAGCTTACCTGTTTAGTGTCTATAGTATAATCCACTTTTGTGAGGTTATGGAGACGGACTGAAAGTTGTCAGGTTAGATTTGTAAGAAATTCGAATTTTCCGAGTCCACCCGGGTGAAAAAAATATTGACGATGTTTGAGGGTGCAGTTGCCGCGTTTCTGAATCGTTTATTGGGTCGATATGTCGAGGATCTCGATACCGAACATTTCAATGTCGGAATATTCTCGGGTGAAACTTATCTAACGGACTTAAAATTAAAACCGGAGGCATTAGTAAGTTGGATTCGTACTGTTGGACCGTGATGCATTTGTGTTACTTCGAGGGATGTAAAAAAATATTATTTTCCTGTTATGACAGTATCAGCTTGGTCTGCCAATAAGAGTTGAAATAGGTATTATTGGCAAAGTGTCACTGAAGATACCATGGATGGGTCTATTTACGCAACCGATTATCTTATCGATCGAGGTAAATGAAGAACGAATTTCTTAATTTCGCAAAATCTGTTTTATTCGTATAAACACATATATATATATGTGTATATATCTGTCTATATATCATACAAAATGTGCACTAGACAAACAGATCGATGATACGTACAACTTTTTTTTAGGACATCTACATAGTTGCTGTACCTGCCATGTCTGGAAAATACAATCACGAAATACAAAAGAGACTTACCAGAGCGGCAAAGAAAAAGATCCTCGAAGATCTCGAAGGAGAGGGTTTATTAGGACCAGGTAATATAAAAAAATAAACAATATCGTGATGGAAAATGCGATTGAGCGGGTTGCAAAATGTATTCGATGTTTTATTTACAAAATTGATGTTATTAATGACCGCTAGGACACCGAAATATTTCCGGTTAGCCATGTTTGTTATTACGATTCGGCGGGATTATTTAAAATTCATGAGATTTTGTATTAGACGTAATATCAAAATACTTGTTAATATTTGAGAAACATTGGATAGAATTGTAATTATATCGAATGATACATTAATCATTTTATTTAATAATATCTAGGCCTTCCATCCAGCCTCATAGACTGTCTAATGTTGTCGATTGTGAAGAATTTTCAAATAACAGTGAACAATGTTCATGTAAGATACGAAGAGAGCTTTGCGGATCGAAATGTTGCTTGTGGCTTGTGCATACAGAGTTTCTTCATGGCTACAACAAACAAGTTGGTATAATCAAATAATTGGTTTATATTATTTTTTTTAAATAATGACTCGGGTGAAATATTTAATTCAACAGCAAATGGAAACCTGGAGTAACTCCGGTAACTTCAACATCTGTATATCAACTTATACGCGCTGAGTCCCTGAGTCTTTATATGGACCCTCATGCGGAGCCCTCGCTACCAAAATATCCAGACAAATGGGAATTTTCGAATCTTCTCGAATGGAAAGCTGTCATGAATCGTTCTCTCCAAATATTCGGAATGAATAACAGAGACTTTCACTTTTGTAAAAAGAACTTTACTTATTTTTGTATTTCTCTTATATTCTTTTACACAAGCTTATATTTTTGCAATTCGCATTTATGTTTTCAAGTGGTCAAACCTTTCACGACGAAGATAAAAGTTATCGTTAACAAGAGCAAAGAAGGAATAGTTTCTCGGATGTTGGTGGATGTCGTTTTGCAGGATGTTGCGATGCAACTTTCGGATGGTCAATTGTCAACGTTGTGTCAACTCTGGGAATCTTATAAACAGGGATCCACCGAGAGGTTTGTAAACATTATATGTATACAGATAAAGAAAAAAAACATTATATCTTCTTTTTAACGTGACGAGACATTTTCTTCATTTCATTAAGGTCAAAACTTCACAACAAAAATCATCCTACGTGCAAAGTTAGCGAAGATCGTAAAGCTTGGTGGCTTTACGCATACAGCTCTATTCTCGAGTATGATATAAAGCCGTACACGTGGGATTACATGAAGAAACACCGGAAAAATTACAAATTATATAAAGAGACTTACATGCACACTCTGATGCGTCCGAACGACACCGAACTCAAATTGGATCTACAGAAATACGAAGATTTTCTCACTACGTTGAACATCATAATTGCTCGCGAGCACGCAAAAATTGATTTGAAAAAGAAAACGCCCGAGTGTGTCAGGGTCGAGGCGGGCCAGGGTATGGATATGAGATTGATCGTTAACACTGAAAAAATTCAAGAGAACTCCTCTCCACCACCAAATCCGGAGAGTAAAAAATGTACAACCAGCAGTAACGAACTTGAGTCTAAATTTAAACTCGAGAAAGTGCCAAAACACATCGGTGAGCTTTTTAATTTTGTTTAATAAAGTAAGGATCAATTGTAAAATAATGTTTCATTCTTCAATTCTAATCGTTTGGAATATTTGCAGATCGGAAATACAATTTTACTCTTGCCAATTGGTCGTTGAGTTTGTTCAGCAAAGAACACGAAATCTTCGTGATGACCGTGACACAATTTTTGGCGAGTGTTGAAACGCGTCCGGAACTTTCGGCTTATAAAATATCGGCAAGGGCCGAGAGTTTCGTTATCGAAGGTGCATCGATTGATGGCGATTTAATTCCACTCGTTACAGCCGATAACATTCTCACTGGTAAAACTGCAAACCATTATCATAACATTGTTTGCATTCAAGATATTATGTCCCAGCAATGTTAATACGAGCTCTTTCGTTTCTTCTTTAATTTTAGGCAACGTGTTTGCAAATTTTTTGGCAATCGATTTTGAGAAAAATCCAGTGACCGCCGATTTTAATTACGACATTACAGTGAGGCTGGAAGCGTTCGAAATGACTTATCACGGGGTAATATAGCCATATGAAGAATATTTTTTTGCATATCTCAAACGTTATTGTTACTAGCAATTGAATTTTCCTTAATTTTCAGCACGCCGTACGCGAAATCGGCATGTTCTTTAAACGCAACAAATCGCACGTTAAACACTTTGCACTGAGCGTTCACGAGCTGTATCAAAGTACCAAAGACGTTCTCACGAATCTGGCAAATTCCATAATATCGAGAAGATTGCGAATTAATTTGAAATTGGATATAAAAGGGCCGTACATTGTTTTTCCGGAACTCAGCTCGTTACAAGAGTATGTAGAAAACATATCCAAGCATGCTGAAGTCAACGGGGAACAATATAATTTCATGTAAATTTGCTTTATCGATTTATCTTTGTCTCGTTTCAGAGGGGGCGATATTTTGCTGATTGATCTTGGCAGAATGACTTTCAAGAGTGAATTACAAGCAACTGACGTCCAACTCGAGGATGCGACGTTAATGGAATTGGAAGAATTGCTTTACGATCGACTTCATTTAGTTTGGACCGATGGACAAGTTCTTATTTGTCACTCAGGTACTTTTAATATCTCAACTATTTATTTTATTAAAAATATGTGAATTTCTTTTATATAATTTTTATTTGGAAATATTGGGCGTTGTACAGGCGACGATTGGCGAGAATCTCGAAATTGGAAAGACTCGGAAAACCATCTCATACCGAAAATTCAAGCGAACGTGACCCTTTCGTGCAGCATAAAACCCGATTATCGTCTATTGCCCAGGTATCCATACAGATCTTCACATAAAATAACAATGAAAAACAATATTATAAAATATCTCATTCAATTTCAGAATGAAGCTCAACATTTCATTTTCAAACATAAAGTTGAATTTGTCAAAGGGCAAGCTCTGGTACGTTTGCCTATTTCTCAACAAAATGTGGTTACCGAAAATCCAGGACATTGAAGAATTTCGCACGAGCTTAATGAGAATACAAGAAGAGAAGATTGAGAATATTCTCATAACATCCAGGGAATTGATGCGCGTTAGATCCGTGATAACACTCGCCTCGTTCATAATGGGCCGTGAAAAATCTGAGTATAGCACGAGTGCTATTCCAACGTTTACGGTTACCGAATCCGAGAAGTAATGAAAATTCATTCGATGGAAAATATAGTTTTCAATCGAGTCTCGTAAATTAATTTTTCGTTTTTATTCATTACTTTGTTTCTTTTTGTAGAAGCGTCATATCTTCGGAATTTAGCGAAGAGGATCTGGAACAGTGGATGAGATCCATCAATTTGTCTGGATTCGATGATAATATATCACCGCACAATCACGTTGATCTTCTGCTCAGAATTGTCATCGGAGAGGTTTGCGATTTCTTCCTTCAACAATTTTTAGAGTCTCTACTCTATTTTTACGGAGTTGACAAAGAATCTGTTTTCAGCTCTCATTCCACGCTGTCACTACATCAGATGGCCGTGAGAAACCATACTTAGTATTGAGATTCTGCACAATGTATTTCGAGTCTGCCATTATGGAATATGGACCGGCTTTTCAATTTGGTGTTGGCAGTATTGTACTCGCTGACAAAACAAATGCTGGAATAACAGGGTCTTATCTCGAGCTTATATCCACCGACGGATCTTATGATGTAATCAGTATTTCATATCGAAAGGTACGATCGTATTCTATTCTACTTTTTAGCTATATTCTGAATTAAATAAAAATTATTTAACCGAATGATAAATTGAAAATTCTGTTTCGTTCAACAGGTGAGAGCGAACTGTCCCGACTTCAAGTCTCACTTCCGGAGCATCGAACAATCTCTCGTATTGAACATAACGAATTTAAACGTCGTTTTTCATCGCCAAGCGTTCCTTAAACTAAAACATTACTGGTCCAGCGTGATGACGTGAGTTGTCAATAAGTTTTGGTTAGTCTGTTTTACTTCCTATGCTACAAATATTGTAAACACTTTTCCAGACTACAATACGCCAAGATATTCGAAATGATAGACTTGATACGTTATGGTATGGGATTCATTAAAAAGACTGAAAGCGATCCGCCAGTACCACAAGGTAAGAAAGTACAAACTTAAGAGTTAATACGGTATAAAGTTAATACGGTAGAAATATGCTTACAGTTTGTAAACAATGTTATTAGGTGCAATCAAACTGAGTTATTCAGCGAGATTGAATTCCTTCGTTCTTCGATTGTGCGACAAGGACTCCGATTTTCTGGAAATGAAGATCATTGGCGCCGAGAGTGATTGTATTTACAACGCCAACCAGAGAATGATATTGAGAATACATTTGAGGGGCTTACTTATAGACGATCTTCGTGAAATAACTCTATATCCCAAGGTGCTAGCTAATCGAGCATTATTATTACTAAACATGCAGTTTGCAATATTCGAATGATTCAATTTACTTAAATGATTAAAAAGGAAGTTAATATCGTTTTCAACTTTGTAGGTAATGACCACTGACGAGGACGGTGTATTCGATTTGAAATATGTCCGGCATTCACCGAAACTTTACTCATGTTCGGATATTGGAAGTAGTCGCGACGATGTTAAATCTGATGGTTCGTTCAAGTTATCCGTGGGAAAGATCAATAGCGTTCTACATTCGGAAATGTTGACACAGTGTCGAGTACGTACAACCGAAGATTGTATCTCTTTTCTCATCCACACAAATGATCGCACTAACGAATTCTAACTCTTTTCAGTATTTCATGGAACCGTTTGAACGTCTGTTCGCTGCCTTGCCGATAGAAACTTTGAAGAATGTTGTACTGAAAACTATCGGAGAATTTCGAGCTAATTCAACGAAGTTGCATTTGTCAATTGATATTCAAGGGCCTACACTGTTATTTCCACAGAATCGTGACAATCCGAGTGTTCTTGTTTTTGACATGGGTATATGGAATGATCCCAGAATTAATTTTTTCGTGAGAACAATGAAATTCGCTCGACTCAATTACGAATGGTATAATAATTTTTTTCAGGTATATTGACGATAGAGAATTTCTTTAAGAAAAACGAAAAATGCTGTCATTCTGAGGAAACGGGAAGCGTCGAGTCTCACGTAATGATAATCGACAATATTTTGGTAAAGCTTACATCGATGACGATATCAAGAGCGATCATGACCCTCGCCGGAGTATTAAAAATGCAAGTACGTCAATTTCATCATCACTTTTCTTCCATCGACCCTTCTTGCATCGATTCTTCTTTGTCATTAAATAATCTTGTTATTTGTATTTCCTAGGAGCCTATCGTCGAGCCTATACAAGTGCGACTGGACATTAAAAGAAATACAGAATTTCGCAGTATTTTGGGTTTCCAAACTTATGGTCTCTTCGAGGTTCACGGTTCAGTTGACAATGTTCTGATAAATCTTGGACAAAAAGATTTCGCTTCAATCGTCAATATATGGGAGGACAATATAATGAAGATAAATGCAGAGAGTGATGTGGTCGTTAAAAACGACGATACGAAGAAAATGAAAGTCTCTCCATTAAATATGGACGACGCTGTAGCAAAGAAACTCGAAGCTTTCTTCAGTCAGGACGAACAGCCCGTTTGCGAAATCAGTATGAAATTGACTTTCGACGGATTGACATTGAATCTGTTCTCCGATACGGATGAGGTGCGAGAGAACACGCTCCCCTTATCCTTCAAACATCATTTTATGTATATTTGCTCTTTTCTGCATTTTCGTTAAGTTCTTTTTTGTTCTCACCGAGAGTATATTTGTCTGACGACGTATTAACGGGTCTTTTCGTTCTGTCTTCTGTCTTCTTCACTAGGAGTCCTTGCCTTTTGGGTTGAAATCGTATTTTCCAATCATCCTGCACATCGATATTTTCTTCACGTAAGATTTGTTTATTGCGTTTTTTTAGTTCGACTATTATCATTTTTTTTTTGCTCTTTCCTCCGAACATCCTAGAATATTAAGATATTTTACAATCACTTCATATCACGGTGTAATTAAACGAAAATTGATTTTCTCTTTTGCTTATTCTCAGGTTTTGAGCTCACCCGTTCGGGATCTGAACAATGGTTTAGGAAAACTAAGTTTTGGCGAGATAATTGCGGTTTTCGATCTCTACAGCAATCGCAGTTTGACAATCAAAGTTTCACTGCGCACGTGTGTTTTAGAAGACACTCGCAAAGAGTCTGCCGTTATAAGAACGTTCGTACTTGCAAAACGATAGAATATTTTCGTTACAAACTATAAAATTCAACGATGCGTGACAGAAGGATAAAACAATGAACTTCTTATTACAGGATAATTCAATCACCAGCAAAATCAGTCGGCATGAATATTGAATCTTGTGTCTCAGTTTCGGAGCCTCCGGTCTTTGATTTTACATTCACACAAGCCCCAACTGGCGACAGATGCGTCGACATGCTCGTTGAGGAGACTCGGATAAATCTGTCGATACCTTTCTTACTTCGTGTCACGCGTTATTTCGTTGACTCGTTGCCTCATGAAAAAATCGAGCAGGGAGTCGTGAACGACGCATTCGAGGATCATACAGTTGTAAGTAGAAAAATAATATGCAATATCCTACAGTGATAAATCGACATAAACCAAGTATGTAAAAATCTAAAAAATTCCCTAATTATTATTGCAGGTTTGTGTATCCAAAGATTCAGAAGGTTCTCAGGATTCTCAAGAGATTCCAGGTAAAAAAAATAATAGTGTAGATGGTATAATATTTATTTAGAATGTAGTTAAGAAAAAGTAGTCTTTTGGGACGAATCAGATTGGCCTAACTCAAATCTTCTCGACAAAGGTACATCCGTGTCGATTCGCATAAGAAAACCGGAGATTCTTCTCTTCGGTGATCTAACGGCGAGTAATGCTCACGCTATTTTGATACAAGCGGAATTGACCATTGAGAGTAGTCAACACACCGGATCGTCGTCGATTGTCTTCACTCTATCGAACCTTTTGGCAAAGAGCAAAAGCCAAGAACGTTACCGTCGACAATTACCGCAATGGGTATTGCGTCCTTGCGACGTTGAAATTTCCATCAAAGAAGTCGAAACGGAAAATCGCGTTCAAATGAACGTCAACGTTAATTCCGTGAATATTCATATATCGCCAGGACTAGTGTATACACTGAACGAAGTAAGAAAGAATTGATGGACCTCTCTTGTTTAAAAAATTCTTTATAATCCTCTGAAATTTTCTTCTTTTTTTTTTAGATCATCACAGAAGCCTCGGGGATTTTTCGAGTCATGGATGGAAAATTCGACAGTGTCGACAGTAATCAAGAAACTGGCAATCACGTTGATCTTTGGTCACCGAAAAAAGTATTCGTCGTACCTTGTAGAGAAATCGGGCAATGCAAGTATCTTCCTCTCGTTCATTCGCGTGTAGTAAACAAATTACACTTAAATAATTGGCTTTTAATATATTTTTTTTGGTGAATTTCAGATGGAACGAATAAACGTAGATTGTCACGCGATCAACCAGCACAGATACAGACATTCAATTTCAAATCCATGCCAATACACGTATTACTAGAGATGGAAGAAACAATCGAGAGGATTCCAATGGTGAAGGCTGAATTTGAAGTCGGTGGTACATACAATTCGGT
This sequence comes from Netelia melanura, assembly GCA_964007305.1. NCBI lineage: Eukaryota > Metazoa > Arthropoda > Insecta > Hymenoptera > Ichneumonidae > Netelia > Netelia melanura. The sequence goes on along the minus strand of OZ023257.1, from coordinate 3,459,338 downwards.
CGATGAGAGATTTCAGATTGAATCGAGCTTGAAGGTTCACGCCTTTTGCTACAACGCGAGTCGAGGTAGCTGGGAACCTTTGATCGAGCTATCGACCAAGGACGATATTACTTATAATCCATGGGAATTGTCGATAAAGGTATGAGAATCGCGATGGGAATCGATAATGTTTCTATAATTTCATAATTTCCAGATATTGTGAATTTTTTAAATATATACAATTCTTTTTATCACAGATGTATCAGGCTGAAGCATATAGACTGGGTTCTTGTTGTCCAATCTTCACGAATCAAATTAAAAAAAGTGCCAACACACCAAAACGTAAAAAGGGTGAAGTTTTCGACAGCGAGGATGATAATAACGAGGATATGATATTTATTCGACCAGATCAAAACCTCTCTTCGAAAATAAATCGTAAGAAAAACATAATTTCATAGCGAGTACAAAGTGAACATCTAAATTCTCGTCCATGTGAATTATCTATGAATTTTTTCCCAAATTCAATTTACCATGGAAATGTCTATTTCAGGTTCTGACTATACATTCGAGCAGGAAGACGATTCGGACTCAAACGATGACGAAGGCTCGGAGAAATTGGCAAGAAGTTTCAGTCATTTGTTCACTAAGGATAGCAGCGAAGAGGAGGACACTGATTCAGACGCGTCGAGCGAATACGAGGACGAAGGACTGGAGCTTACGCCTGAACACGTTGTTGAAACGAGTGAGGATCAAACATGTGAATTGATCGTTTCGTTCTTAACGAATTAATGAAATACCTAACAGCGAAATTTGCAGTTTTTAGACAAGAATAGTAAAATATTTGTTTTCAGATTGTTCGGCCGAAGTTACACATTCCCCGGTCGAAGGTGATCCTCTAACCACATACATTATAATCAGCGCCGAGGAAAAGATCAATTTTACAGTGACGCCAAACACGATTTCCATTCTCGACACGATACACAATACTTTCACGAAAAGTCGATCCGGAATTCCTATAGTAGTTACGAATGCTGGAAAGCTCTCGGTTCATAATGAGATTGGCCATGCGAGTCGAATTGAACTGCGTGTCCAAGAGAAGGTACAAAATCTTCAATAACTTCTTTGTCGTTATTTTCCCAATGGAAAAATGGTAACAGACAAATTGTTTATAATGTCAGGGTGGCAACGAGAATGAGAGCCGTTTGATACTCGCACGTGAATATTGCACCGTCGAGTCACCAGTGAGTGTGGCGAGTACTCCCGAAAACGAGAATTTCCCAAACGTCAGCGACGTGAGCCAATTTATGACGATCGAGAACGGATTTGCCGACAACGAAGACAATAATCATGGAAATGCCCGCTGCACTCCTATCATATTTACCGACGATTCGCCAATGAAAATTTATCGTTCTCTGACGGAAGAATGTCTGAGAATACTGATAGATGGTAATTGATGATAATGTCTTTACGTACATTAATCATTTTTTAACTGCAATTTTTATTAATTTCTAAGGTTTCGACGAGACGTTACTTTACTGCCCGAAATGGCAAGGCTGCAAGCTCGTCGCTCTTCGTCCAGCAAAAAATGAAGTTCGATATCATTTGATTGTCGAAGTCTCGACCGATCATCATTTACATCGAACTATAACTGTTCGCTCGCAACTTCAGGTAATCGAGTTGTTTTCAGTTTGTCTCGCTAATAAGATATTTGCGATAGGAAATAAACGAAAACATTTCTTGTCCATCCGCAGATACGCAACGAAACTTCTTACGCTCTTGGTCTCTGCTACAAGAAGCAACTGCTAGAAAAGCTTCAGCTTCCTTACGTCGGCGAGGCTCTTAATCCCTTCGATGATAATATAGTCCACAGCATCATAGAACCTCATGATACTTACAATGTACCTCTTTACATCACGTATCACTTACCCATACACGTTCTACCGATACATTTGGAGTGAGTCAGCTTTTCCTAAGAAAAAGAAAAGGCGTTTACACGTTCGATAAATGTTAATCGTTCATTTATTTTTCAACAGGAAATACCAAGTGAGCGAACGAGGTATTTGCTGGAAAGAGTTGAGCGAAAATCCCAATGTTCCAAAAGATATTTATTGCGTCTCGAAGGAAGGGAACAGCAATTCCGTGTTTGGTGTTAAGGTTGCCTGTATCGAAAGTCCAAAATTCGTAAGGACGAACAGTCAAGTACCTCAATGTCTGATAACCATCGTACCTCCTCTATCTTTCGATAACAAATTACCATTCGTAATCGACATCAGTGTACCCTCTATCGAGTACGAAGTTAGAATCGAGCCTGGCGAAAGGATAAACGTTTATTCGCTCAAATGTGATAGCGATACGTCCATGATTTTCAAGGTACATATTTTTCTTTTCTGACAACAAAGAATATTCTCAACTTTGATTACTTAATTTACTAAAAAATACATTATTTTTGTTCGTATATGACAGATACAAAATTATTTGGGAACGCAATGGACCGGTTTGTTCAAATTGAACGCCGAGCTTGAGAGGAGATTCGTGAAAATGTTCGCTGATAGCGAGTCCGATTCCATAAAGCCGTTTGTGCTTTGCGTGGAATTGAATAAGTCATCGAGTTGGACGGTCGTTATCTACAGTCAATATTGGATCATAAACAAGACCGGCCTATCTCTACAGATACAAGTATTTGTTTTTCTTTCAATGTATAATTGTCCTTTTTATGCGCATTATTCGATTCGTTAAAAAATACAAATTTCCATCGTTAACTTTTCCAGGAATCTCTTTCCAACACGGTGGACATACCCGGCGAGGAGCTCATAGTATTTTCACAGAAGAAAAATCGTAAAAAATTGATAATGGTCAAAGCTCACCAGTCCGACTGGTCATTGCCATTCAATCTCGACTCGATAAGTTCGATGTCATTGATAGCTTGCAAGGATCTCGAGAGAAAACGAAAATACCGCATTCTCGCTGAGATATCAACATCCAATTTGTCGCCTCTCTTCACGAAAATCGTGACCTTTTTGCCCTATTTTTATATCAAAAATGACACGAAGAGAACACTGAGATTTATGGAGGAGAACGAGGACGCTGATTTGTGGAACGACCTTTTACCGGGACAAGGTGTTGCTTTTTGGCCCTATACGGAATCAATGAGAATGCGCTTGAAGTGGAAAAGCAGTCAATTAGTATCCCAACATTTCGACGTGACAAAAGTTGGAAGAATCGTTCTACGTATGGAGAACGGGGTGTGTACATTAGAGATTCCATCAACAACTTCTTCTCAACTTAATCTAACATATTTTTCATTTTTTAGTCCGCACTGTGCGTCGACGTAGCAGGAGGATGTAATTCACCTTTCATCGTGACGTTTCAAAAGTATCAAACCGGTGATGCACCAGTCAGAGTCGACAATCTCTGCGACGATCTGTTTCTCAAAATGAATCAAATAAATTTGGGTCAGGTGGCTCTCTTGAGCCCGTTTCAGAGCATCCTTTATACTTGGGACGATCCTACTGAGAGCAGAGAGCTCATCTGGAATGTTTACAACAGCAAAACCAAGGGCTACACTGCTCAGTTCAATACGGTGATTGATCAATTATTAAAATTAGCATTTTATGTTTTTATATCAAATAATCAACTTTTCTCTTGTTGTCTTCAGGATGGCTACGGTCAGGAAGTTGTGACTTTTCGTACTCTACGTCGTTCGCCACTTACTCCTATAGTAAAAAAAATATCTCAGGATGCAAGACTCTCGACGTCTGCGAATTCAATGTCAGGCTGCAGTAGCAGCGACGACACCGACAGCGAAGCTGAAAATGATTCTCCAAATGTCGAAAAAGTTCGAAAAAATCGAGCTGTTGTGTACTGGATAAGTTACATCGAGAAGAAACAACGTGTACTATTGTTCACTCAGGATGAGAATATATTTATCAAAGCAAAGAGTATCGTCGATCCTGAATGCAGCAAAAGAGAAATATTTTGTGCTCTTGCGGGTGTTGGTCTCAGCGTTGTGAGTATACTTGTTCAATAGCAATCAACACAACTTATGTGACAATGAAAGTTTATCACATTTCTTTAATTCTTTAGTTGCAAAGCTGGCAACAAAATTCAACTTCGACAATACTCACTCTTCTTTTTGTATTACAGGTTGTCAACTCACCTCTAGGTGACTACAAGAGCAGAGAGTTAGCTTACGCCTCTATCGGTGATTCGGCAGCTCACTGGGAACTCGATATTGGAAAACGATGGAAAACTCTTACCCTGGAATTGAGCGCTTGGATGGAAGATAAATATAAGAATTCTTCGACAGAGGCCCAATTCGAAAATTTCATTGACGTAATTCAATTCTTGTATTATAGTTAATCTCCAATATTCAGTAAGCCTTGCTATAATATTTCTTGCTTTCTGCGCAGGTTAATTTCATCAAGATGCACATGACTAAGCCATTTTTTGGAAAATTACGACGTACCTATTCACCAGGTTTTTGGCTTCATGTACGAAAATCCGAAACGCTCACTTACGTTCAAGGAAATTTCCATAGGATACAGGCGAGTTAGTTTGACGATGTCTCTACGATATTTAAAAGTTCACATTGTAAACAAAACATGTTTCTTCTCGACAGATCGACAATCAGATTCACGATGCAGTATTTCCTATAGTTCTGAGACCGGGCTCGAAAAAGTGTTTCTCCAATCATTCTGGAAATCCAAGACTGAAGCATTGCTTGGAGTTTTCCCTTTTGAAACAGAGAAAGGCAACTTACGATGTGTACAAGTAAGATCAAAAAAGATAGCATTGGAGTAAGAAAAATATTGATCTCGCAACGATGATACAATCTTTCTCTCGGTTTCGTTGCAGAAGAATCAATTTAGTTATCAGAGAGTTTCATTTAGACCTACAAGAAGAATTTTTAATACAGCTCATGAAGGGCTTGTTCCCAAAAAAAATTGAGACGAAGCACTCGATAGCTTCGAGACTTAAATCAGATCTCTCAAACTTTTATGTTCCTCTGCCTGGTGCGAGTGACAAGGTACGTGACACGAGTTTTACAAAATTTCTACGTTTCTTTCATTCGTTAACAAAAGTAAACAAAAGTGAGAAACATAAATTATGAATATTTTCAGTTACCTGATTCTAAGAGAAAAACCGTGCTGGAATATCTTCACATTTCCTCAGTGAAGTTACACGTTAAGCTATTGGCTTCGGCAGAAGCACAAACAAGTAGTTTAGATCCAAATGATTATTGCAGTTGTATCAGATCTATATTCGAGTTCACCTGTAAAGGAACGTTTTTAAAGTGCGCTGAATTCAGGTGAGTGTTTTTCTTCTTGAAGTATTTAAAACCAGCCATAAATTAACCCTTAAATGCATGATGATGTATATGTACATCTGTGTTTTCTTCCTTATTATGTTTCCTTAATCTATGTTTAATTATCTACCTGTTTCAATTTTTTGTATTTAAAAAGGAAAAATCATGCATTTAAGGGTTAACACTAGATTTACCAGCTATTTGCATATACCTATTTCTATCTAAATATATTTCTTACAAATCTATATAAAGTTGTATTGAGTTCATTAAATATATTTTCTACTTACAGCTACAGAAGTCATAACGTCATTTCAGAAAACAAATGTTACATGCAGTAGGAATTTTTAATTAAAAATTGCACGACCAGTCAAAACGACTGGTCTGGTAAATCTAGTGTTAACAATCCTCACCATGCTTTTCTTTTTTTTCAACTAAACGTTCATTTCTTTTCAGATTACCTTACTTCGAGAAATGTGGTGTTGCGATTGACAATAAAGAGTTATTGTTAGAATTATGGAGAAATTATAAAGCCGAGATGAAGCATCAATACAACGTATTGATTCTCTCGATGACGGTGCTTGGAAATCCTTACAGTTATAATTTCAAATCACCCGGAGACTATTTTTATGATACAGATGCGGTGGGTGTTGATTTTTAGCTGTTTTTAATACAATCAATGCAATCTTGTTATCTTTGTATTTCTTTTCTACAGATAATCCTTCAAGGTGATGAAACAGCAGAGAAATTGAGCTACGACGTTTCCTGTCTCTTGGGCTACACTTCAATGGATGGTCAGCCAGCTTCTATCATGAATTTCAATATTACAGATTTGGACGCGACTCGAATCAAGGCATGTAACATTTTTCTTGCCCAAGCCTGAAAGAAAAACAAAATGATATAGATTGTAAAAATCAGGTCAAACTAATGAAAAGTCTTTTTCATTGGCAGAAGCGAGTGACACGTTTCGAAAGCACCGAGACACCCGAATCGGTATTATCGGTCGACCGTTCTTTTTCAATCGGTGTCGAACTTGAAATGTCGGGTTTGATAGTAAAACCGACCGACCGTAAGTACAACCGAACAAGCTCGATAGATACAAAAATCTCGAGTGATATGAAAAAGTCTATAATTTTTCAGACACTCACCAAGAGGAACTAAGATATTCGCTCAAGACTCTGGGCAAGGGTATACTCAGCCTGACACAGACTGACGGTGAGAACAGTTCCTTGAAGATACAGCCGGGCTTGATATTAGACACGATAAAAAGGTGAGATAAATTGGATTAACCCGATTCAATTAATAATCCCAATCGTCTTCTCATAATCGCTCATTTTCACGACACGATTAAATTGTTTTCAGAGCACAAGAAATGGGCTATAATTTCGTATCGCGCGTACGCTTTCCACGCTACATTAATCCATATTTGGTAAGGAGCTTTTTCGCTTTTTTTTCTGCAAATGGGAATGAGTTTAACCCTTTGAGACCCGAGTACTTTCAAGCTTATGTGGTCCACAGGCGCATAGGCTGATGCATATATGCATCCTTAGAGCTCAAAGGATTAAGAACGATGATATTGACTAAAATACATTCTTCAATCCACAGGCGGTCGAACTGTACTCAACTTACAAAGCAAGAGGCATGCATCTCCTTAACATAATGAGAAAGTGTGACTACACGAATGCTGAAACTTACTGGGCTCATGCATCGTTGTCCGACGATGGAAGGCGCATTGCTCTCGTATCTTTGCAGTAAGCTCGTATTAAAAAACTTATAAATATCCACAAACAAACGAAAACATACTCTATAGTTTTCGCCACTCTTTAACACTTTGAGACCCGAGTACTTTCAAGCTTATGTGGTCCGCAGACGCATAGGTTGACGCATATATGCGTCCTTAGAGCTCAAAGAGTTAAAACAATGAATCTCATAAACTTTCCAACTTAACAACAAGAATTTTCTCGATTCATCTTATATGGAATATTACCTCTTTCCAGGAGAATATATCTGATAGAAAAACGATGCATATGGGGCTCGTGGTCGGTCGCATGGTCAGTGGAAATGAAGAATCTCGTAGAAGCTCCGTCACTCAAAAACGGAAAGTTGATATTTCACGTGAGCAAGGTAAAGTAAAGAAAACAAAAAAAAATATTCAACTTCCACAAAAACAAAATTTCTCCACATATTTTCATTTTCTGTTCAAGAGCGAGGATCATCCCTCACCGTCGGTTGACTGGGCATTCGAGAGCAAACACCAAGCGACGCTCGAGTGGCTTAATCGTAAAATAAATACTGCCATGATATTAAACATGGAGAGCAGCATTAGTCCGCGTTTTGGTGCATAAATGTCGACGAGAATTATATATATATATATACACATATGTATGTATATATATATATATGTATGTATGTATGTATATGTATATGTATGTGTGTTTGTCTCAATTACAAACAGATCGATGTATATTTCATTAATTCCCTACAATACATCTCGCCGTGATTGCAACTAACAAAAAAGAGAGATAAAAAGAAAGATATATACTACAGTCTAGTGCTTCGGAATTTATATATGTATGTATGTATGTATATGTATATATATATATATATGCATAGATACATAAGTTCATCCTTTCCCGTATTATTCAGATCGCAGATCCTTCTTGGATAAAGTACATCTAGTTTATTTCATAATTTATTTACAAAAAGTCTTAGTAAATTACACTTACAGGCATCTCCACTCGAACTAAAGTAAATAATTTAAGAGCTACACGTATTAAGATGTCTATAGAGTTTAGGATACTTTGGGGGGCTTGGGGATATAAGCCGGGTTCAGGGAGAGTGTTCTGCTTGCGTTTTTTTTTCTTCCCTTCTTCTCTCTATATCTCTCTCTCTCTCTCTCTCTCTCTCGGTATATAGCTGGGTCCGTTTCAATCGCGCGCCCGAAAAAGAAAAAAAAAACACAGAATATAGTGTTCAAATTGCTCGCGCACAATCCAAAATCATAAAAGAAGAAAGAGTACCCGAAAAGAAGAAATCGTACCGACTTTCACTCGTCGACGAGTCGAAATTAAGTTTTCACGAGTGTGTTGGAAGAAAAAGAAACAAAAAAAAGAGGCAGGAAAATAAAAAGATATGACAGAGTCCAATGGAAGAAAATCCCAAAAAAAAAAAAAAAAAAAAAAAAAAAAAACAAGAAACAAAAACGAGAGAAACGTTCGTACGTCGTTCGATGGCCAGAAGTTTGTTGTTTTTAAGGTAAAAAGAATTTGCAAGATGTAGCGTATTATATACATACATATTTTTCCGTATGTGTGTGTGTGTATGCGAGAAAACGCTTTTATGGCGTTCTCTTATCACCCACGGGTGTATGTGTGTTTCTCTGTGTGTGTGTGTGTGTGTGTAGTTTTTGAGTGTCTGTGTAATTACAATAATAATCAATATGCAAGTAAAATCTAGCATTTTTTGCCAGTTTATCGTCACACATTCTCTCTTTCTCTCTCTCTCTCTCTCCCTCTATTTCGTTTTATTATTTTTTCTTGTTTTTGTATTGTTTTTCTTCAGTCATGTTACGAGCGGTAAAACGTGTAAAGATCGCTAAAGCATGTACAATATACTCCGACACTCGTTCCGAGTAAATTCATCGTTTTACTTATTTTCCATCTTCTCATTTCTTCCTTCAAATATATCTTCACGAATACGGCCGAGATTGTGAATTTCGTGGATATTTTCTATAGACAAACTTTGATACGCTTTCGCTTATTTCATTTTTTCTCTCTGTTATTCTCTCTCTTCTCCCCCCATAACTCCACCATCGTTTTAATTCTCGTTTGTGCTCCACGAGAGCCAGAGTCCATTTATTTTCGTTTTTGTTTCTTTTTCTTCCTCTTCTTCTTCTTCTTCTTCTTCACTTTGCGCCGGAGCCTTGGATAATAATGTAAAAGCGTCTTGGTATTTTGTCAAGCCTCTTTCGAAGTCGGCTCTCGAATGCAATTACACCCCTCCTTCTTCGTCAATCTATCTTACAAAAGAATTGAGAAAAAAAAAAGAAGAAGAAAAACCAAAAGTATGAAAAAGAAAGGAAAGAAGAAAAAAAAAATCGAACGCTCTCTCTCTCTCTCTCTCGCTTTCTCTCTCACCCACGTTTTAATTGCTCAAGTGAATTATAATCGCTTTTTACTACTTCCCTGAACTGCTTGTTATGGTTTTTGTTTGTTTTTTTTCTTTTTTTGTTTTTACAGACACTTTCCCCGCTCCCTAATTCTTACACCGATCCTCTCTCTCTCTCTCTTTCCATCACTTTCTTTCTATCTTTCTTTCTTGCTTTCTTCTCCCCCTCGCCCCTTTCTCATCCTCTCCGAGCACTCACGTGCATTCTCACGCGCAATCTCACACGCAATCAAATTCGCACACACGCAATCGTTTAATTTCTTTACCCATACCGCACTGCGCGCAATCAGTGTTTTTGCACATTCTTTCTTTCGTTCGTATCTCTCCCTCCTCTTTCTTCCACTTTCTTCAAACTCTACCAACCACCCTTATGTCTTTGACTCGTTCTTATCGACGAGTGCACACACACACACTCCCCTGTGTTTCTTTTCCCCATCTCACCAATTATCTCACGTTTCTCTTATATCTTCGTTTTAGTTAATTAGTTATCTTCTTTCTTAACTCTCCATCCGTCCCATTTCCTCCCTAACCACGTTCAAACATTTTGCTCTCTCTCTCTCTCTCTACATCTCCATTGTGTGTGTTTGTTTTTGTTTGTTTATAGTTTTCTTCTTCTTCTTCTTCCTCTCTTGTCGCTTTCGCTAAAGGTGAGACGACTCCGGTGGTTCTGGGCCCACGCTTAATCTTTCTTCTTCTTCTTCGTCATCTTCTTCTTCCTCTTCTCCTGTTTTCTCTTTTGTTTTCTTTAATTTTCCGTTTGCGCGCTTCGCGGATCCCAACGAATATACGCGCAAAGAAAGAAAAGAAAAAACGAATAAGATTCAATGGAAGTGTATGTTATCTACAAAATATCTTAATTACTCGCTAATTACAGCACAAAAACATGCAAATATAAAAATTTGCATTATATTATTATAATATTTATATAATCGTCAGCCGACGCTTATTCTTCATCTTCATTTCTTCTTCTTCTTCTTCTTCACTCCGTGTCGCACTTTATATCGCACTTCGTCGTGTCAATTTATCGGGATTTTTTTGTTTTTTTTTTGTTATTAACTCTTCGCCTCCGTCTCTCATTCTCCCTCGTCCATTTTATTTCGTTTTTCTTTTCTTCCGTTCTTTCGTTATCTCTTTAAATCCCGTTATTACTTCCCACGCTTCGTTTCCGTATCTTTTTTTTGTTTTGTTTTTGTTTCTTCCTCTTTTTTTTTTTCTTTATATATTATTATGCAGATGCTGTTGCCGTTCAAGTCTCTCTTCTTCATTAACTATATCAAATATCTTACACTATCGATATTATTTTTTTTCCGTTTTTCTTTTTTGTTTTTTGTTTATCATCATTTTTCCAATTCACAAAATGGAAGGTATACCCAACTTGGTGAACGACCACACCGACTTTGCGTATACCTAATGCGCTAACACCGATAATTAGCATTTATGTTTTATTTTTTTTTTTTATTAATTTTTTTTTCTTTTGTTTTTTTTTTCTTGCTTGTTATTTCCGTAACTCGATATAAAACTACAACTGCACTGCTGGGTAGAGGGTAGGGGGGCTGGGGGGAGGGTGTTTTTCTTGTTTTTTTTTTCCAGGGCCATTAAGGGGCTGGGTCCGGGGGGCCAAGGGGGTTTGGGCTCTCAAGAGTAACACAGTACCCTTTTTTTTGTTTTGTTTTCTCTCACTTTTGAGTTTATATTTTTTATTTATTTATTTAGCGCGCTTCTCATCAACGCGTTCATAGTTTTTTTCTCGTGAGTCTCTTGGTTGGGGGGGAGGGGTTGTTTTTTTTTTTTTTTTTGGAGGTATCGGGTTGGCCAGGGCGGGAGGGCGTTGGTTGTCGTTTGTGTTGCTCCTCGGCGTTTTCCTCGTACCACCGCTCTCGTTTTTCTTCATGGGGCCCGGGAGACGGTCGACCCGTTTAAAGAGGGCAGCCAAATAGCCGGGGGGGTAGTTAAAAGGGGGATGGGGGGACAACGACGTGTCACAATACGAAGTTTCAAGCAGGCACGCATTCTGTCTCTCTCTGTCACGTGAGTTACGTACCCCTCGAGCACTGGAACAACACTCTAGCAACAATCGCGGCAACCTGCTGATCGAGTATCTGGCTCATAACGAGCGCGAGCAAACGCGACTCGTGCTGTAGCAACAAAGTTCTGTTGTCCGGATGCCTAGCGAGATTCAGCAATGTACCAGCCGCTCGTCTCAGCATATCCAAACTCGTTCCCATAGATTCGGGATTGTCCCTTAGTGCCGCAAGACCATGCTGATTGGCAACACCGAGGGCGCTGCTCTCCGCTTGTTCGATGAACGCAACGAGCAACGCGACGCACGGTGTCTGTAGCGCGATTGTTCTCGCGACCCCGCTATCGGCGGCCGACAAAAAGTGCAACAAATTAACACCAAATTCGCGCAATACTTGCTCCTCGCTACGGCACAAGAGTCTCGTAAGTACGGAGCATAATCTCTGTAGCCTCGAGTAAGGCGGTGTCGCGACAACGAGATCAACGTTGGACTCGGTAACGCACAATTTGCACAATGCCTCGAGGGCAAGTCTCTGGGGCGATAGCGACGAATTGAGATTCACCGTTGGAAATGGATCCTGTCCGTGTGCCGCTGGACAAACGGCCCAGTGCAATAGACCGTCGAGCACGGGACGCGATATCTCCTCGGGATGCTGACTGAGATCCGTTTGTCCGGCTATATTAGCCGCCATTACGAGAACGTTCTCGCGTATGTGATAGAGAAAGTCCCACCACCATTCGCTCTCGCCTTGAAGACTGCTGCAAGAATCCGCGAAATCTGCGTCCTCCTCGCGATCGTAATTACGCGTCTTTTGCGTTCTTACGGGATGCTCGTGATGTAAGAGAAGTAATTTACCGAGGAGACTGAGAAACGTTACGTTTTTCGCAAATTCCATCTCGTTGCCGGGTATGAAGGTTAGATTGCGTAATATCGTCGATAGACAGACGCATCTTCGTGCTAAACTGTCTTGACTCTCGGTCACGAGATAAAGACTCGCCTCGTCCCGGGAATAACTCTCGTCCTCGTAATCGCTTATCCGTCTTCTCTTCAACGTACCCGCGGGATCGCGTATCTTCAATCTTGGACCGTCCCGCTCGTCCTGTACGATCAGACTCGTTTCCGTCTCGTCGTCGTTCTCGAGCTTAATGTCACGCTTCTCCGAGTCTATCGTACTCGTTGAATCGCTAAGACCATTGTGCGTGGGAAACGTCGTTGTCTCGTCGTCGCTTACTTTCGTAAATTCGGGAAAATGTTCTCCCATATTGTTGTTCGCTTTGCTCTCCGGCTCGCAATCTTTCTTCGTACCGCCATCGTTTTTCTTCTCGAACAATTCTCTACCGAGATCGTTCATCTCTACGGGCTCTTTCTTGATCCTCGATAAAACGTCGCTCAACGTTTTCGTCTTCTTCTTCTTGTCGATTTGTTGCTGTTGCTGTTGTTGCTGTTGTTTACGTTCGCCATTCTCTTTAGGCTGTTTACTATCCTCATTGCACGAATCGCCGTATTTGTTGGAATTCTCGAGATTGTCCGGCGACGCGTCGTTCTCGTCGTCGTCGTCGTCGTCGTCATCGTCGATTATATCCTTTTCCGTATCTTTAGTTTCCGTATTGTCGACCTCCTTTTGCAACAACGGCGGTTTTTCGTCCCTGAGATGTCGGGCGAATGGCGTTATTCCCATTTCCGACTGAAAGCACGTCATAATATATTTCGTCGCGTGACTATCGACTTGCCACGGCTCGACGTCCGTGTCACAATCCTGATGATCCCATTGCCGTCGATTGTCGAGCACGAACAGATCGTCGTCACGAGGTATCATCTTTACGGGTCTGCCGCGTCTCGACAGGAAAGTATAATTCGAGGTAGTTAGTAGTTTCGTACGATCTTCCGCGTCTATCGGCCGTGTCACGATACCGAGATCCACCTCGGGACCATCGTTCCCTTGACCCCAATAACGATCCTCCTCGACGGTCGACGACTCGAACATGTCCGATAACGAGCGCGAAAAGTGCTCGAGCAAAACATCGAGAAGGCCAGGCAAATGCGTCAAACCGAAGTAACTCACCTGAAAAATACAAGCGTCGGTTAACCGTGCTCTCATCGTTTCGACATCGACAAATATCAATTTATCATCTTTGCGTTCTATCCGACTTACCGAAGAATCATCGAACAAGAGTATGTTGAGAACATCGAGAGCCCAACAACTCTCGGCAAGAAGACCCGAGCGCAATGCCATCATTATCCGCCATGCCTCGACCGGCGCAACGTCAGGTCGTGTCAGCTTGCGCCTCTTGTAGAGCAAAGGCGTGACAGCCTCGACGCTGTCAGCTGGGAATGTCATTTCTCTCTTGGGCGCTGGTTGTTGATTTATCATTGGATTCATACTGAGTTGGCTCTGAAAATTTGTTCCGTTTCATTAGCACGACGAGCATATGCACAAACAATTCAGAATTCGGAAAACCTTTTTCTGTAAGCAAGATTTTTTGTATTTAAAACTAGTTTTAACGAACCTGATGCGTTCCCGGTGGAGGATACAGAGAAGATGGTTGATTAGGATATCGATGGTCCCAGGGCGGGGGTGCGTGTGGTATAGCGTTTATGCTCGGTTGCGACGATGGTCTTGCCGGTTGTTGAGAAGTCCACTGTTGGCTATTACTCAGATTTCCGGCTGTCGGTGATGGTGATGGCGCTGCCGCAACCTGAGGCTGAGAAGGTGGTGGTTGTGGCTGTTGCGACTGAGGCGGTGCTTGCGGATTCGGATAACCCTGAACCCTATTGTTCGTGCTTCCGCTGGTATACTGGTTGGTAGCGCCGGGCCAGCCTTCTCAACAAGAAACGAAACCATGAGTTTTTGGCAATTTATTATCAACCGCCTTAGTTCTACACGGATGATAATATTTTTACCTGGATAAGGCGGTCGCTGTTGATTATATTGAGGATACTGCTGGTCTTTGGCAAAATCCGGATGTCGTCTCGGTTGTGTAGGACCCGGTGGGGGTGGTGGCATATTTTTATTTGCCGGACCGCTTGACGGATACATCTGAGTGCCCGTCGGTGCTCCATACCCACTCTGCTTATTGTGAAATAAATTATTTGTCGTAGCAATCGATAGAGCTATAACAGTCGCTCGATACTTGATTATAAACAAAAGAAAGACATACCTGTTCCTGCCGATAATAATCCTGGGGACAAGAGTACGTCGGCGTTGCTGACGACTGCGATGGCGAAGACGGCTGACTCGTGGATGGCTGCTGCGGTGGATTCGGTGGATGACTCTGGGCTGCGGAAGGGTAGTTCGTGGTGCGAACACTAGGGGATGCGCCTGCTGGATAACCAGCCGGCTGTTGAGGCGTACTGTACCTGTTGTACATGTCTTGACTACCCGCGCTGTTCGGTGGAATGTTACCTCCCGGGTATCCCCTGAACAACCGATCATTTTGCATATAAGAAATTGAAACAAGATTAAAGGTAGCGGCGCGACGATATTTACATCGACGCGTCGGATACTTTACCTTTCGGCGTCTGGCACGTACGGCGGATAATGCGATCGTGGCGTGTACGGTTGATTGAATTCTCCCTGTTGATTCATCGATGCACCGGGTGGTCGAATGTACTGATCCTGCGGATAGTTCTGATAGGAGCCTGCGTTCTGATAATTTGCCTGTTGCATTCCTAAAAAAATAATCACAGTGTTACTTATTTCTGTCACATTTGCGATACAATATAATTGTATTAACACTAGATTTACCATCTATTTGCATATACCTGTTTCTATCTAAATATATATAAAGTTGTATTGAGTTCATTAAATATAGTTTCTACTTACAGCTACAGAAGTCATAACGTCATTTCAGAAAACAAATGTTACATGCAGTAGGAATTTTTAATTAAAAATTGCACGACCAGACAAACTGACTGGTCTGGTAAATCCAATGTTAAATTGAAAGTAAAACAATGCAAAAAATGGAACAAGATTAGAAGAATTGAGTCCAAGATCTACCTTGGTGAGACGACGGTGTGTTACTCTGACTGGGCGGCCTTGGAGGTGGTGGCGTGTAATCTGAGGATGGTCCACCCTGATTGCCAGCGGTGTAGTTGCCCTGATAATTGCCATAGCCGTCCATGGATGCGCCGCTCGAACCGGCTGCAGGGAAAGAGTCTTGGGAATTAGAAGACCCTGCAATGATCAAAAAACACCAGGGGGGGAGCCCTCGATTTAACGCCGGAAAGCTTGCGGCAAAGGAAACGGGAGTCACAGGATTAGAAGGATTCTTTGCGATGGAGTGGCTCGTTTTGTTTTGTTTTTTTTTTTTTCTTTTCCGGCGATCTAAGGGGGTGTCGTTTTGAACAAAATGTTGGATACTTGCCTGGCGAGGGTACGGACGCTGTGCCCTTAGCGCCCTTTTTCTTCGAGCCAGCCTCGACCTGATTGATAATTGGCTGAGGATCGACACCTCCGCGGTCGAAATGACACTCGTACGCCAGCAAGTGCCTCGTGTAATGCTTTCGCAAAGTGTAAGCCGCGCTGCTGCTCGCACCGATACCAAGAAGTCCGGCGATATCTTTCCACGTTTTATTCTTCGTCACCTATGAAAAATTGTCTTAGTCCCATCTGAATCTGATCTCGTGCCAAATAAAGAAAACTACTTTTTTTTTTTTTTCTTCTAAATACTTTCAGAATCAAGACAAATATTGAGAAAAAAACAAAACTCGTAATGCCTCTATGTAGTGGATAAATAATAAAGTAAACGGAAGACGTGTGAAAATCATACGGAAACGCAATCTGTTTAACTAGACTGATTTGTTTTCAAACGATAAACACTGAAACTAAATAAAGATCAACGTTTTTGTTCAACTGTTGCTTCCGTACTTTTTGTATTTTCTTTTCTTTTAAACGCGATTGTGAAATGAACAAACAACAAAACAAAATAAAAGAGAAAAGAAAACCTCATGCAAATTGGTCATCCGACAAAAAAATTGTCTATGTAAATTCTAGATAGATTACCGTAATCGCATTGACACATTATCGACAAAATTCGTTTTCTTTTTTGTTTTTGTTTATCTTCTCTGAACAATAGAATAATTCCATTTAGCACCAGGGTTCGTAGTTTCACGGTGTTTAATCCACAAACACCTCGAGAGATAGAGAGAGTGAGACGAAAGAGAGAGAGAGAAATAGAGAGATGAGAGAGCTTCGATTATTAATTTGATAGAATCATGAGTTATATCGCATTCTTGTTTGTTGCTTCTTTCATATTGAGAAAAAGAAACGATAAAAAAAAACACACACGAGTGTTACGATTATACGTTTGAATAGATATTTTGTTTACATGCACAAAAAAACGTGCCTTCAACGATTTAAGCAAAGAACAAAATTGACAAAAAAAAATATATATAGAATTAAACCAAAAAAAAAGAGAAAAAGCGCGTTACCGAGGTGTCTCACTGTTGGCGTTACTCTAATAAATTGATAACAAAACGCCCAAGCCCGAGCGAATTATCACACGACGAGATATTCGTTAATGAGACACCTCGTCGATACATCGATGCAAGGAAAAAATCGACAAAAATTTATAGTTATATATATATAGAGATATATGTAAAATACACAGACGAGAATTCAGACAACGGTAAAAAACGAGAAGACACCGAGGGCTAGATGGAACTACACTGCACCTTGCATACCTCCATGAAGCCCCCCCTATCCTTTACGTAGAGATATAGACGGAAGAGGTCGAGGGGGTTCTTGGAGATTGTGGGACAGCTGGTTATCGGTGTTCTTCGTTCTTCCATGAAAGACACGAGTTTATCCAACCAAGTTCTTCGCTCCATTGAATCGTCCATTTCGTAAAGCTTTGCCAAACTATCCGGCTTCTGCAAATGATTATAATTAATATTCTTTTCGTTGTTCCATCTTTCCTTACTCTCCATACTTTTTTTTGTGTTAAATTTCACTCGCCAATTCCTAGATTTGGCAAGGATTTTTGAGCATTCACGACGAACGAAACATTGAGAAATATGCGTTACAGTGAACGACGAGCAAGCAGGACATTTAAATGTTAGTTACACAGTTATGAGGGGAACGAGTTTCGAGATTTTGGTGCAGTTAAATGGTTGCTTTTCGTTTACGTTTCCAGCCAAAAGTTTCATTCGATGAGAATTCGAAACGAAGTTTCTCTTTTACGGAAACGTATCACTAATTTAACAACGTCCAGAACTATTTTCGTTCGATCCTCTGCTTTTGGGTAAGAGCGTAAAGCATGCATTACTCGCTGCAGAAAAATTATTGCACTTTTCATGAAGGTAGCACGATTTAGAAGTGATACGATTAAAGGGGATTTACGACATCCATGACGCCATGCATGTTAACAAAAATTCTCGAATAAACGAGTCGTCGTATTATCCCGGCTATCTCCGGATAAATAACAAAAAATTATTAATGAATCCTTTTGAAAACAAATGTCGATTAGTACCGTCATCCTCTCCCACCGAGCATGCATCGAGTGAATGATTTACGTTCAATAAATATTAGTGCCGAAAATTTGTATCATACATATCGTGTTAACATTTCGCCCTTTTGTAAAAACGAAAGTTAAACCCGGAAACTTTGTTAATACGTCTTTGTACCATAAAGGAATTCGTACAATTTCGAGTTAGAATTATGTATTGTTAAATTTATCCAAAATACAAAAAGTTACCATCCCTCATCGTTCGTTAAGGCGAAATCAACGAAACCAGGAAAACAGTGATCAATGATTTATCTCGCTATTAACGAAGCCACCAAGCGTTCTAAAGATTCTCATGACATACTTATGGGCATTTATAGCAAAGGTTACTTGTAATCGAGATGAACAAAAAAAATGTAAATCAATAACCTTAGATCTGTACGGGTCTTGAGGCACATGACTGTTAAACACCTGTAAAACACGAAAATATTGAAAATCGTGACGAAGTTGTCGACCGTAATTTATGTTGTTTTCTTTGTTTTAACTGTAACGAGAAACAGTTCTAACGCTTGAGAAAACATAGGAATTACTAGAGACGAATTATCGCGCTCGTGAGCGACCACAGTGATGAGTTTAGATATATTTTTTTAACGATGAATAATTGTTCGATACTGTTGAAAAGAAAGAAAAATAAATACGGAGAGATTTGAGAATCTCATACCGGACTTGCTGGTGTACGTGGCCAGCTGGGACTGTTGATATCGGGATATTCCTCGTGAATAGAATTGATACTAGCTGCTCCGGGTGAAGGTACGGTACTCTGTGGTGTCGCCGGATGACTGTGATATCCACCTATGATATCTTTTCGAGACTTTGGCGTGAACGCGGGATCTTCACCGGAAGCTACGAAAAAGAATGTTAATATTAAAGAATATTCCAATTTTGTTTAGTAAATATAGATTTCACATGCGACAGTAGGTTCGATTTAACCCTTAAATGCATGATGATGTATATCTACATCTGTGTTTTCTTCCTTGTTTCTCTATCTAATCTATATTTAATTATCTACCTGTTTCAATTTTTTGTATTTAAGAAGGAAAAATCATGCATTTAAGGGTTAATAAATTTGTGCGTTCGAAAGACTAACCCGCCGATGCGTTTGACAACGTCGATTGTTGAGAACCCTCGTCGATCGATGTGCCATCCGGACCGGTCGTTATCACCGACGTTACTGTACCACTCGAAGTAGACGTCACGTTTATAGCCGCTGTACCTGCGGAATGGAAATTAGAAATAAATGTTGGGTTTAAGAGTGTTTCAAAAATATTAAAATTTCCTACTTTTCATTCGAATAGTTTTCTTCAACGATGAAACGGAAAGACGTGATATCACGAGGCAAGTTTATATTTTTAATGATCGTTGAATTAAACAGATGGAAAGAAAGAGCATGTGCCAAGAATTTTCATAATAACAAATTTGAGGATTGTAGAATTGTTTTTCTTTTTCTTCAAGTTTCTTACCTGAAGCAGTGGTAGTTATGCCACTGTCGTTGGAAGTATCGGGACCGAGATCAGCCGAACTGTGGCTGGTCGGTGTTTGTGCCGGTGCGGGATGTGAATTTGGAGTGGTACTTGGCGGTGGCATAGGGCTACCCTCGTGATTGAGAGGTGGCGTCGCAGCTGGTGGATGCTGTTGGTGAGGTATCGACGAACCCGTAGGAGGAGGTGGTGGCTGATTGCTCACGTGGTTCGGCGAAGGTGGCGGTGGACCCATTGAACTAGCGGGTGGTCCCATATTCCCGATTCCACCCATACCAGGAGTGCTCGGTGGTACCAAGCCACCGCTACCTGCACCACCGTAGACTTGAGGAGGACCGGGGCTTGGTGGCATACCCGGTGGTACGCTGTTGAATCCCATTTTATGCTGAAACAATCGGGAACGACATCGTGTCAATGTTAAGAGAGGAATTAAATGTTCTCTGAAAAGTTGTAATTTACAAGTGACGACGTTTTACGAAGCTATCCCCAGTGGCTGATATAGTTGAAGATCATTTATAAGAAAATGCTTACCGGATACGGAGGATATTGCACCATATTGTTCGGTCTAGCAGGTTGATACTGATTGTTCGGTGGTGGTTGCGAATTCGTAGGTGGATAACCCTGTGGAAACTGCATGTGCGGTCGCGGCGGCGGATAATTTCCCTGCGCCGGATATCCACCGGGCTGTCCCGCAGCCCCACCTCCACCGGCATATCCCATACCACTGCCCATTGGTCCGATAACGCCGAGACCACCGGGTCCAGGTCCCGATTGAACGATACCTGAACCACTGCTGTTCAACTTGTAAGTGTGCATGTGCGGCGATGGCCCTAAGGGCTGCTGATAACCTCCTGGATAAATATCATTAGAATTATTCGATCGTCCTATGTAGGAAAATATTCAAGAATGCTTCTGAATTATTGAGCAGCTTGAGCAATGAAAAAAGTCAAAGAAAAATATATAAATAAACAAACCCTGAGTAGTCATTGGAGAGTGACTCATGCGAGCTGGGCCGCTACCATCCGATTGACTGCTCGACGGCCGTGGAGGCATCTGAACGTTTTGTTGGCCTGCAAACAACAATTTCAACGATTTCAAGAATTTATATTGGGCTTGGTATTGATTTCTTATTAATCGTGACTGATTCAGTGACAAATGGTATATGCGAAATACTCGGTGCATGAGCAAAACTCTATCTGTACTAATTAACTATCATTTCTCTGTTTAATTGATTCAAAATGCCAAACCCATGAATTAACGTTATGAAATAAAGATGCTTTTATGAAATTAGAATAATAACCCCAAAAAGGGCTTCATGCTTGCCCAATTAAGAAACTTTACAATCACAATAGCTTTTTATGTAGCATCGATGGAAAAAGATATGAAATTTGATAATCCCACATATTCAAAATGCACTCGATATCTCTCAGTTCGAAATAAAGATTCAAAATTTCTAATGAATAATACGAACCAACTACTTTTCTTGATTTTGGAGTTAAAAAATGTTGGGTTTTGGTTAAACAACACGTACCAACGGCGGGGGACATTGACCGAGAACCAGTAGATCCAGTAGGTGAAGGGGTAGGCCTCATCCCCTGGGAATTTGGTGTCCCTGGACCTGCAGGTCCATTCGAACTATCGTTACTGTTCTGACCCGAGAGTTCCTGCGAACAAACAAAAATATAAAGATTTAGAACAAAGTTTACAATTCAAACAAAAGCAAGAAAACAAATAATAAAGGAGACAATAAATTTATCACGCTCTGTCAAAGTAAACACTTTTCATCGCTGAGATCATACAGCGCATCTTGCGCATAACCAAACTTGAACTTAGTTTTTTATCAAATTTCTTTAACACAAATATAATTCGATAATAGAAAAACAAAGTTTTTTTTTCCTCATAAACAATTAAATCGAACCTTCGATCGACCGGAATCTCCCGGAACATTCACTCGTAGTAAATGAGGACATTGGACGACAGAACAGTAACACCTTTCATTATTTTCCAAATTCCAAGAACTCGACAGCCCGGACGCGAGACGGAATTTCGAGCGTCGAGCAGTGAATTTTTATATCCTCGCAACTTGAGTCTAATTACTAAGTTAAAGTAATGAACAAAACGAACGAGTAGAAGACGAAAAAAAAAATCAAGTTTTAACGCTTACGTTGTGAAAAAAACGTCCGATTCAGCTTGCGTGTGCGCGCGCGAGAGATGTACACGAACGATCTGTTAGGTTAGGTGACCAGAGTGTGTGAGAGAGAGAGTGCGAGAGAGGGGGAAAGGAGCGAGATAGCGAGAGAGGGAGAGAGAGAGAGAGAGAGGGAGGAAGAGTCGTATTACGCCCAGGCGGTAAGCGGAACGAGATCGCGCTCCTCACCTCTCTTTATTATCCCAAAACATTGGCTCCGAAACAACGAGAGATTTTCAGGATAGGTTAGAAATCAGTCGTGATGTAAAACGAGGGAATATCCAAAGTTACCGTTCGCGCCGTTACATCGATATATAAATGTCGCTTATCGCGGTTTTCGTGCACATATATTAATACATACGCACTGTTCACACGAATTTATGTACATATACGTGTCGTATAGAGCCTCGGTAAGCTCGTATTGGAATATTTTTCACTACGTCTACAAAATGGCAACGAGACACGTCGTGTCTTCTCGTCGTTGTTGCTGCTGCTGCTGCTTTGCTTAGAATACACCGTTACACAGGGCCACTAACACACATCCCGAGATCTCGCTTCACGACATTTCGACACAGACTTTGAGTTGAAAGAAAACTCGAATACTCGTGGGATTATGGAAGCAACGAAAAAGAAAGAGAGAGAGAGAGAAAAAAAAAACATACAGAAAAAAGGAATTTTTCACAGCGTTCTACGCGATTACTGGATGAGTCGATACGCGTATAGGATATACGTGCACAAGGGGGTTATACATACACGTAACGTCGGTGAAGTGTACGTATATATAGCCTTACATATAGCGCGTAAAAGAGAACGCAGTTATGCGCGTGAGAGTTTAAGTGTGTAAAAAAAAAAAAAAAAGATTGTTCAACGAACCACATGCGGGTAAAATTATAAATTTGTTCGTCCTGGTGTTTCGATGTTTATAATCGTCCTGGATAATATACGATGGTACACTTTTTTTCGAGACATCGCGACAGCGGAAACGAGACACTCGCACGCGGCGGCATCGACGATCGGACACATACTTTGTCCCTCTCTCTCTCTCTCTTTTTTTTCTTTTTTTTTTTAATGATATTTCTCACTCACTATTTCCCATTCCACTGTCCGTCTTTCTCACTCCACTCACTATCGGCGCACTGTCCAAGTATCGTATATATATATATGTTATAATTCCGTCTCCGTTCGTCCCCATCGTCCTCTCGCTTCGTCACACTCGTTGCATACGTGTGCGCGCGTGTTCCGTACGATTGACGCGACGTTCGCGCGAGAGACAGAGAGAAGAGAGGAAGGTGTTTTTGAAGAAATAAATCGGGGAAGGAAAACAAACAACACCAAAACGTGAGAGGAATGAAGAAAAAAAAAGAAAAAAAAAAAAAGGCTCACGACACTGCACAACTACGCCCACCGGCCACGATCACGCACAACCGAAAACATATTCACGGCAGAGCTTGTGTAATAATCCCAAGGCGAGGTTGTTCCGCGCGGACACACAGCACACAGTCGATGAGAGAGAGAGAGAGAAAGAGAGAGATAAATTGACGATTCTCTTGCGTTTATCTCATAGTATTGATGCACGTTTTTAGGTTATTTTTTACAGTTCGATCATTCGTAAATCGAAGATAATTCTTCGCGTAAAAGGCGCATTAGATTCCTTGACATCGTGCCCTGGCGTTCGTGTAGTCGTCGTGTGGTTTCGTAGTCGTTCCTGACGCTGGCCACTCTCTCGGCATATATATCCCACTTATTATGTATATATGTGCATGTATACACGGTTCGTACTGCCCTCTGTGTGTGTATGTCGGCAACGCACACAACTTGGTTCATGCCACTCCGCCTCGCGCTCTAGCCACTGCCGCGGCGTAACACTCGAGAGCGCGCATGGTGTGTATCGATAGCTCGATAACTCAGGGTGTGTTACTCGTTGATTTTCCGTTCCTTTTTAGTTTTTTTTTAATCAACTATTATCCCTTCTGTTTCCATGGTATGTGAGACGGGAATGGAAAGGTGGTAATGGAAAAAAAAGAGTATTTTCGTTGAGGAAAAAAAACAAAAATGCGTCTCGAATATATTTTTCTTTTACGTCGACTTTATCGACGAGGCGAAAATTCGGAATTCTCTCTGCAAAGTTGAGATACGCCGGAATACACTCTCGCATCTCACAGTACAACAGCCATGGGCGAGGAGAGAAACCTCCCACTTTTTTTTCTTCCACCGAGCGGAGCAAGAGAGCGGAGAGGGACTTCGGGCTTTTGGGATTTCACGTCCAACGGTGCCGAGGGCGTTCTTTCGTGTGGCGCGCTCGGAAACGTTCGGCTCACGGAGGAAATAAAAAGCGCGCGTTATTTGAAAATATACCCGCGCAGTTTGGACCCTCGAAACGCGATTATCCAAGTTTTAACAATTTAAACGTTATTGTTTTTCATTCGCGATATTCACTACAATGTTTTACACAATGTTTCATCGTTTATTAATACATAATTCTATGAGAAAGAAACTGCAAGTTGCTTTATCATTGAATGTTGCATAAACTTGGCTCACGTGACACATCTGATAAATTTTTACGATCACAAATTTGGACAATTGAATTTTAAATAAACTCCCGCCAAAACTGTGCTCGAATATGTAGAGGGCGGTAGGGAGAAAATCGAAATTATTAACGCCCACATAGACGTTGGCGGAGAGGAGAGAAATCGATTGCGAGTTCTCTCTCCCCCTCCGTCGACGATCGAAAGCATTTATATAGTGATAGTTGCTACAAGTATAACTGAAACTCTCTTTCGATTTTAGTAACGAGAAAGAGAGAGAGAGAGAGGAAGATTTCGGAGGATCAGAAACAGCGACGTACAAGAGCTTCATACGTCAACCGAATGTTCGATATCCGGCGAGTGCATGACAGGCAGAACGAAAACGTGGCGCCGAATAAGAGTGAGTGAGAGAGAGAGAGAGAGAGAGTAACCAAACGATAGATACAGCACGGACAGAAGAGCGAGAGAGTAGGGAGAGGGAGGAGAATCCCTCGGGCGCCCTCCACGAGATCGCCGCGCAACCCCCGCAAAAGCATTTACCGCACGTACCAGCAGCGTGTGTTTGCTAGCCTCTCGCTTGCTACTTTTGCCCGCCTCGGCGACCTGCCGAGGACTATACACACGTCCACCGCTCTTCTTCTATAATACCGTCAAACTCCCTCTGTCTTTCTCGCACTCTCACCAACGCCCTCTCACCTTCCGTCTCGCGCACTAACACTGTTTATCCTCCACACGAACGTACACACTGCCGCAAAGACGGTGCTGCCATCTACCTCGTTCCCGAACTTCTCGTCGACCCGTGACTCTCTCTACCCTTCGCATGTGCACACAGGCGATATAGAAGCGAGAGAGAGAGAGAGAGAAAGAGAGACAGAGAGAACACGGTTGGGACCGGTACGGTTAATATCTGGGGCTCTCGGCAGCCGCGCAACTCGCGCGCACCCTAATCGAACTATAGTTGAAGTCCCCTTATACCCCTCCCCTTCCCACTCGACCAAGCGAGTCTATACCGCTCCTATCTCTCTCTCTCTCTCGCTCCCTCACTGGCGTATACGACGCAACGTTGTGCGCTGTGTCGTACAGCCTCTTGCTCCGCTTTCCCCTATGGCGACCGATCTCTCTCCCACCATAGCGGATTCGCTATTTTTCTTCGTTTTTTTTTCCCTCTCTCTCTCTCTCTCACTCTCGCGATCTTTCACTCGCATTTATTCTCACCCTCCTCTTTTTCTCCTTCCACGCGGCTTCTCTCGACAAACGCGTGTATTTCGCACGCACGACAGAAATGTTTTTATGAATCTCCATCTCTCTCTCTCTCTCTCTCTCTCTCTTTCTCTCGTACTTTGCTTCTCGTCGATCGCTACGCTCGGGGGTTTGGATTCCACAAGCATCGAAGCCCCGTAATGTGAATGAGAGTTATGACCGATCGCGTTTGCACATATATCGCGTCTATGGATACCCGCGTGTACACGTACACACACAAGCATGTATATCATACGTAATACGACTGCGAGTGTGTGTGTGTGTGTGTGTGTGTGTGTATCTCGTACAAATATTACCGCAGAGATTTCGTCGATTGGCAAGACAAAAACATTACAAATCATTCCGGTCATTCGAGTTGTGATATTATATTGTCAATATAGGTATGAGGAAATCCTTAGGGGAGACAGAGGGAGATTGAGATTGTCCTAAATCGTTGCAGGTGGTTGGGGGAATTGATGGATATTTCTTTAGAATGGAAACATTATTTTTGGAAACTATTCTAATTGATTGATACGCGAAATTCACAACGGTTTTGACAATTGACTTTGAGAAGAGGTTCTTGTTGATTTACTCAATGAACGAAGAGTTCTTGGTACTCGTTTTGAAAATGTAGAAACTGGTTATGGTAAGCCTTTCCTTGGCGAACGAAACGTACAATTTTTCGTAGATGTTTCCGACACGATTAGGGAGACCGAGTTACCTTTCCTAATTATGCATTAGTGCGATGATTAAATTTTCCAGAGTAAGGAGAAGGATTAAGGAATCGATTGTTAAGAGCGAACGTTCGTTCGTCGTGATTGAGACAAAGGAAAGAGGAATGGATGAATTGTAAAATCGTTACTCACCCCAGAATCGATTCCTTGAGTATTAGGGGTTGTTGATCGTTGCATATTGTGAAAATTCTGCAAGATTATTGTAATACGTTAGTCGATTCACATTGAGAGTCAAGAAAATGGTTATTCAATCAGTATTTGTTCATTAATCTTACCTGCGGTTGACCAGGTTGTTGAGGCTGAGGCGATGCCGAAGGTGGTGGTGCAGGGGATTGTGAGAGAGCTCGCTGTGGCGATTGACTCGAGGAATTTGCCTGATTGGGCGGTGGAGGTGGTGGATTTGGCGGACCACCTTGATTCCATCCACGTTGTTCGGGATACAACGTCGAGGGATGACCCGCTTGTGCGGCATAAGAGTTCAACTGAAATATGAAAGAAAACAATACAATTCAAATGTTTTGTTCATCGACGAGGTTCAGTTTGCGACGATTGAAAAAGATGGAAAGCATGGGAACACACCTGATGATGACTGTAGGGCGAATGTGGTCTTGCCGGCGAGGAATAACGAGCCGTGTAAGGTTGATATTGCATCGGAGTTGGTGAACTCGGTCCACCCGGTCCAGGGTGAAGCCTTGGCGAGCCCTGAAAGTGAATAAACATTGTATGAAACACGACGTTAATAAAAATTACAAATTGTGCAATAAGTTACTCCAAAACGAAGAATCAGGAAAGAGGTTTCGCTCTCCTTAATTTCAAAACCATCAAAGTCTTGGATATCTCCCAACCGAAGAAAACAAGCTTCCAAATCGTTTTCACCACTGCTACAGAGTATTGTAGGAATGATCAAATTGGATTTGTTTGTTTTGCTGAACACATAGGCAAATTACAAGTTCCAAATATGATTTTTTTCAACTCCGATGTATCAGAATCGCTTTCTCTCTCTCACTGATTTAAAATCATAATGAACTTCTGTTTTATTTGAATAATAAGTGTCGTTGAAGGAGATCACGAGTAAAATTTCACTGTAAATAAAAAAAAAAGAGAAGAGGGATTGCGAACAATCCATGATTATGTACCGTCTGTGGCGGACGTTGACCAGGCTGAGGATAAACGGGTGGAACAACGGGTGGTCTTTGCATGGGCCAAGGTTGCTGATAGGATTCAGGTCCAATTCCTGGATAATTGGCATGAAATCGGTGCACCGAACTTGTTGCCTGTAGCAACTGATTCAAGGTCGGAGTTGGTCCGGTAGCTTGAGATATGCTCTGTCCGGAGAGAAATCTTGGTTGCGCCGGAAAGCTACCAGGACCCGGTCCTATGTGAGCGAGACGAGGTTCAATCTTGGAAACCGCGTAATGATCGTCCATGTCGCTCTGATGGACTCTCTCGTTGTCATTCAACAGTGGCTGCTGCTTGGAATGGTAGTCGTGCTGTTGTTTGATTGGAAAATCAGGCTTTTGACCAGGATAATCCTGCTGCGCTTGCTGCGCCTGCTGCGGATGATGATGATGATGCTGCTGAGATTGTTGCTGCTGTTGCTGTTGCGTCTGTTTGCCGGTATATTCGGACAATTGTTTGTTTGCCGCGTAATCGTTGGATTTACTTGGATACTCGTCCGCGTAATCCCTCGTCACACCTGGACCACCAAAGGGATTGCCAGGATGGTTAACATGAACATTTTGCTCGTGAGCCTCTTGCTTGCCGGTATTGTCTTGATTCGTCTGTTGAACGACCTCCCGTGGTGACTTGACCTCGCCAGCAGCGGTGTGTCCGCCAATGTCCTCGCGATATTGACTCATCTCGAAAGCAGAGTTCACGTCGCGATTCACATACTTGAGCAGCTGCTGGGCCCCGCCCCGTGACCCTTTGTCGCACGTATCCGTGTCAATCTGTTGCTTTATGCACAAACCAGCACTATTAATGCTCAATTGAGAACGTTTCTTCGTACATTTCACTGTATCGCTGAGCTTTACATCGTTTTGTTGGCTCTCGGCTTGCGTCGCAGCCATGTTCTTCCATCACGGTCCCATAGCAGTCTCGTAAACTGACCAATAGGGGCACATCTCGACTGGCGTACAACGCGGATTTGGCGTTAACGTTATCACGATTGGCTGACGCGTCCGGCTACCGTGAAACACCAACAATCGCATTCTTCACCGTTGCCCGTTCCGAATACGCAAACGCCTATGTGTTTATTACAAACTATCTTTCCACTGTAACTAAATGTGTCTATTTTTTTTTATATCACGACGAATCTCTCTCCCTCTCTCTCGCTCGTAGGGTATGAGATATTCGTCTCGTGTTTGCGCGACGCTACTACGCTTTTTTCGCTTGGGCTTTTTTTTCCACGATCTTCTTCACCTCCCCGTAACGCCCCGTGAGGAACGAAAAAACAACACACACTCGCGGCACTAACGTCAAAAGTAGCGTCGCACGGTATACGCCATCTTGTGGTCGAATGGAACGGTCATCGATCGGAAGGTAGATAGCTAAATGCACTTTGAGAAGGGAGACTTTCATGATGCGTAAATTACACGATAGATAGCAGCACCATCTTGACGGAATTTTTTTTAAACTCTCACGTTGAATTCTCATTTATTGACATCTTCAATGCGGAGATTATTTTTCGGTAGAACGCTTATTGTCGAGTATATTTTGAATAACGTATCCACTTACTTAAACGGTAATAAATGCTTTTTCCCAAAATACGTCAACGCATGTATCAAGTTGGTCGATTACCTATTAGTAGTTGTGTCCACTAGCGCTTCTCGTGCGGCAAAAGATCGAACCTTGGATCACCACTAATTCCCATCGACTATGCGTCTTTGTTCTTATTGCGCTTGGTCTCGAAGGAACACGCTGGCCGCTAGATGCATCGAATATTCCTTTTCTCTTCTGAAAATTTCCAAATTGCTCCATTACCTATATTGCTATCACATAATAATTAATTCGTTGGTTTCTTCCAACTGACGCGCGTGTATAACCATATACACAACATTTTCTACGTTTGCTGGACAAATGATGTTTTTTTACAGTGACTATCTTTATGCTTGATTCTCGAAGATTACTTTACCTCTATTATCACGAGAGTTAATTTGACAACGACATAACTAGGTCATTGCATGATCCATGACCGCACACGCGAACGTTACGAATTTTCGATTATTTGAATTCTGTATGATGTTTTTTTCCGTTCGGTGTTTACGCAAACGAGCAACCTATAAATATGTCAACCGTCTGAGCCGTGATATCGCAATTAATGATTAAGCTTTGTTTATAGACTTATTTAATTATAATTGGTGACAATGTTGAGACTCAATGAGAAGATAACGGCGTTATTCAAAGAGTGTAAAAATTACGAGGATCGCCACGAAAAGTATAAAACAACACTCAAAAACGTTGTATCGTCGAGTGAAGAATTACCGATTAAGACCGAGAGTGTTAGCGTCCACACGACAAAAAAGTATACTAGTCGTGAGGAACATGTGACTAATCGCCAATCCGACGATTCGCTTGAAAAATTGTCGAGAGACCTTGACGCTCTTGTTAGAGGCACGAAGATCAGGACTGCTAGTGTCGAATTTTCCAGTTTGAGCAAAATGTTAGCTCTCGCTTGTTTTGCGGTATGGCACAGACTTATGAACATCTACACTCATGCGTGCCAAAATGTTTCCATTCTCTTCAGAACTTCATTCGTTCTCATTTTTCAGGCAGGCGACGAGCTAACTGGCATTGGACACTTGATAGAATCTCATGCTGTTGTGTTGAAACAGCACATACATCACAGATACATAAAAACTGAAGAGCGCCAAACTATTCTTCAGCAGCCTCATGAATTTGGCCTTAATCCTTCTCATATGACACTGGATCCAAAAAACTCCAAGGGCGAAGCCAGTCTTAAAACTAAACTGGCTGGAATGCCGGAAGGTAATTAAAAAAAAATGCCTTAAAAAAAGGATGAACTAGACAATTTCTGATTTTAATTAATAATCATCATTTGGTCATAGAGTGGTACATTATACAGCTCACTGTGCAATACGAAAAACCAGATGTTATGAACATAAATGCCTCTGTAGCCGATACTGTACGACCCCTTCATATAACTGTTCTACCAACTGGCAAAAATGCTATTGACCCATTTTGCATAACACTGCCTAAACCAAAGAACGATAGTTACGACGGGTTCAAAGAGATTGTCGAAATACTGAAGAACAACAAGGCTGAATTGGAAGCTTATTACGGGAACAACAAGGCTTACTGGAAAATGAGAGAAAAACAAAATAATAAAATGAAGGTCTGTTTTTATTCGCTTTTCTTAAACTCCCAACATTATTCATACTCACTTTTTCATGTCAAAGAAATTCTTAATGTCGATAAGTATCGAAACCCAAGAAAAACATTCGTTTTCGATTTCAGTCTTATTGCTTTTTTGCAAATTAAAAAAATGTATACAGATCGCTGTAACTGAGCTTGAACACAGCTGGCTGAGAGAGTGGAGAATTCTTCTGATGGCTGATATGCTCGAGGATTTGCCTTTGGTTAAGGAAATGAGCTGCATGATCGACAAACTCATAGCGGACGATTTATCGGTGTAAAGTATCATCAAAATATTTGGTTGATTATGCAAACTTGCATATTGAACCAGTTTCTTATTTATTGGTACGTTTGAGAATTCTTTAAAATTTCTTGCAGTATCAGCATATCACCATCCTCACGGTGGCTTTTGAAAAAGATAGCTACAAGTGCTTGCTTTTTGACCAAGATTGAAATCGCCAGGGCCGTTACTCATGTGATCGGTGACAAGAAGAAGCTTACCAAAAACGTTATACTCTCGATACACGCAAAATTGAGTACCATGGATAGTTTACGAATGGCAAAGCGTAAATCGTTGATATTGATAGTGGATGAGGCGAGTTCCAATTCTTTACTATGATTCTTCTCCCCTAATATGCCACTCGATAATGATAATTTTTTCTTTCTTTTTTAGAATATAGACCACATCTCGTTCGAGTCCATGGCGATACTCAGGTATCATCCCGTGACGCGTTTTCCATCTTTTCACATCGCTTATGCGATGTTCAAAGAGCATGAGGCAACTATAGTCAGGGGCTGCAAAGTCATCAAGTTGAATGACAATGTGGGTACGTTCATCGTAAATCCTGCTCGCAATTTGAGCAAAATGGAGTCGCGTCTAAAATTGTTCATCAATTATTGGCTGCCACTCTGGGAGGGTACGTACGGTGTCGAGCCAAAAGAGGATAGCTACGAGAAGGTCCTGGTTAATCACGATGTGCTAATGTACGCCGGGCATGGAAGTGGCATACAATACTTGCCTGGTGAAAAGATTGAAAAACTTCGGGTTCGATCTACCGTACTTTTGTTCGGTTGTAGCAGTGTCAAACTCTACCCAATGGGAGGAAGATTTCCACCATATGGCGTATCAAATCAGTATCTCACAGCTTGCAGGTAATCAATCCTGCAAATTTGTCCATCTCGATGCACCAGACTGAAAAAAACTATATTGAAAAATTGAGCGATTGTTTCGTTGAATTTACAGCCCGTGCGTTCTTGGCATGCTGTGGGAAGTGACTGACGGTGATATCGACAGGATGACTGCAGGTTTTATGAGCACTTGGATCCCATCGAATGCCGATAGGCCCTGGTCGGACATCGATATTAACAAGTGGGCTGACGGAATTTTCAGTGAGTAAAAAAACGCACAAAATACTCCTTTTCTTCCTTTCTGTCCGATATATAGAATTTGTCGTATTTTGCAGAGTTTAAGAATAATACAATAGCCGTTTCCGCAAACTCGGATAATGAGCCAGAAATGCTGAGAGCGGTTGGCAAGTCGAAACAAGCCTGTACTCAACATATGACCGCTGCTGCTATAGTCGTGCGAGGATTACCACTCAGACTGGAATGATACTTCATTCCCTTCGATTGCTCAGTAAAGATATACGAATGACGTTTTATATCACAATTTGTTAGATAAAAAACAAACTCCAGGTTTACAATCTCAGAAATATTGCTCGTACATTTTGTCACATTATGATCTGAGGCTCTGGCACTGACACACCAATGTTCTTATGGGGCAATACTTGTCCACCGTTTATATAGAGCTCATCCTTGACTATAACGTCCTCACCGAGAACCGTCGTTCCCTCCATTCGTACCCAACGACCGACCACGCTTCGCCAGCCAACGATACACCTTCAACGGAAAAAACGATCATAGAGCTTGGAAATTTGGGATTCTTTTCAAATTTGGAGTTCCTGAATTTTTCACTCACCCTTCTAGCCACGCGTGTTCTTTAACGGTCGATGATCGTAGTAGAGTCGTTCTTTTTACGCAACAACCATCTGCTAACGTTACCCCAGGTCCAATCGTCACATTGGGACCGATTTGGCAATCTTTGCCGATTTTCGCAGTTGGGTCGACCAAAACGTTGCCAACGACACCCGGACCCGAGTACAACTTTTCTGGTGATTTTTGCCTCAATGAGGCAAGATACATGCACATACCTAAGTATTCAATGGATGATTATGAGTATTGATATTTTTTTATATTAAAGTCATTATTATACAACTACATACATATCCTAAGGAAAAAATTATTTTTACCTGTGAGGAAGTCCTTTGGCTGACCAACGTCCATCCAGAATCCCGCAAGTTCCATTGCAAAAAGCTGACCAGCCTTTGCCATTTGCGGGAATACTTCCTTCTCTATGCTCATCGGTCGAAGTTCTATCCTGTTCAATATACTAGGATTTAAAATGTACATACCTGAAAATAGAAATAAGTACAGTCACTCTAATTGAAAGCTTATATCCAAAAAATATAATACGCATTGTACCAAAAAGTTTTGTCTTTCAGTAATTTGAAGCGAACCCAATAGTTTAGCAAAAAAAATTGTCCTTTACCCGCGTTGATTTTGTTGGAAACGAATTCCTGAGGTTTCTCGATAAAGTTATCGATCTGTCCATCATCGCCATATACGACGACGCCATATTTCGAGGGTTCTTCCACCTTTGTCACGACTATCGTACCCTCGCCACCATGTGATTTATGAAATTTGAGCAATTCCTTGAATGGAAAGTCACATATTATGTCGGAGTTTAGAACGAAGAATGGCTCATTTCCTTCGGAGAGAAGATCACGGGCAAGAGCAAGAGGACCGGCAGTTCCAAGTGGTTCAGTCTCGTGGGAAAATATCAGTGTTACACCAAGTTTCTCAGCCTCTTCGGCAAGTTCTTTTTCCATCTCCTCTGCTCGATACGAAACAGCGAGAATAACTTCCTTGATGTCAGTCTCCACCTGAAGAAATGGAATATTTTCTTGCAAATATTATCTTCCAACTAATTTCCTAATTACAAGAATGCGCAATACACTTTTCTCTTAATCCTTAACTCACCAGAGCTTCTATCTGATGGAGAAGCATCGGTTTATTGGCGAATTCTATGAGAGGTTTTGGCCGACTCAGAGTCAAAGGACGAAGTCTAGTCCCATAACCACCGACTAATATTAGAGCCCTCATCTTTCCCATTTTGAACTTCTCCGGCATCACCGATATGTAACTAAACAAAAAGTCCAAATTTATTTGTCGGAGTGCGGGAGCTTAATATTAGCACTCATGAAATTATTTAAATGCACAAGAAATGAACTCTTAATGGCGAAATTAACCCTACGCACTACGACGGTAATTAATAAGCGTAAATTATACTGATGATAACGAAACAAAAAAATAGTTTTAACGAGTCCAAGAGATATACAATTGACAGATGAGAATTAAAGATTGATTACCCATTAATATAATTATCACGGTTTTTCGCTGCTTCTTGCGTCTTTTTGTCTCATCGAGCGACAGGAAACTAATTTTTAATTTTCACTACTTGTTTATGAGCAATAAAAAATGTAGCACTGTCTAAAGTGTTGCCACGTAGACGAACCACTCCATCAGCTAATCTATTGTTTACTGCTGATTGTCTACCCCGTCCACCCGATGACATATGCCACCGATGAGTATGCAATCGTCTGTTGTTCGTCCCTCCTTCTCATTCGGCGCGCAAGCGTCCCTTTACATGCTAACATCTCGCGATGTTCAAGTTTCCCAACTATCAGGATTATTTTGTCGGTGGTTTTGTCTCGCGCGATGTCATGAAGGTGGGAGTACAGCCCCCTCTCTCATTGTCGAAACTGTCAGTCGATCAGTATCAGTACGACTTGTAACATCGACGATTAAGTTGTAACCAAAGTGCATCGATGTGCGTATAACATATTTAAGGTTATAAACAATGTCCGAAAACAGTTTTATTCCCCCAAGTGCTCCGAGCGACCTGTGCTTCACTGGAAATGATTTCATTGAGGTATCTTAGAGATTTCTTCCCAAATAAATACAATGCAGAAAGGAAAACGAAAAGTGTAACTTGTTAATGATTTATTTTATTTTTCTTAGTCTAATTTCGATGTGGATACGTTCCTTCATGATCACAGAGGCTCCGCTAGTCTGGAAACTATGAGAGATGATCTCGGAGTTTATCTGAAAATTCTACGTTCGGCTATGATAGAATTGATAAACAAGGATTATGCAGACTTTGTGAACTTGTCGAGCAATCTGATAGGTCTTGACAAAGCTATAAACCATCTTGAAGCTCCACTTGGACAATTGAGGGAGGAAGTTATGGTATAATTATTTAACGACTATTTGTATTTACTAAGTTGGAAAAGTTTTGAATACTTGGCAAGTAGGGAAAAGATGGTGATCGAGTGGCGCAAATCTAGTGAAGGAATTAAAGACCGCACCTAAGACAAGCTATAATATTAAAGGAGATTATTGTTGCAGCAAATTCGTCAAACTCTGGATGATGCTATCAACGAGATATCAAACAGCCTTGAAGAGCACAAGAAAATCAGAGATCGCAAGCAAAGCTTGCACAGTTTGGGCAGAGTCTACAAATCCATGGCAAAACTCAATCTGATTCTTGCCACATGCAATCTTAAGCCGGATATGTTGGAACGTGCTGCCACGGAGTTCAATCAGCTGAAATTTCATGCTTCCAGGTGTCAGGATGATATTGGAAAAGAACATGCAAAAGTATGTGAAAAGAGAAGGAATCTTAAGGATCTAAAATTTGTTAAATATGTACTAAATTTTGTTGATTGCATTGTCCACAGAAGTGCGACGAACTCAATAGTCATCTGATGAATAATCTCGCCGAATTGCTTATAGCGTGCATAAATAAACGTGAGACCGAGCAGCTCACCCGTTGTCTACAAATTTACGTTACTCTCGACAGGATAGGAGAAGCCGAGATATTGGCACAAAAAAGAGTGATTGGTCCAGCATTAGAGAATGTGATCGTTGAGAAAAATCTTCAGAACGAACCTCTGGGTCTTCACGGAATCTATCAGAGATTACTGAATTTTCTTAATACAGAAATGAAACAACTTATCGATGCGACTTCCGGTCACGACAGGTTTGCTATTAATTTTTCTTTATTCTACGATCTGTGTTATTAAAGAAGGTATAACGTTAACAATAAAAATTGTCTTATTTTACCATAGAAATTGTGTGAACGGCTTTAATTTCCTCGTCAATAGTTTTTGGCCAGAGGTCGAGGAACGAATAGAATTGAATTTGAAAATAATTTTCGCACCTGGAAATCCTGAACTATTTCATAACGTGAGTTATAATATTGTTTGTGAATGCTTTTAAAACAAAACTTATTAACGATACATAATATAATCGGTTCCATTACTCTGACCGTAGCGTTATACAGAAACATTGGAATTTCTCTCCAAATTGGAGGAAAAATGTGACTCGCCGGAAACTCTCCTGTTACTCAAATCCCATCCGCTCTACAAGAAGTTTCTAAAAAAATGGAATTTACCAGTTTACTTTCAAATACGATTTCAAGAGATCGCTGGCACTGTAGAGGAACTGTTGTGTCAACCGATATCTCCAGTGTCGATTAAAAATAACGTTTGCAATTTGACCAGCGAAGACTACGCGCTACAAGCGACTTGCATCACTTGGAATTGTCTCACCAAGATATGGGCGGATGGAATATTTTTGCCTCCACTTCTTCATCAGTTAGTAGTAATCAACAAAACTGAATGATAAGCAACAATTGAAAAACTGTAATCTATTGAACAAAATTCCTTCCGTTGTACAGATTCTGGAAATTAAGTCTTCAAATAATCTCGAGGTATCAGGTGTGGGTTAAAAATGCCCTAAAACAGGTTCGTGTCGATATACTAGCACAAATTCTGATGCCCAAGGTTTTCTTCTTATCGAGTCCTAATGAAAGAATTTTTATTTTTCCAGTCCTGGCCTTCGGTGTCCGTTCCCACAACTAGCAACATAATCGAGACTGAGCCTGCTAGCAGATTGGAATTTTTAGTATGTCTCTATAACGACGTCGATATGTTGTTGACTCGTTTACCGTCACTGTTGAAAGTGGCGAGAATGAAACTTGTGAACGTCAAGCCTTCGATAGAACAAATACTGCAAGGTTAGACAATATTACAAAATAGTTCAGTAGATAGAAAAGTTTCTATGCGGTTGATGATAGACACTAAAAGCCAATATTCGTTATAATAGATTCGTTGGAGGAAAGCCGCAGAAGTTTGGAACTCACGTTACCTACAATAACTGAAAAAATAGTGGCTGAGCTTCTCACCGATAGCGTGCCAAAGTTGAAACAAGTCAGCGACATTCCAAGACTCTTCAGACGCACTATGAGAGAAAAACCTACACAACCGTGCGCATACGTGAGGAACGCTCTCAGTCATCTGAGTGAATTTAAAACAGCGTATAAAAGAGCTGCACCGAATGCCTTAAATCTCTGGCTACGATTAACATTGTCCTCGCTTACCGAGCAGTAAATATCTTAAGACTTATTTCAATGTCACAAACGTCTTGTAATAATTTTTACAAATTCCGATACTTCTTTTTTTCAGATACTTTTCATCGGTCAAGGATGTTCTTGAATCCGTACAAAAAACGGAGGAAAGTCTAAGAAGGTTGAAAAAAATAAGAGACAAATCCACAGGCGTCTCGCTATCGGAAAGTCAGGGTATTAGCGACGATGAAAAGATTCGTGTCCAGCTAGAAATTGACGTGCGCAGTTATGCGGAAACGGTAAAAGAGTTTAACTTTTTAAGTCTTCATTAATCGATAAAATAATGACAAATAGTACCTTGAAACTGACATTTTCCTTTCAGATAAAATCGTTTGAAATTCCACCGTCCGACATATCGAATCTCCAAGAATTACTGAGAATTGTCGAGGAGGCTGTAAAGAATAAAAGTTGAATAAAATAGTTCTTCATCCCCAACTATTTTCAAACGTGTTAATTACACAACTAACACTGATTGCGCTCAATATCGTCTAGTCTCGTTTTTCCAACGTCCTCGTTCAACTTTTCATCAATAAAACCCCGTTTTCAAAATCGAGCCAGCCAGTGTCCAAACGCGAGCCAAAAATCAATTACAATTGTTTTTTAATTTTATTACCGTATGCCTGAAGTACATACAGGTGTATGTGTTTTATGTAATACATATTTATTCGTATATTCATGCACGTGGGTGTTAAATCTACGATTAATTATGTTTCATCGTACATTATAGCCCGAATAATATATTTCTCTACGAATAAAAATTTCTTTTTTTCTCACTATTCGAAATAATGTGGTCGATGCAATGATTTTTTTTCCCTCGATTTGGGAACGATGTAGGCATATAATAAAGTGCGAATACGCCCAAATATTTTCCTCCAAGAACCAAATGATTTTTCCCTGTATACTTCACTACAATTGGAATGATAGGACAATGTCGAATGCAATAAAAACAAAGAACAAAGACTGGGCAGAAGTAACACCAGCATGTTTCTGAACAAAACCATGAAATGATTTAATGGCTGAATTTTGAAATCATTTTTTATCCCATTGAACAGTGAAACAGGGCAACAATCACTTAGTTCTCAAAGAATACAAGAGGCGACGTTGTTTGGTTTTCTTTACTATATTGAAGCGTTTAATATCACGATCGCTATAGCAGCTTCAAAGCTTCTCTCGTACTTGTTCGTCTCTCCCACGCTTGATATCCTTTCGGTGTGTTTTCATACTAACACGTTTTTCTTCTTTTTCATTTTAACTACATACTCGTAACGATTAATGATCTAACGTGGTCTACCGTTATTTATGAAATAATTACACCAGCAGATATACAATAAATAATCGTGCGATTTAATCGTTAACCGAACAAACAGAAAAATAAAGATATTTATATATTTAACGAAAAAAAAAAAAAAAAACACAGGCTCTTCTCTCTTGTCTCAGGATTTTCGTAGAATTTTGCCGTTTCGAACGGGGGAAAGTACAGATGTGCATAACAGTATCGTGAGAGTCGATCGATCGTGCGATAAAACGATCGATCGTCGATTAACGCGACAATACTCCTCTATGCCCGAATTCTCGATGATGCGTAATTTTTTTGTTTTTTTTTTTGTTTAAATATTTTTGTATTCTCTTCCCTCACACTTATCGATTCGCACGAACAATACGAACGAGGCTGATGAACGCGATCAATAAGTTGATAATAATGCGAGGCGTCGAACTTTCGCAGAACAGAATTATTAATTCTGTGTTAAATGCATTTGAGTGTGGTGTCGAAGGTCGTTTGGTTACATGAAAAGTAGCTACTTTATAAACTTGGTTGAGAGGAGAATTCGAAAAAAGGAAGAATACACACGGGGCAGGAGGAAGAGTATCGACGATAGGATGCATTCTTTCCGCACGAGAACCGATCAGCGCAAATCCGGGTTGTCATTGACCTGTTTCTTAATGCGTAACAACATTGTCGTGTACCACTGATCTAATCGCGAAATAGAATCATACTCCTTCACTGTCTCGGTGAAACCTTCGAGATCTTGTTCCTCCAGATGATCGATAAGAGACTGCGAAAACAGAACATCAATTATATTTAGAATTTAGTATTTCGTTAAAGAAATGGCACGAATCGGTAAAAAAAACAATAATCAATAAATTTGAATTATTTGCGGTGAATGAAAGACATTACCTTCACGAGTTTATACTCTCTGGAGTCTTGGAATGCGGGATACTGTTCCTGATAACGTTCGATCGCGTGCTGAGCATTTAGTACATCGACGCACAAATGGCAAAGCGCCGCCCTGAAGAAATATTCTTTGGCGCTATATTTCAAAAGTGGGCTTTCCAGAGATGCTGATGCCACCTAATAGAATTGAAACATGAGTCAATTTGATTTTATAGGAAAAGTTATTGAATAGTTTCTCCTTAAGGGTTTTTTTTTAACTCTTCACCTGTTCATAAATCTGTATCGCTTTCTCATAATTCTTGAGTTGCGCCGCATACTGGGCAACCTTGAGCAGGCATTTATTAGCAGAGGAGATGCTTTCTTCGCCACGGAAATAATCAGCTGCTTGTTCGTAATGATGAACGGCACGTTCTAGATCGACTGCTTCGCTCTCGTACATCTCAGCTATGCTCTGATGATGTTTTGCCGCCATCGTAAATCTACCCATGTCCGTGTAGATTTCTATAGCTTTTACTAAACAACTAGCCGCCTCTGTAAAAAAAAGCAACAAAATTCAATCTTTAAAACTACCATCTGTCGTGCTTATCTTCTTATAGAAAATATGTGTGCCTGCGAATTTCTAACCATTAGGATCGGTCTTTTTGTAACAATTGGCAGCGTCAACATAATTGGTCGCAGCGTCATGTCGGCTGCCTGCTTTAGAATGAAGCATAGCAGCTTCGCAGAATGCTGCTCCTGCTGAGGCCCACTTTTTTGCCATTTTGAACATATTTGCCGCACGTTGGTAACATTCTACAGCCTCCTCAACCTTCGACGAGCCACTGAATCAGATAAATATTACATCATCATTCATTTTTTAAATACAAAATGTTGCTAAAATTTACAACTTTCACATAATCTTCATACATTTTTGGATGACTTTATTCGTCACCTGTTTTCGACATTCACATGTCATTGGGTAGGCGTGCATAATAGAACGAAAAAGTGTCTTTGTTGCCAATAAAAATCAATAGAGTTATCATCGATGACGTTAACATGACAGATCACACGCTCAGTCTATCTCTTTCTCACTCTCGTTCTCCGCTTCTCCGTGTTTAGGATCTCTTGGTCAGCCCCACTTGTGCAAATCGATATATGAACTCACCCGAACAGAGAACCGAAGAATCCCTTGGATGCGCCCAATTTCTTCTCCGCCTCGGCTATCAGTTGCATCGCCTTGTACTCGTTCTCCGCCATCCTTGCGAGAAAAGTCTTATACACACGATAATATTATCAAATGTGTCACTCGTAAGAATTGTGATTTTTGATGAACGAAATACATTCACAACGTACTGGCGTATTGTATCCGACGGACAAAAAACCCGAAGACGGAGAACACTCTGTGACTAATGAAACCGCGCAGTCAGCGGCTCTGCGCATAACCCCCATATTGTACCTCTTTTTTGTATAGTGCGTTGTTAAGATTATCAAGTGACGTGCAGCTATGTTCACGAGGCATACGGTTTCACAATCGATATTGTTACAAACTGAAGTTCGACGATGACAAAGATTAAAGAATAATTTTTTGGCGATAAAAGATCGGAATAATTAGTAATGACACCGATAGAAATTATAACTTAGATACTTGAACAACTATCAAAAAATTACTTCTTTCTCAATATAGATGGATTAAATTTTGTGAATTTGAAATGATGCACAATTTTTTTGTTTCATCATGGCTGCTGCTACGGGAGCTTTAAATACACATGTATGCTACTCTAAAAGTACTGGATGTACTACATATTCCACGAGTTTCATAATAGACATTTTTTAATATGTATCGCGAGAGAGGAGAAAACAGCAAAAAACAAGTTTCAATCACTTAATGTTTCACTTTTTACACAATATCTCAGAACTACGTAGTAAACCATAAACACTCGGGTAATAGATGGGACTGTGAATCTCTATAGGGTTTTCAAGAATAAGGACCACTTGTATCATATTATATTTATATTGATATTTTACAATTTTTTAACTATTCCCGAAAGAATATGTTTTTGTACGATGGTTTTATAGTTGTTTCATCAAAATATGTATTATATTTTTTCCATCTGAATCTTCTCTCTGGATCTTTCTTACTTTTAGCTGGGGTCAAATTTGACATCAGTCCTGAAATATTAATATCAAGACAGATATACTAATACCAAGAAAAATATTAAGAGATGATAAATATATCATAACTCATACAAAACCATGAATTATGTAGTATAGAATAATTGTTTATGACGGACCTGCTTTTTGAGCCATAGCCACTAAATGCTCGAGCCTTCGTTGTTGAATTGCACATAAGCCTGTTATTCTTTTCGGCAAGATACAACCATCGGGTCTCAGAAATTGGCTCAAAATAAGAACATCCTGAAAATTGATTTGGTCAAAAATTTGAATATAATCGGACGATCCCCGATTTTACAATATTTCAAAGATCTTACTGTGTATTTGATTTCGATTCCTAACGAACACAGAGCGCACGCTGCTGGATTCTCTTTTTTAAGGAGACGACTTTCTCCTGCATCAGGTATAATTTTTCCTTCGAATGTTCGCGTTTTTCCTTCCTTTGTCTCTATTACTGAATGAAATAGTAATCATATGTAAATTCGAATGAATTCAAAATACGTGAATCTTGTAGGTTATGTAGAAAGATCTGTTCATAGGTGCGAGAGGAAATGTTGAATATAAAAATTATACTTAATCGATTCATCATCTTACTTTCTTTAACTCGAGCGATAGGCGAAACCGTGAAACCCCTCCTAATATCAGCAAAAATAATTTTTTTGCCGACGTGAAAGACAGAACGATACAACGCCGACATGTTGGATTCGACCATGAAATTTAAGAACTGAACAGTTACAAGCTTCGCAATGTACGTGCCTCAAGCGGACCAGCAATCAACTACAAATCTACGTGAAGTTAACCGCAATATTTTGAAAATTCTGACTATTTTTCAAACAAAGGACTTGGGAATATCAGTAAATAGACAATCCTTATTAATTATGAGCGATTATAATTATTTCATTATGATTGACTAATGAAACCCCAATATTTGTTTTTTTAACCTCAAAAAATGTTGATGCGCAACAACGAAATCTTTTTTTCTGACCATGTCGAGTGTAGAAATTAAAGCAACAATCGCGATTTGCTTCCATATGAATTAATAATTAGATTTAACTAGCTGCTCTACCGTTGTTATTTGTCAAAACTTGTTAATTTTAATAAGTGATCTTGGCGTTTAGGTTAAGTACTGCATTGTTCCAAAAAGCTTGAATGCTCGCGACAGAGCTGCCTCTTCGTCATAGATTGATTAGTTTATATTCACCGACAGACGACGTGGCCAGTCGAATATGGTTGCCGCTTCAGCATTGGGCAAATGAACGAATGTCAGTTTCCGCAGATCTTATAAGTGGATCTGTCATTATTGCATCTGAAATATCGATGTTAGCACATAAAACATTGAAAGTCACGATAGAGAAGAGCTTTGTGTCGATCATATCGTGACTCTTGTCGAGGAGGTCGAAAAAACACAATAAAACATGGGTTTGTGCAAGTGTCCGAAAAGAAAGGTTACGAATCAATTCTGTTTCGAGCATCGCGTCAATGTTTGCGAGCATTGCATGGTGACGAATCATCCAAAGGTATAGTCACAGTTTCGTCATAAAAGTAATAATATCAAACGATCTGGATATTATTTCTCCAGTCGTGATCCATGTATTTCAGGAATTTGCTATATACACATGCATATATATGTACACTTGATAAAAGATTATTTATCTTCCAGTGTGTTGTACAATCATACCTACAATGGTTGAGAGACAGTGACTGCAACCCCATATGTACACTTTGCACCGAACCTTTGAAAAATGCAGACTGCGTTAGACTAACCTGTTATCACGTCTTTCACTGGCCTTGCATAGACGCATATGCAAGAAATTTACCAGCTACAACAGCACCCGCTGGTTATACTTGTCCCTCTTGCCAAATTGGCATTTTTCCTGAAACCAATTTGGTTTCTCCAGTGGCCGATGTTTTGAGGGAGAAGTTAGCCGCTGTAAATTGGGCAAGGGCAGGACTTGGTTTGCCGCTGGTGAGATCACGTATTAAAACAATTGAAACAAATTGATCTATGAAAACAAAGAAGTTTTTAACAACCTTTCGTATCAATTTGACTAATAAAAAATATAAAGTAAACATTGAATTTTTTTAAATTTCTAGTTGAGCGACGACAGAGAGCAAAAGCCGATTCAAGAGGCCAAAACGGTGCATGTCGAAAGTACGACTCCGTATCAGAATCATGTGAGTTCGACAACAACTCTAGTAGCGACATCGCGTACCAGCAGCAACGTGACTTCGCAGACCGCGGGTGCAAGTTCCACGAATTTAAACAGTCAAAAACTTGGCCCGCCTTATTCGGTGGTGAACATGGAAAGTAATCTAGCATCGACGAATCCAACAGCAAGAAAAGTTTTTGAAGCTTACGATGATCCAAAGGATATATCGTTCGATCACGACGAGAACAAATATCAAAGAAAATCTGCGATAGAATGGTTCATGAGATGGTGGAAGCTTATAACGAGACCTCCACCCAGACGAAGGAACAATTCAGGCTCGTTATACAAACGTTACGCCATTCTTGGTGCTATTGCCATTGTTATTTTTGTATTGACGATTATCCTCTTCTCCTGGCTTGGTCGAATGGCCACCGACGGCGATCCGTCGTACAACATATTATCGAATCCTAATATCAACGTCGAAGAAGGAGCAGCTGTGTAAATTACTCACGAATAACAATTGTGCAGTTGTCTGACAGACTTATACGTCGAGGTCTTCATTGGACTGATTCCCGTTAAAAATTTTGAGATGGATCTTTATTCATCTCAACGTTCCGAGACTTCATTTTTATCGAACGCTCGATGCCGATCATCGCACATCGATAATAATTTTTCTTGAAAGTCATTTGTTAAGAAAAATACGAACGGCCCATTCCCTCATTTATCATTTACTAGTTAAATAAGATATGTCCGCGCGAGGAACAAAATTCGTTCAATATTTCGGCACGTGTGTTTACGGCCGTTACAAATTTAAGCTGTACATTTTTTTTTCTTGTGATGATTTAAGAATTTGTATTATATATACATATATATATATATCTATATATTATGCATGAACGTTTAGTACTTTTTTCCATACACTCAACGTTGATACGACCAGTATGATTTTTTAATTACATCCTTAACCATCTTGACTCTCCCTATAAAAACTATCAGACCAATGAGATTTAAGAATATTCTGTGTCTCTTTGGCTCTTCCAGTTGAGAGTTTGATTCTTTTCTTCAATTCTCATCTTGGATGACTGGCAAATATTTGAACACCAGATTTACAGGCTGCGACGCTTTTTTGTACGGCTCGAAAATAAAAAATACTGCCTGGTAAGGAAATCTCATATCGGTTGCGTGATCGAGCGTTCTTGAGATC
The DNA here is from genome assembly GCA_964007305.1 of Netelia melanura. Lineage (NCBI taxonomy): Eukaryota > Metazoa > Arthropoda > Insecta > Hymenoptera > Ichneumonidae > Netelia > Netelia melanura. Next base: position 3,414,562 of record OZ023257.1, on the reverse strand, counting down.
TCACGGGATTTCGTCGCAAAGAGAATTTATTCGACACATACCAGGAACGTTTACAATTCTAATAGCAACTTCGTGCGCGCTTCGGTCGATTCGTACTCGTCTCCGTGATTTATTGAAATTTATTCGCGTTCTGGCTCAAAATAAATGAACGATTCACTCTTGCTCGGTATTACTCCATTCTCGATACAGGATGGCACGAATTTGTTTCAGATTCGTAAACGTCGAGATGGACTATTCCTTCTTTTATCACTAATAATCCTCCTGAACTGTAGCAAAAATCTTCGTCGAGAAAGTCACATTTTCATCCCTTTTCTTCTCATCGTTATTGTGAGATTAGATTACAATCGTCAAAGCTTCTCAAAGATCCAATTAATCCTTCCAATCATATGTTACATCCTCGAGATCCCTGCAAGGCGTGGCACGATCCGGTTCTTCAACTCTTAAATAATAAAAATAAAAACAAAATTATGACATCGTCGAAACAGATACAAGTTTATCCACAAAATCGTAGCCATCGTTATGGCACTACTTAGCTGGCGAGTAGAGTCTCTCGAGACCCCGTATTTTCGACCCAGACGTTAGAACTCGATCAACAATTTCGATAAGGCCCCGAACCTCGAGAAGCATATGTGGTCGAGCCAGTTGAGGCAGACGAGGCGAACGAGCAACTTGTCGACTCTCCACCATCTTGGGAAGCATCCGTGGTTCATGAAAATAACACTAAGGTCATAAATAAGAATTATATAAATGATTGTTATAATTTAATCCCGGTAACAAAATAGATCAACGATAAGTGATATACTCTCCCATCTGTGACATTGTTTCGTCGAAACGAAGAGCCGAGATAAATATGAAACTCTGCTGGAGTAATCTTTGTCACAAACTTCGTACGAGAGGAAACGTAGGGTCGATTTGTTGTGTTCTCGCTTGTAGCGCCGGCATCGTCTACTTATGGAATTTCGGCTGCTGCTGCACTCTAGTCGCAGCAGGTTTATCACTTTTCGCTGCAGGTGAGTGAAACTTGAACTATTCACGAGCTGCAAGAAAATCAAGTATTTAAACTCATATATAAAATCTAGTTTGGGGAAATTGTTAGAAGTTGGTTATGTAATCATGCTGTTAGTAATTTAATGTTTTATTACTTCTTGTGCTTTGGTCTTCGTATCGTTAAGCTCGGCACGTGAATCTACCAACCTGTGTTAGTGATGTTTTTTATGGCTGTCTTTGTTACCCAACTCTTTCACAGCGTCAGCGAAAAAATAGTCGTAAATACGGCTGTGTAAATATAGCAATTTTCAGCTTGATATACGATAATACGAATTCTTTTTAATTACTTGGCGTCGAGACGCTAGAACGTTTTTTTAAGAGATTACGACTATGCATATACGACCTAGAGCTATTGAATAATTCTTATTAATAGCGATTGACTGTCGATAAGAATTATTCAAAGACTTTGTTAACTTTATAGAAATTTTTAGATTTTTCTATTTATAGTTCACGGCGGATTTTATCTTATTCCATTTAACACAATGAAACAAATATAAATGATAAGAAACACAATATTTTTGCCAATTTGCACAATTTTGTTTGTCAAAGGGATTCCCCAAGCTTTAGGGAAAATGAAGTAACAAACGACGAATAATTCTAGTTAAATCGTTATCTTGACACTAGGGTGCGCTGTCGCTTCACACTGGTGCACGACAGGTCGAGATGATCCCAAAGATATGGACGTCGTTTTGGTAACCGGATGCGACACAGGCCTCGGTTACAGCCTCGCACTTCACTTGAGATCTATCGGTTTTCGTGTTATCGCAGCTGTTCACAAGGCTGACAGTCCGGGTGCCCTGGAACTATCGAATTATCGTGAAATTTTCGTTCATCCATTGGACATAACGATCGGCGCGAGCGTGACGAATTTTGGCACAGCCGTGCGCAGTTATCTCGATCGTAACAAATATGGTGAATATTTATCTTGGATGTGTCAGTCGAATGGCGAAAGAACGGTGAAATTCAGATTTTTATCCCTTTGACTGAGAAATGGAGGAGAATTATATGTACGTTTTTTTTCAATGGTTTTGTTTATTGTAGTATTGCGAGGATTCGTCAACAATGCCGGTGCCATGATATTTGGTGAATTCGAATGGCAAACCGATGAACAAACGAGGCATCAGGTCGAAGTTAATCTTCTTGGGACAATGAGAGTAACGCGAGAATTCTTACCGATCATCAGGTCTCATGGAACAAGGCTGATAATTGTGACGAGTCACTGCGCTCGTGAACCTTTGCCTGGTGTAGCTGTTTACGGGGCAACCAAGGCAGGTCTTGACGCATGGTCCACTTCCCTCAGAGTCGAACTGAAGAAATATGGCGTTGACGTTGTGACCTTTGTACCTGGTGGGCAATAGTTTGACTAGAAACAAAAAGGGATTTTCAAATCTTACATTTGTTTTATGAACTTGCGATTCGTTTATTAAGATAAGCGATAAATAGTGAATCTTTTCATCGCAGGTTCATTTATCGGCCAGAGCAACTTATTGGCTCAACAGCGAGGTCACTTTGATGCAATGGAAGCTGCGATGAGCGAAGATACACGATTATTCTATGGCGATTATTTCACTAGATATGCAAATTATCTCTCGAATCTCGCTCCGAAGGATTTGCCCCAAAGGCTGATGGATCCTTTGGTATACACAATTTTCGAGGGGGCGCTACTCGACCGCAATCCCTCTGCCGTTTACAGGTGAGTTTGGCTATGCGATACATCATGTTGTACACTTTTAGTTAAATATGCTTTGCCCATTACTTTCTTTTAAAAATAATGCTTAAAACAAATATTTGTCAGGTGCGAGCCCTGGCGTTACATGATGTATCGCTTAATGTTCGCAATCTCACCGACGAATCTGCGAGATCGTTTGGTCGAGTCGTTCGTGCAGATGCCAGCTTGGAAAGTTAACGGACGAGTGGAGAATGCAGCAGCAATGGATTCATCGCGTTGTGGAGGTTCGTCAACCTCGGCCAAGGCCACGAAAGATTCGTAAGAGCCGAGAAGTCCTTGCTTAAAGAGATTTAGGGGACACTATTTGCATATGAATAATTATGCGAAAGGTTTCAATAGATCATCTCCGACCAATAACATTCTCAGCACGAGGATGAAGAACTTTATAAATGAAAAGAAACTAAACTACAGTTTATTCACATTTTTCGGTTGATTTTAGTTTCACTAAAAATTGTTCATGAAAATTTATGGAGATATCGCATTTTTATCTAAGAATGTATAAATTGCAATTAATTTGAGAAATATGTTCTCTATTGAAACGTTAAGAAGACCAAGCAACTCGGAATTCGGGAGTTTGTCGTATAGATCGCAGGATCTCCAAGGAGTTGAGAAGTTGGATATAACGTGAAAGATTTATGAAAAGCAATAAAGCGTCAAGCTCGTGAATTACGTGAAGAAAAACGAATCTGTCGAAGATTGACGACGTTTTATGAAACCTTCTTTGCCCCGAGGTAACTCGATTTTTCTTTGCCTCTGTTCTTGCTCGATTGAATTTCCTTTATTCAATTTTATTTCGTTGATACCCCTCTGGGGAACGGTGGATGCATAGTGTAGTTTTTTTTGTACATCGTTATGTTTTCCCTCATCTGCTGATAAATAATGAATGTTTGTCTCAGATCAAATCTAAACAAACCACGAGGATTTTAAAACCAAATACCATTAATAAATCATTGGATTTTCATTGAGACAAATAAAAACATTTTTGCATCAATCAATGAAGAAATCTCTACTTTTTAAACTGTGATTAATTATTAATTGCTGCAGAACCAACTGACCCATTCCCATCAAGTATGCAAATTACCACAATCATGATACAACGTTCACTAATTAATCTATAAATCAAATTTTGACAATTCTCTATGAACAAAAAAATCATAATTTTGTTATTGAACAAAAAAATCATAATTTTGTTATTGAACAAAAAAATCATAATTTTTTTATTGAACAAAAAAATCATAATTTTTTTATTGAACAAAAAAATCATAATTTTTTTATTGAACAAAAAAATCATGATTTTGTTATTGAACCAAAAAATCATAATTTTGTTATTGAACAAAAAAATCATAATTTTTTTATTGAACAAAAAAATCATAATTTTGTTATTGAACAAAAAAATTATAATTTTGTTATTGAACAAAAAAATCATAATTTTTTTATTCATTTATCGAGTCAAGACGTAAAATGATAAATAAATTTTTTCGTGACGATTCGACGTGTTAGTAGGAATAGAAATGAGCTTATCGTGGCAAGCTGCGTGACGTAAAGTACATCAATAAATTTCAGAGGGTAAAAAGATGGAAATTTTTGGGTAAATTGGGAAAGGTTAATGAGAGGGGCTTTCGATCTTGTAGGCAGATAATCGTACGTATGAGTGTCTGCATGTATCTATATACGTATATTTATATATAAGCGATATCCTGAGTCGAACAGGGTTGGCCGGGAGGAAAATCCTGGAGGGGTTCACGGGGCGTATGCCTGACCCACATCCCTGCTCATCGATCGGACTTGGCCCGGCTTAAGGGGAGAGAGAGACACAACCCGAGTGATGGAACGAAACAGACCATTCATTGGAACAAATCTCACTGAATTTTACAAAATGACAATACCGTTATTTGTTTAATAATGCTCAAACAGTCTCTTGATTTTCGATAAACAATATTAAGAAATATTACAATCTCAATAAATTTCAAATAATTGCTAAACATCTTTTAAACAGAAGCAAACAATGAAACTTATTCTGAAGATTAGAAGAAATATTATTAGAAGGTCAGTACTGCGTTGGAAGAAATGCAAATGGATGTTTTGCGACCAAAAACAATGAACGTGGATGATGAGAAAAATTGCGAAAGATGTTTGAGCTCGCGAGTGATCTTTCGATTTTTGTATGCAACTCTGTCGCATCGTCGACCACGTATGGAGTTACATGACGAATGGACAATGTACATGATTCTGTTTTTAGTCGTGTGACGAATTAACAATCGATCGAATCGAGTCCAATAACATAATTAACAAGCATTGAAAAAAAAATCTCATTTTTCAACGATCGTTATTCGCAATTACATCTTTATAAAAATCATATCGAATAGTTTCTCGTTCGAACGATGTTTGTCGTTGTCTCGTAGCGTGCGCTAACTACCACTTTTGTCAATTAAATTATCGTACAAGCGTCAATCGCATGGCCAATCAAATCGAGTTTGCAAGCCTTCCATGCGTTTCCACTCTGATTTATCGTCGATGCAATTTCATCGCGCGTCGTCTTTCCTAGCCAGCGACGTGAATATCCTGCGTGATGTTTCATTCGCCATTGTATCTTTTCCAATTTCATTTGTACCGCGTTATATCATTCGATCCGTACAAATAACAAGATCGATCCATAAATCATTTTAAAAAAAGTCATCCATTAAATTTTCAATTCTTATATTCGTCATCGATTACTCGATGGATTAATTAAGAACGTGCTTGGATTGTTTTCACAAAATGAAAATCCCATTTGCTCACCTGTAAGACAAGAAATTTCAATTAAAATACAATCTCATGAATATCAAATGATTAAAAATAATATCGTACGTATGACCGAGCATTTATCGTTCTTCCGGTTATTGGAAGTGAAGATTATTCATCGTTTGTGGTAGACCAGTTCTTTCGCTTGCATTCCATAGTGCGATCCACCATTGTTAGTCAGTCACGTCATTGGAATTCCGCGTTTCACGACGCCCAGTACTACAGTACGTTCCTCGTTACTACACTAGTAGTAATAATTATAGTACTACACGTCGTGTACACACAACGTCGTAAGCGATGACGTTTCAATCGACGTAAAGACGACTGAACCTACAACAAAACACCTGCACGATAATTCCTAACCTATTGTCGAAAGTAATAACGATAACTCTTCGACTCTTGCAAGTTAACCTCCAAATCCAAACTGACAGATTTCGCAATGGAACAGTGCAATCCGATAATTGTGGGAATCCCATGTAACTGTTTCGGACGAGAGGGAAGTAAACAGATTCCGAGTTAGTCGGTCGTTAATCGTGACGTCCAATTTTCCTGTGTATATACGTGTGTATATAGAATGGTCGCAGAGATAGCGGAAAGAGTTGAGGAGTTGGTGAGCGCGCCACCAGGGGTTAATTCGTTCTGAATTAGTGAAGACCCTTTCGGACCTTTGGGGTCGAGCGTGGTGTGCAGACGTCGGTCTCTTACTGTACATACATGAATATATATGTGTAGATAAGTAAGAGCATCGATAGGAACTTTTGCCAAACGTCTGTACTTCGTATATATAATAGAATCTTTTTATCGGAATATTGTTAAACGTTATTACCTATTATAGTTGGCTATTTATATTTTTATGTTTGTTTTCCTTTTAAGCTGGAAATAACGAATAAGAAGAGTAGAAAAGTTTTATATATTTATGAAACTATGTAATGATTTTTAATTTTGAACGTATGAACAAGTAGTTCTTAATGTAACCAAAGTGTAATGAAGTGTTTCACTGTGGGACTCTCTCGTCGCTGTTACTAGACTTCATTTTGGTTATGAGCTACGCGATATATGCGAAGGCACCGTAAATGAAGGAAAGTTTCGACGTACGGGACACTCTAGACCGCCATTACTCTCTTGTATGTCTTTAATGTTATATCTGTATACAGTTATGAGATAGTTGCAGGATGCTCCACTGCGTGATGGTGGCGCTGTACGTCAGTCCTCTAATTACAAGCGCGATCGTATCAAGATAGATGTTAAAGTTCCAGTCATCGATCTGCGATTGAAATCAACGGTGATACGAAACGCAGACAAGCAGAGTGAAAAAGCCGATGTAGCGACCGTATGGCGTGTTTTGTTACAGATACGAGGCTCGTATAACAACTCAAAGTGAGAATGATAAGTGAGGTCGCGGGGCCCGTCGAATGTCCTCACCGACCAAATCACCTGCTAACTATCCGCAGTTGATTATATATATTGCATCTTCGTGTTACACACCATGTTGAAATTGACCGTTGAAAAGAAGGTAGAAATAAAAACACGCGTCTATCAAACACAACAAAAATTTGCCATAGTTACATATCTCATAAAAATAGAAAACAAACCTAGAGTAGTCAAAGGTATGTGTCATAATTATCCGTTAAAACATTAGATATTTTTTTCATTGTCAATCGCGGTGTGTGAGAGAAACTATGTAGTTCAAATAATGGACACTCGAGGGATACGCATTAACGAGAGAGTGCGCCAGTGTAGTCAGATGAAGGGTGCGCAAAAACGTTGCGCGAGCGAAGGAGTGGGGGAAAGGGACTTGTTGGGACGTGTCAAACTGTCCGTTGGGAGTATAGAGAGATCGTGCATGAAGAAGGTATATCTTGACTAATACATAGCTACACCGATAATATGTATAGCACGTATATATATATATATATATATATATATATATATATATATGAACGACTAACTACGGATCGTCATAACGATGACATCACACGCACACACGCGCAGTTGCTCATGTGTCAAGCGTTAGTGCTCGGTGTGAGTTATGGTGGAGGGGGGGGACATGGTGAGACGCATCGAGGGGAAGGGGCAGAGCGCGAAAGCAACGTTACAGTGTTGTATCGTCGGCCGCGTGTCAGTGTCGGGAGACTTTCGAACGCGAGTATATCACATATATCGGTCCCGCTGGTATCTTTTCCTCGATTTTATATACGTTCTTTCTCTTCAATTTGCCGCGCGCTTGCGCCGTGCCTTTACTCGGTAAATAACGTACTGGGTTCGCACGAGAAAGTAAACAAAACAAAGAACGGTAAAAGAGAGTACAAATCGCGTTTTATTTACGTATAGGAGCGACTCACCGCCCGGTGAGGCGCTTTACGCGTTTCTTTCTTTAATCGTTATTGTGAAAATACCGCGCGGGCGATTATAACCTACGAGAAATTACGTGAAGTGCAAGTTTTTTTTTTCTTCCTTTCAACGTGTGTCCCAACGGTCACTGCACCAACGGGCCCCGAATTCGTGCGACTAGCGGGAGAGCGAGGGAGATAGTACGACGAGAGTCTAACAGGTATCCAACTAACTAGGGGCGGGCAGCCATCATTGTTGTTGTCAAGATGGCGTCCAAGGCGGATCTCAACTCGGAGGTAAGTGAAGTTTTTTTTCGATCTCGACGAGGATCTTCGATCCACGATTATGATAAATCAAACTTTATACACGGTGAAGAATTATTTATGTGATTGACCATCGTCGCCATCTTGTTTTTCCGTATTGTTTTATTCTTGACACGTGATAACGTAGCACGTTGTCAAAACGCGTTGATACATATAGACAGGGGCGTATTTGTTTATCAAACTCTCGCGAGGGTTCGATAGGGCCCCCGTTTGAGGGAACGATAATTTTTTTTTCTCGATCCTGATCGATAGAATCGAAACTTTATATCAAGGCGGAAAGTTTGAAACGTTCTGGCACGAATGACCGGCAAACCACGCCCTGACAACTCACAGTTTGGACTGTATAGTTATAGGGCAAGCTCTCTACCAAGAACGAACGAGGGAATGTGGTCAACATTATTCAGTGTCTCGCTCTCTTATCTCGAAAATACGAGATCTTCAATATTTTTTCCTATCGACCTTCCTTTTGCTCCATCCGAAATTTCGTAATTTCTCGTTTCTGCCATCTATAGGGAAAATATCTGGTTGACTTCGAGTGTTTCGTAACTTAAAAAAAAAAATTATAGACTCGTGATCAATTAAATTATTTATATCAATAATTTAATTAACGCTGTATCGATCGTTAATAAATTTTTATTTCTACATTCTTCAGCGAATTATTTATTTATATATTTATGATTATTCGATGCAAAATTAATTTCTTTTGTTTATCGAAATAAAAAAAAATGCCTCGTCCATTGGGAGTTTCCAGTGGAATATTTTCACTTCGTCACTGGCCAATCAGCTTCGTTTCTAATTGGATCTTTTTGTTTTCGTTTCCTGGAACACGTGCGAGCGTATCACAATGATTAAAAAAATAATTCGATTACCACGAACATAATTACATTGACAAATGACAAATTATTAAAAGAAAAATTCCGCAGTAATTATAGAAAAATTCCTAAATTGAAGAAAAAGAAAAGATTATAATCTCGCCCATATTATATTTTATAATTAAATATTATTAAGAACGTCATTCGCAAATAACTCATTAACGTTAATTATTCGTTAATTCTCACAGCAATTAATTAACCTTCGAAAGCATTAATTACCATCACGTTGAATCAACATGCAAAACAATTTGAAATTATCGATAAAATTATCGAACGCTATCGGCGCCCACGACGAGCCCGCAACGACTACGGCCCTGGATCAGCCGCTTGGAGCATCACGCAGTAGTCCGGTAGATGGCGTTAGTAGTTCCACAAAACCGGGAAATGTACTAGACGCGAGTCACGCCTCGAAAGCGAATAACGACGAATACGTATATACATATATATATCGGTGTGAAACGTAAATCAACGTATAAAATCTCACTAGCTTGTTTTATATATCTGTATCTGGTGGATATATATATATATATATATATATATACATACGAAAAACGTAGGAAAGAAAAGGCTCATCTGCGTTGATAGAACGGCCGTCAATCGACAACGACGATGGCACAGCGTCGTCTCACCTTCGACGCTAATTTGAACGATACGGTTCGCGCTTATTATCGCTAAATTAGCCATTATGTCGTTATTTTAACGAGTCAATGTGTGTCAGGGGATCGCAGGGCCGGTGCGAGAGCACTCTCGACGCTCTTCCCGCACACAGCATCGACTCGGTTCACTCCGTTCAGTCTCTCCGGGCACTTCGGCACTACACCAGGCACAGCTTGTTTCCTAACGCACTAATATATGATGCCCCTTCCTCTGTCTCTCTCACTCTCTCTCTCTCACACACACACACAGTATACGTTGCGTCGGTTCGCGAACCCTCCACGGCCTCGTACAACTAGCAACCCCTTCCAGTGTTTGACCTACTCTAGTCCACACGTGTCCTTTACGTTGTTCGTACAGCACTAACGTATAATAATAATAATAATAATAATAATAATAATAATAAAGAAATTACCAAGAATACAGATAAAATTGTCGGAGTTGGACCAAGAGACAATTATTTTATTCGCTTCGACGATTTTATTCTTGGACTCGGACGATTTTTATCGTTATCATTGTAATAGAGTTTCATCCAATTTATCATAACAATGCTTTTCCAACATTTTTATCGAATTTGAAGATTCTTATCCAGGTTGATAAATTGTGAGCTCGATTTATAAATCCTAATACTTTGATATCGCGTTACTACTAGTTTTTATTTTATATTTAAATTTTTATATAGACATAAGGCAAATGTGATGTAATCGATGAAATATTATCGTACTATTAATGATTTCTCCCGTACGTTGGTTAACATCGAATTGGAAATGCATGCGCTTCTGTCCCGTGGGACATATCGATTGTTGGCTTTGTCGTGGATTGAAACCCACGCGCGCGATATCACACTACTGAATTTCCGCTGACTATAACACGATCGCGAAATATCACTCGTAAATTCGGCCACGTAGCTATCAATTCGTCAGGATTTAATCATAAACCAGAGTTATCATTATCTTAGTGATAATGCGAGTTAATCCTTTTTCAATTATTGTTTTTTTTTTATAAAATTCATATTTAATAATTTGTCGAATAAATGCAATTTTGAAATTTATTTCTTATTGTTGCGTTATTGTGTCAATTATAGTATGGTCACTTGACTGTAACTTACCAGCTGACAAAATTACGGTCATTTGACGGTTAAGTTACCAAACAATGGTCATTTTTGAAAAATGACGGTCAGTTTTAAAAAAATGCAAGTTTTGGGGAAAAAAGACCGACGGTCAAGTGACGGTAATTTGCATTTTATCCACGTTCGACTCCATTGCTTTCTCGTTTGCAATGCAATTTTTCAATTTATTTTTTACTGTGCGTTATTGTGTTATTTGTAGTACGGTCACTTGACCGTATCTTACCACCTGACAAAATGACGGTCATTTGACGGTTAAGTTACCAAATAATGGTAATTTTTGAAAAATGACGGTCAGTTTAAAAAAAATGCAAGTTTTGGGGAAAAAAGACCGACGGTCAAGTGACGGTAATTTTCGTTTTATCCACGTTGGACTCCGTCGCTTTCTCGTTTGCAATGCAATTTTTTAATTTATTTATTACTGTGCGTTATTGTGTTATTTGTAGTACGGTCACTTGACCGTAACTTACCACTTGACGGTCATTTGACGGTAAAGTTACCAACTCATTGTCATTTTTGGAAAATGACGGTCAATTTAAAAAAAATGTAAATTTTGAAAAAAATAGATCGACGGTCAATTGACGGTAATTTTTATTTCAACCACGTTCGACCCCGTTGCTTTCTCGTTTTCTCGCTCTCTCGGTCGCGAGCTTTGCCAACCGTACATTTGGGCAGTCTCATCGATCGAAGTTACGGCCATAGGACGCAGCTAAAGAATTTAAGCTAGTTTAACGTCGTCCCAATTTTTTTTAATTACACAAATTATTCCAAATTATTAAAAACAAATCACAATTCGATTTTTGAGAAAGAAAATAAAGAAAATTTCTTACCAATGTAATTATAAAAATTTAATTATTTTTTCGGATTAAAAATTATACAATAAAATGATTTCAACCAAATAACAGTGATAAAACGATTTTGTAAAATTTCACTTGGCGTTCTCAGTCGTGAAATTTTGTTCATTCGTTTCGTTCTATCGGGGCTGTTCCCTTACATAATGGCAGACTTCCTCGAGGAGATCGCGCGCGACGCGAGAGTACACGAAACGTTGAGGGTCGTCCCACGCCAAGGAAACGTCGTCGCGACGTTCAAGAGACCGGTGTCCAAAAGAAAACCACCCTGAACCCTGCAACCGTAATATACTCGAGACTTCATTAACGAACCGACGTCCCACTGTCTCTCGACGTTAAAAACCTAACCGAGCGTTTTATTGAGAAGAGCGATAAACAAAAATAAAATTTTTTATTATTAAAATCGAGAAAAATTGTTTTTATTGTTTTTTCGATTCGACTCGAAAAGAAAACTATAAGATACTCGAGAGTTCATCAACGAATCGACGTCCCACTGTCTCTGGACGTTAAAAACCTAATCGAGCGTTTTATGAGAAAAAAGATAAACAAAAAAAAATTTTTTTTTACTAAAATCGAGAAATAAAATTTGTATTATTTTTTCGATTCGATTCGAAAAGAAAACTATAAGATACTCGAGGGTTCATCAATTAATCGACGTCCCACTGTCTCTGGACGTTAAAAACCTAATCGAGCGTTTTATGAGAAAAAAGATAAACAAAAAAAATTTTTTTTTTTACTAAAATCGAGAAATAAAATTTGTATTATTTTTTCGATTCGATTCGAAAAGAAAACTATAAGATAGTCGAGAGTTCATCAACGAATCGACGTCCCACTGTCTCTGGACGTTAAAAACCTAATCGAGCGTTTTATGAGAGAAGCGATAAACAAAAAAAAAATTTTTTAATCGTCGAAATCGAGAAAAATTGTTTTTATTGCTTTTTCGATTCGACTCGAAAAGAAAATTATAAGATACTCGAGAGTTCATCAACGAATCGACGTCCCACTGTCTCTGGACGTAAAAAACCTAATTCAGCGATTTGTGAAAGGAAAACATTTTTTTTTACTAAAATCGAGAAAATTTGTTTTTATTATTTTTTGGATTAAATAAAATCTCTTCATATTGTAGAGGAACGATATATTTTTTTTATAAATTGGCTTAATCCAAAGCAAGAAGAACGGATTAAAAAAAAACAATCATTCAGAATTATCGTCTTTCACTTTATTATCGACTCGAATCTAACGCTATTATTAGCACGATTAATTAATTGGATCGACGTGTTCTCGCATATAGGTCGTACGCGCATTATTAATAGAAGAAACAATGTGACATAGACAAACCATCCACGAAATATCGATAATTAATTCAAATTTAAGAAAAACCAAAAATTCCTTTTTCTCTCTCTCTCTCTCTCTCTCTCTATTGATTCAACCTATTTAAAAATATTCCTCAACATAACCTTCCCTAATATCCCATTGCAACAATAACAATCCCCAAAATATTTCACAAAAATTAAAACCTTAAAACAGAAAACAAAAATTCCAAACAATTTCTAATTTCTAATAACTCTCATAATTATTTCTAATTAATTTTTCCAACGAAAATAAACTTTCCAAACAAAAGATGATTCTAAGATCCATAAAAAAAGAAAGAATTTTCTCTTTCACAAATATATTTTTTATCGCTCCAGCAAATCTTATTTCCATTGTGTACAAAAAAATCTCGTCCCACCAAAACATTGGCGAGCTTCTTTCTCGTCGTCGGTTACGTAACAGTCATAAGGCATAAACACGAGACGTAGTGAGTCATCCAAAGTTATAGAATAACATAGGAAACTTCGCCACCCCAATGTGGTTGATTCCAAGGTGGAAGGGGGAGGATGAGGAAAGTGGAGGGGGGATGATGAGGATGGAGAGGGGGGGGGGGGATAATACGACTCTTACTCGCGAGGGCATATATCTTTCGAGGTTCGCCCCTCTTGTTTCCACGATCACCCCCCCCCCCCTCTCCCCACTTGCTGTCCTCTTTGTCTCATTTTTCTTATTCGCTCATTCTTTTCTCTCTATACCTTTCATTCTCTCGTGTAAATTCTTGACCATATGCCAAAGACTACGGACGAACTCTTGACGATCCCACTTTATCTTATAAATTTGTATATATATGTAGAGGTATTCACTCAACTTGAGATCGGAATCGCATCAGAACAATTTCACGATTTATAAATTCTGATTTGTTTTTTTTGTTTTCTATTGTTTGGTAAATGAGATTGGTGCATTTTATTTATTTTTTTATTTTGTTTGGATATTTGGGATAAATTTTGTTGCAGGGATGAAAGGCTTTTTATGATTGGAATGAATATTTTTGAGAATATTTCTTTTTTAATTTGATATTTTTGAAAATTGTTTTAATAAAATTGGGATTAAAAGAAGATCAATATTATTATAAAGTAATATACATATATATATATATATACGTAGGTAATTAGTTGAATCTTGAGTGACAAAGTTCACTCAACTTGAGATTGGAATCGCATCAGAACAATTTAACAATTTAACTCGTGCCAATTTTTTTTTCTATTTCCCGATAAATGAAATTAATGCAATTAATTTTTTTATCTTGCTTGAATATATGCAATAAATTTTGTTGCAGGGATGAAAGGCTTTTTATGATTGGAATGAATATTTTTTTTTAATTTATTAATTTTTAAAAATCGTTTTAATAAAATTGAAATTAAAAGAAGATAAATATTATTATAAAGTAATATATATATCGACATACATAGATAATTAGTTGAATCGTGAGTGACAAAATTCACTCAACTTGAGATTGAATCGTATCAGAACAATTTTAAGATTTATAAATCGTGGCATAGTTTTTTTCTATTTTCTGATAAATGAAATTAATGCAATTAATTTTTTCTTATCTTGCTTAGGATATTTGGAATAAATTTTGTTGCAGGGATGAAAAGCTTTTTATGATTAGAATTAATATTTTTTTTTTTAATTTGTTAATTTTCAAAAATCGTTTTAATAAAATTGAAATTAAAAGAAGATAAATATTGTTATAAAGTAATATATATATACACGTAGGTAATTAGTTGAATCTTGAGTGGTAAAGTTCACGTCAAGGTCGGACTTCTTGCCTCCCCCCTCCCCCCTCTGTCTTACACCCTTTTCACTATCTCCTCGCTCTCCTCGTTAACGTTTAAAGTGGCTGAGTGAGTAAGATTCATTATAACCTCAGGTCTTAATCATTTCTCGAGGGAGAAAAGTTGATAAGGGTTTCCCGAACCGTGTTGGCGACAAACAATCCTCGAATACGAACTCTACTTGTCCCGAATCAAAGTTTACACCGAGAATAAAAAAAAATAATAATAATCCTTTACAAAATTTCGCTACAAACAAATTAAAAAAAAAACAAATTTATTATACAATTACGCAAGAAACTAAAAATTCCAACTATCGATTTTCCCTTCGATGAATCGTCACGTTATTTTTCTTACGCGAAAAACAACAAATGTCCATAAATATTGAAACAATAAACACAAATCTCAAAAATTCAATTTGTATCGATTTAAAAAAATAAATTATAGCTCAATTAAAATTGCGATAACAACATTAAACCAGAGATTGTTCGATCTTTATTTTTATAATTCATTTTCGTTCCAAGTTTTTCGGCGGATCGATCGGGCGTGTCCCCGATTGTAGGCGGACGACCACGAAGCAGCCAGTGCCCTCGCGCGCTTTCAACCTGGTGATTCGCGGCTCGAGGAAGAAAACCTCTGCTCGTCGAATATCTCTCGCGGAGAGTCTACCTACGTGCTATATCATACGTGTATAAGCCTATATATATATATATATATATGTATATATTGGACGAACCTGTGTCTGGTCTGTACGTTGGCCGAAAATCGATCGGTGGAGAACGATAGTGGTGAATAGTCAGGAAGAACGGAACGAGACGAAGTGTACGGAGAAACCTCGACCAACGGCGAGTCCACACAGACAACGTTCGAATCTCTCTCTCTCTCTCTCTCTCTCTGTCTCTCATTCGGTCTCTATAGCGTCTCCTCCCCTCTCTACCTCTCGTTACCAAGATCTCACGTCCGATCGATCAGGCACCCTGGCACCGATTGGCGCGGGTTCTCTTTCCATTTATAGATGTGTTTATCTGTATATATATGTATATATGTGTGTATATGTATATATATATATATATATATATATATATATATATGATTGTTCAATTTTATATTTTTCTGATTAGGAAATTAATTTTTGAAAATTGAACAATTTATATGTAATATATTATATATTATTTATATATATATATATATATATATATATAATATATAATAATATATTGATTTATAAATGTGCTTATCTATCTATATATATGATTGTTCGATTTCATTTTTTTCTGATTAGAAAATTAATTTTTAAAAATTGAACAATTTATATGTTATATATTATATATTATTTTTATATAATTATAATATATAATAATATATTGATTTATAGATGTGTTTATCTATCTATATATATGATTGTTCGATTTTATTTTTTTTTCTAATTAGAAAATTAATTTTTGAAAATTGAAAAATTTATGTTATATATTATTATTATATATTATGGATTGTTATATGATATAATATATAGTAATATATTGGTTGATTATTATTATTATATGATATTATATGTTGTTATATATTATATATTATATCATATATTATTATATGAATATGATATAATATAATAATATATTGGTTGACTATTATCATTATATGATATTATGTATTATATAACAGTATGATTATATAATATAATTAATATATTATCTATTATATATTTGTTTGTTGTAAAATTAATTTTGCAATTAAACAAAATAACATTGAACAATCATATAAAATTAATAAATAAATATATACACTACCTACCAAGATGGCAAAAAGTTGTATTACTTCTTGCTGAATTCAGGAGAATTTTTTCACATTCTTTTTTCGAAATTTTTTTTCCACCTATTTCCGGTCAGCTCGATCGATCTGAATACCATGAAAATAATAGAATTAAATTGTTTACTTACATCGAAGCAACTCCGTCGTCGAAGAATCCTCCGAAGAGACCAAAGTTTAATAATGTAAGTAAAAAATTTAATTCTATTATTTTCGTGGTATTTGGATCAATCGAATTGACCGGAAATAGAAATAGAATACAACTTTTTGCCATCTTGAGGTTTTGTTGTAAACCTCATTGTTTTCGTCCTATGGAGCAATTTTCAAATTGTCTATTTTTTCTCAAAAAACGACATATCTTCGAAAAAAGAAACCGCAGACAATTTTCTAAAAAATGAACTTGAAGCTTAGACTTTCCCCTTTATGAGTATGGTGAAAGAAAGTCGTTAAAAAATTTTTTACTGCAAATGGGATCCAATTGCAAAAGAACAAAAAAACGACCAAAAATTGTCGTTTTCAAAACTGGGTGCCAATTGTAAAAAAAATCGTAATTTTTTTTTTTAAAGCCCAAAATGAAGGGAACTTCCTGCTCTTTAAAATGGCGTTGGTTAAATTAGCCTAAGCCAACTACCGGCGAAATGGCATAAAAAACCGTTCCTGCACTTTTTTCAACTTTTGTCCGGAAACTTTCCGCCGGTAGTGTATATATATATAATTATTTAATTTCCGTTAATTAATTTCCTAATTAAAACAAACAAAATTTCATTAAAAAAAGATACAGCCTCGCAATCTTATTTTAATTACAAAATTAATTTGCGACAAACGAACAATTTTTTGAGGTCACAATTTTAACAATATTTATCCTAACTTCTCGCAATTAATAAACAAAAGACAGTTTTCAAAAAGAATAATTTGCAATTTTTCTAATAAAAACAGTTTCTTTTTTTGTTGGATAATTTTCAAAGTTTGAGTTCAATAATTTTTCAGATTTTTTCATCGGTGTGTTTGTCTTAGGGGATATAGGACACCGGAAGGGTCTTGGGGGATTTTCAGGATTTCGATATTAGGGTCCGATTAGAGGCGTTGAGTTGCGGGTACAGGGGAGGGAGGACAGGGGGATGAAAGAGAGAGGGTTGACTGACCGAGAGACGGAAGTGCGCGCATTTTTTTTCCCCAGGCTCGCGCGAGGCAAACAGGCTTCTTCTGACTTGGGGAGATGATAAAGTCAGTGGGGAGCACAGGCCGCATGAAATTTTGTCACAGACGTATATATATATCGCGTATAAAAGAAACGGGCCAAGACAGGAGGGATTTCTCAAGCGAGATAGCCAAGAAATGTTTAATGGTCTTCCGATTTACGAAAAGGGCGCGAATCACGATTATATTCTCGCAAAAAAATTGCACAAAATTAAGGGCAACGATATGTTAGAAAAAAAAAATTTTTTTTGAGAATTTATCAAAATTTTGAAATTATTTTTCTCTCGTCCTGTGGTGATGATAAAATATAACGATAATATTATTTTTTAATTTCGATTTGTCGCAAATTGTCCGTTAAAAATTGAAAAAAAAACTCGAAAATTCAGTTTTTTGACCTTTTGATCGGGAAATTTAAACACAGTGAGATTGTAATTGTGATATTCGTGTTGTGCGGGAAATTTGCGATTCCGTAACCTATAATTGAAGTCTTTTTGGAGGAAAACAAATTTTCACCCCCTATGGAAGTCGATGGTCGACATTCGTGATTTACTTTCGTGACTTTGAGGGGTCTAGGAGGGTGAAGATTTGTTTTCCTCCAAAAAGACTTTATTGGGGTCATTTCTGAATCGGAAATTTCCCGCGTAACACAAATATCACGAAATAAAAGCGTTTTGGAGCAAAACAAAAATTTATCCCCATCGCCACGGCCACAAAAATTGAGCTATCCGGATGATCCTCGGCTCGTTCCCGAGTGCTCGTCGAGCTCTTCAAAAAGTTATTCGTGAAATTTTCTGTCGAACGAACGAGAACGGAGCTACAGCCTCTCGAAAAGTCGATTTTTCGAGATTTTGCGATATCAATAAAAATTCTCCATACTGCATTCCGGTCAATTTTAACCCTTTCTCAAATTCTAACAGCCCATATCGATCCCAAATTTCCCCAACGACAAGAAAATCACGGTTTCGTCCAACCATTGGACGACATCGCTGGGCGGGTCGATAATACAACCCCCGAAAAAAAAAAATGAAAAAAACAAAACCTAAAACCCTGCACTCATTTTTCCCTTTTTATTTTTCTCCACAATACACCCAAGTTACTCGAGCTAGTCTCGTTTAAAAAAAAATGCAATTAATCCCCGCACCGTTAATTAAATATGTCGCGCAAAATAACAAAAACGCGAAAAAAAAACGGTAAAACCAAACAATAGAAACAATAGGCTTACGGGGGGGGGGGGGGGGGGGAAGGGTTGCTATTCACCCAAACAGAAAAACCCTCGGTTCTTTTTCCAAAACTACATAAAAATTAAAAAAAAAAAAAACATTTCTCTATCGATCCTGAGCGGTGTATTGGACTTTCGAGGTCGAAAATCGCCTATAAAAAAAGTGAAAGAAATAATTCCAAAGAAAAGAAGAAAAAAAGGGTCGAGGGGTGGGGGAGGGGGGTAGGGGTAAGCAAAAAGCGAACGAGCGCATTATTACACCCCCCTCTTTCCCCTACTCGTTTGCGTCCGTGTATTCGCGTCTGGCGAGTGTTGAGAGAAGGGCGATGTGGTTTGAATCGAAACAGGGACTACCGGAGGTACGAAGAAAGGGATGACGAAGGGTAGTGGTAGCGGCGGTGGCAAGAGACTGTGGAAGGATGGGGGGGATGAAAAGGGGACGCGCGATAGCCGAGGCGAGGCGAGAGGGTGAAGTTAACAGCGCGATAGGGGACGAAGGATTGAACGCGAACGGCACGGTGGTAATGGAACTCCCGGAGGGCTCGGCACAGCGCAATCTTTCCCTTTCCGGCCGTCAGATGGCGCTGGTACCGGTGTAGAAGGGACACTGGTGGGGATAAAGCCCCGCAGTGCGGCGCGGTCGATACAACCCCCACTTCTCTAGCCTGCGGCGCCTCCCCTCCCCCCTCCACTCCTCACTTCCCCCCCGGCTCTTTCCTTCAGCTCCCACTCCTCGACGTCACTATCACTACCGACCCGCTCCTGCATCTCTCACCCTTCCGGTATCTACCCATATATGTATATCCCTACCTACATATATATCCCTCTCTCTCTCTCTATATATATATAGAGGTAGGTAGCTAGCTATATATACAGGGTGAATTTCATAAGGTGTAATAGGCTTTATTCTAAGGTAGATGGGATCATTACAAACAAAAGTTGCAAATATACATTATGGATATTTTTGATAGTTTACGAGATATCAATTTTTAAAGTTGGACCAATCAGAGCGCGCCGAGAAGCGTTGGAGCCGCCCACTCCCGCTCTAGCCGTAAATATAGCGCAGTGTAAGACGTTACATTTGGGGTTGCAAAATTCAGAGCAGTCAATCTTATTTATTATATTATTACGCAGTTATTTTTAGTTCAGAGTGGGCGGTTCCAATCCTTCTCAGCGCGCTCTGATTGGACCAACTTTAAAAATGTATATCTCGTAAACTATTACAAATATTCCCAATGTATATTTGCAACTTTTGTTTGTAATGATGAAATCTACCGTAAAATAAAGTCTGTTACACCTTATGAAATTCTCCCTGTGTATATATATATGTAGAAAGAGAGCCGTCCATATATATATATATATATAGCGAGAGAGAGCGCTTTACATATAGAGCGATATATATATAGATACATATATATATATAGAGAGAGGGAGGGGGGGAGCTTTGTGTGTGTGTGCGTATTTGCAGTTTTAGATGCGTCTATGCATTTTCTGTCCTGCTTCATCCATCGTGTATAGTACCGAGCTTGGATAGCTCTCTATCTTTCTTTGTCTCCATTTCCTCTTCCATGCGGAGGGGTTAGTCTCTTACATATATATATATATATATATATATATATATATATATATATTGTTGTGAATGTATTTAAGGTAGGTTGTATATTTGTATATAGGTGGAGCTTTAGATAGGTGGCGCTCGCGGGGTACTTGTCTGCACGAGTTTCTATTTATATAAGTTAAGTTTTTATCAAAAGTCCATTGTGTACCGAGGACTTTTCTACGGAGTATGATAATTTTTTTTCTTTCTTTCTGAATTTCTTTTGTCGACAGTATCGCGATATTCCGGCCATGTACCCTAAGTACGTTGTGAAATTCGAAAGTCGTCGACGAAATTCGAATTGTTTAGGAATTTAGCGAATTATTATTTATATTAATGTGTACTTTGAGAAGTTTTGTGTTAATTTTATTGATTGAAATTTTATTAATTTTTATTGTTAATTATTAATAGAAATTAAGAATTTGTGTTAATTCAATTATTACGTTTGCAATGTTGTTTGTTATATATGGTTGGGGTAAATGTTAATTTGTCTTTGGTTATATTTGACATTTTGATTATTCGGACGATAGCAACGCCATCTATTTGATTGTGTTTGCAACTCGAGACTCTCGGCGTTACGTTTATTAGGACGCGAACGGTTGCGTCGTGCTTTGGACTAGTACGGGGGGAGAATACGAGCGCAGGGGGTAACCGATACTATTTTGGCGAAACTATACTATCAGCGTTGACGGAGAATTGCCCTCGAGCCTGCGATTCTCGTTCCACTCACTCTCCTGGATGCATTTTCATCGACTAAACTACACGGGATTGTATTCCTAAAATTGGATTTCATTTATTTTATACGGTTTAGGACACGACTTTTATTATCAAGGACTTTGCGAATGTTTAAAAATGATTTTTTTGTTTTTTCGTGTCGATTTTTTTAAGTATTTTCGAATATTTAGAAATTAAGGTTTAGCTTGTTTTGTAAACGATGAGAATTTGTAAATAATTTTATTTCTGGGCAATTGTTTTTGTTTTCAATTAAATTGTCGTATTGATTTTTTGATAATAAGACAATTTTTTGTTTTTCTGTACAATGGATTTTCAAAATTTGCTGATGGATTTATTAGACAGTTTTGATAATAAAATTGTGATTCAATTAATTGACGTTTTTATGTAATTAATTGATTAACAATATTTTACAATGAAATAAGTTTGTAACGACGATCTTATGGGAAATTAAGGAACGATGAATTTTCAAAATGTTTTGACGAATTCATTAGAGAGTTTGGATAATAAAATAGCGAATTAATTCATTGACAATTTTATTTATTTAATTAATTAATTAAAAATATTTTACAATGAAATAATTTTGTAACGACGATCTTATGGGAAATTAAGAAACGATGGATTCTCAAAATTTTCTGATGAATTCATTAGAGAGTTTGGATAATAAAATAGCGAATTAATTAATTGACAATTTTAGTCATTTAATTAATTCATTAAAAATATTTTACAATCAAATAATTTTGTAACGACGATCTTATGGGAAATTAAGGAACAATGGACTTTCAAAATTTTCTGATGATTTCATTAGAGAGTTTGGATAATAAAATAGCGAATTAATTAATTGACAATTTTATTTCTTTACACATGGGAAATTAAGGAACGATGGATTTTCAAAATTTTCTGATGAATTCATTAGAGAGTTTGGATAATAAAATAGCGAATTAATTAATTGACAATTTAATTTATTTAATTAATAAATTTAGAAAAATTTACAATGATATAATTTTGTAACAACGATCTTATGGGAAATCAAGGAACGATAAAATGCGAAGAAAATATTTTCAGGATAGAGAGCGAGTCTGGAGAGAGCGAGAGAGAAAACACGAGTGATTCAACGGCGGGAGAGTGTCTTGTCTTAATTATCGTGGTGGAATAGGCCCTGTGAGAATAGTCGAGAGGCCACTTTGACCGTCCTCTAACGTTTCGAGAGATCGATCGTACGCTCTCGCCACCACCTTTCGCCTGGCGCGCGTAACCGCCTCGCTATCTTCTCAAAAAAAAAAAAACGAGAAGAAAAGCAGAAAATTCCTTTGAGAGACCGCGCGAATCAATGCAGCTTTGATTCCAACTTTTTTTTTTCACTGTAACAAAGTACGAAAGAAAAATTATAAAAAAGCGAAAATAAATTAAATTTTGTAATTTCTTTTTTAATTTATTTCGTAAAATGCCAATTATCGTTGTTTTTGCGAGGCAAGAATATTGGCAAAATTTGTATTATATTATCATTTTATTAATTAATTTTTTTCTACTTTGAGAATTGAAACGAAAAATTACAAAAAAAAAAAACAAAATAAATAAAAAAATGTTAATTTCTTTTTTAATTTAATTCGTAAAATGCAATTATCGTTGTTTCCTCGTGGCAAGAATATTGGCAAAATTTGTATTATATTATCATTTTATTAATTAATTTTTTTTCTACTTTGAGAATTGAAACGAAAAATTACAAAAAAGGCAAAATAAATTTAAAAATGTTAATTTCTTTTTTAATTTAATTCATAAAATGCAATTATCGTTGTTTCCTCGTGGCAAGAACACTGCCAAAATTTCTATTATATTAGCATTTTATTAATAGCTTAATTAATTTTTTTTCGACTTTGAGAATTGAACCGAAAAATTACTAAAAAAAGCCAAAATAAATCAAAATTTCAAATTTCTTTTTTAATTTAATTCGAAAAAATGCAATTATCGTTGTTTCCTCGTGGCAAGAAAATTCGCAAAATTTGTACTGTATTATCAATTAATAAATTAATTAATTTTGTTCTTCTACTTTCGAGAATTGCAATTACCGTAAAAGGTTGTTCGGTCCGCCAGGTGTTCTCTCGACGGATGGCATGTCGAGAAGCTTGCAATTAGAAAACTACCGACAGTGTATGAATTTTTGTTTTCCTAGCAAATAAATTTACCCAACAATAATAATAAACGAAAAACAAAATTGAGAAATAATTGAAGTAAAAAAACGGAGTAAATTTTTTTTTGGTCTCGCTTCGCGAAGAATTCTCAATCTCGAATTCTCCCCAGCTATCGTTGCAACGTTAGCGGTCGGACTGATGCAGTTATCGATCTTGGCCTTACTCTTGCGTGACGCGCCACCAAGTCCTTGCGCCCTTGGCCCTGCAATTTCGAAGCTTTTTTTCGCCTCCCTTCTTCGCCCTCTTTCTCGTAACCAACCGTAGAATAATAAAAAAGAAAAAACAAAACGAACGTACAAATTATATTCGTTTAGCTAATAATCAAAATTTTGTTAGAAATGATTATAATTTTTTTTTTTGTAATAAAAATCGATAATAAATTATACAAATTGATAAAAATCGTTTTTTTTTAAAATTATTTATCACCATGTTGTCATTAAGATGTTTAATTGAAGAAAAAGAAACAAATATATAATTAAAAATTAATTATTTTGGAAATTAATTAATTCTCGATAATCGTCGATTAATCGAATTATCGTTTTTGATAATTTCGAATAAACGTACAAATTATATCCTTCAGCTAATAATAGAAATTTTGTAAGAAACACGATTATAATTTTTTTAAATCAAAATCGATAATAATTGATCAAAATTGATAAAAATAGTTTTTTTTAAAAATAATTATCGTTTTCGACAGTTTCGACAAAACGTACACATTATATCCTTCAGCTAATAATAGAAATGTTGTAACAAACGATTATAATTTCTTAAAATCAAAATCGATAATAATCGATCAAAATTGATAAAAATCTTGTCATTAAAATATTTAATTAAAAACAAAAAAAAAGAAACAAATCTAAAAATCAATTAATTCTCTATAATAATCGATTAATCGAATAATCGTTTTCCACAATTTCGACAAAACGTACAAATTATATTCCATTTTTAGTTAATAATAAAAATTCTGTCAAAAACGTTAATAATTTTTTTAATCCAAAATCAATAATAACTGATCAAAATTGATAAAAACAAATTAAATAAATTATTATCTTGTTACTAAGCTATTTAATTAAAAAAAAACGAAACAAATCTACAAATTAATTAATTTCCAATAATCCTCGCTCAATCAAATTATCGTTTTCGTTAATTAATCGTTGTCCTCATTAATCCCTCTTTCATTCTCAATATTCCCATCTTTATTTTCCTGTTACTCTTTCTTCAGTTTTGTTAATTCAAAAAAAAACGAAACAAATCTACAAATTAATTAATTTCCAATAATCCTCGCTCAATCAAATTATCGTTTTCGTTAATTAATCGTTGTCCTCATTAATCCCTTTTTCATCCTCAATATTCCCATCTTTATTTTCCTGTTACTCTTTCTTCATTTTTCTTAAAGAGAATTGAAACGTAGAAAAAAAAAAATTTTATAAATAAAATAAAAGTAAGAAGCAAGTGAGGTCTCGTCTCGTTTCGTTTTGTGCGGATACAAAACGGCAGTACCATGGTCATTCCCGTCACGAAGCTACTGCCGAAGTTGCCGCTACGTTAAACTTGTTTTCGCGTGTTGCCCATCGCATCAGGAAAACTCTACGTCGTCCTCGACGAGTCTTTTACGTTTCCTTATTTTACTTTTCGTATTTTTATTTTTTTTTATTTTTATTATTTCTGCTTTCTCTGGCTCGTTCTCTCCCTCTCTGCTTCCCTAACTCTTCTCTCCTTCTCTCTCTCTCTCTCTCCTTCTCTCTCTCTCTTTTCTTTTTCTCGCTGTATAACGGAATAGCCGAGAAGATAAACGGCATTTGAGAAGCGTTATACGAGAAATTTTACGAGAATACTTTCGTTTATTTATCCACCATGAAAAATGAGCTGACGCACTTTACATTTCTGTGCGAAAAAAAAATCATCCTGGAACGAAAATTCTCATACGACTAATTATTTAATTAAAATTGTCAAAACGCAGGAATTATTATTTTGTAATAATGAATGAAAATTCAGGTTCAAGGATTGAAGTAAAAATCAATTTTTTTTTGTGATTTGGAATGCAATTATTATTTTAAAGAATTCGATTAAATCGTGAGATTTCGATTGATCGATTTCGTTCAATCTTTTTATCTAGCTCGTTTATAATTTATTTGATTTTTTTATATATAAATAATTCTCTCTGTCTCTCTCTCTCTCTTCTTTATATATTTTCTTTTTTACTTACATTTTATTTTATTTTATTTTCTTCTTCTTATTATTATTATTAATATTATCATATTATTATTATTTATTCTTTATTATTTATTCTTGTATCGAGTTTGATTTTCAAACTTTTCTTGTGAACTTTTGTGGGAATGGAACAAATGTTGTTACTGTATCTTGGAAAATTGTTAGTTTGCCCCAAACCATCTCTCTCTCTCTCACGTTATTATTATTATTGTATCTTGTAAATTTTTAGAAATTTGTTAAATTCGTACAAATCGTAAATTTGCAAATTCGTGAATTTACGAGATATTTGTATTTGCCCCATAGCCACCTAGGGCATAATTAAATATATCAATCAATCAATCTCTCTCTCTCTCCCTCTCTCTCTCTCTCTTTCACACACACACACACACACACACATACATACACACACACACACACTTACACACATTCTGCTAACCCGAGCCTTCAAACGCTCCGGTTATCTAACCGATTGATGCATTGCACGTTCGTGAAACGCAAACGCGGGCACGCTGGTACGATGTAATGGCGCCTAAACTCGCTCTTGTTCCGGCAACCAAGTTCTATGTTGGATTGCTCTCTCTCTCTCTCTCTCTCTCTCTGTGTGTGTGTGCGCGTGTGTGTGTGTGTGTGTATCTATATATCTGTCTATCTGTCTATCTGTCCGTATCACCACGAGGACGATTTTATTGTCGAACGTGTGTTCTCTTTTCATCTCCCATCGAGGACGTGGGGAGTATAGATCTTCGCCTTGAAAGCCACTGTACCATCATCGACTGTCGTAAAAACCAGACGTTTTCATATAGTTGAAATTAATTTGGGATCGTATAAAATCAAATCAATTTATAACGTCGAGAGTTTGAATTCATGAAAGAATTAATTTTATTATTATTATTGTTTTTTGAATAATTTATTATAGATAGAATTATTATTTTTTAAATAATTTATTATAAATAGAATTGTTATTTTTTAAATAATTTATTATAGATAAAATTATTATTTGCCAAATAATTATTATACATAGAATTACTATTTTTTAAATAATTTATTATAAATAGAATTATTATTCTTTAAATAATTTATTATAGATAGAATTATTATTTTAAAAAGAATTTATTATACATAGAATTATTATTTTAAAAATAATTTATTATACATAGAATTATTATTCTTTGAATAATTTATTATAGATAGAATTATTATTTTTCAAATAATTATTATAAATAGAATTACTATTTTTTAAAATAATTTATTATAAATAGAATTATTATTCTTTAAATAATTTATTATAGATAGAATTATTATTTTAAAAATAATTTATTATACATAGAATTATTATTCTTTAAATAATTGCTTATAGATAGAATTATTATTTTTTAAACAACAAAAATGACTAAAAAATTAATTATTATCTTGGAAGAGATTTTTTTGCGGTTTTTTTTTTATAACATTTGCCACGTGGTTAATTTGACAATTTTTTGCGGTCGATGAATCTTTATGGAATTAAAACGACGACATTAATCAATTTTCCTCCGTGCCGTGGTTAACCGTCGTGAGACGCGAAAATGACGTGAACTAGCATACCGCGTGATCAACTAGATAACTGATAGTTCCGGTGTCGAAACTTCACGCCCACCGGTCACCTCGTTTTGCTAAAGTTCGAAGGTTGTTAGGGAAACGTCGCAGTGTCCCATTTAGCTTTCACGCTGAGGACGTTCCCGTGATAACTGTTTATTTTTTAAACTTTTTTTATTTTCCCAAAAACAAATAAGAAAAATTAAAAAAATGAAACTTAAAAAAAAAAAAATATCCTAAAATATCACAATATATTCGACTCTCTCGGTACAAAACTTTGATCATTCCTTGCAAAAATAAAAAAAAAAACATAAATCAAAAAAAAATTTTGTTTTTTTTGTCTAAAATTTTTGGCAAAATTTCAAATTGTTATAATTTCTTGGATCAAGTACGTTTTATCAACCTCGATGAAACTTCGGAAGGTCTGATTAATTTCCCGCCCGGGAATGAAGTTGTTCGGACCAGTCCACGTGGATTTGAATTTATTCGGATCGAATATTCCGTCGTGAGAGAGACGTACGGCCGGTTCTCGTCCTTGAAAGTTATCCGTCCTTGGTCCGGGAGATGGATGTCGTACGGCAGGTGCCTGTTTATCGAGCTCGATAAGAAATTGATACGGATTCGCGCGCTGCCCCCGAGACTTATTAGTCGATTATTTCTCTCGGGGACGAGAGACGAATTATTATTTTTCTTTTCCTTTTCCTTTTCGATCGTTTCTAATCGCCATTTTGTTTTTTTTTTTTTTTTTGGAATGCGATAACGTCGACGTGATAAGGAATGAGAAATTGTTTATCTTTTTTCTTTTTTTAATCTTTCATTTTTCCAGAGGAAAATCTCTTGGGAGGATGTGTTCAATAATCGTAAAAAAAAAGAAAAAGAAAAAAAAAAAGAAATTTTACAAAATGCATCGTCCGTCACGTCTCGAATTACGAGAGACCAGCGTCGGTAAAATTTATCTCTCGACCTTGCTGCAAATCTCGCGACTAGGGAGGAAGCGTGACTCAATTTCTTAGTCACACATCTTGGTAATGTAATTAGGCTTCTTTTTTTTTTAAGCATATTTACACGTAATTTCATTCGCGACTGGAGAAATGAAATGAAATTCGGAGGTTTTGTCGGGGGTGGTAAATGGTAAGAATATTGTTTTTTTGGGGGTTTTTGGAAAGTACGGGATTCTAACGGTTTTATACAATTTTTTAATCAAATTCAATAAATTTTTATGAAATTCGGTAATTTTTGAGAAAATTTGATGAATTCTCATGAAATTTGATAGATTTTTATGAAATTTGATAGATTTTCATGAAATTTGAGAAATTTTGATAAATTTTCATGAAATTCGATACATTTTCATGAAATTTGATAAATTTTCATGAAATTCGATAAATTTTCATGAAATTTGATAAATTTTGATGAAATTCGATAAATGTTCATAGAATTCGATAAATTTTGATGAAATTTGATAAATTTTGATAAAATTCGATACATTTTGATAAAATCCGATAAATGTTGATAAAATTCGATAAATTTCGATAAAGTTTTATGAAATTCGATAAAATTTCATGAATTTCGATAAATGTTCATAGAATGCGATAAATTTTGATAAAATTCGATAAATTTTTATAAAATTCGATAAATGTTAATAAAATTCGATAAATTTTGATAAAATTCGATAAAGTTTCATGAAATTCTATAAATTTTCGTAAAATTCGATAAATTCTCATGAAATTTAATAAATTTTCATAAAATTCGATAAATTTTGATAAAATTCGTTAAATATATCTAAATTCGATAAATTTATATAAAATTCGATAAAACTTTATGAAATTTCACAAATTTCAATAAAACAAAACTAATTTTGATAATATTCGCCAAGTTCTCACAGAATTTAATAGAATCTTTCAAAATTCGTTCAATGTACACAAAATTCGACCAATTTGACAAAAACAATAATGACATTATCAAAATAAAAACAAAAACGCCAAATTTTTTATTCTACCAAATAAAAATAATAATTAACGATTTTCTTAGCGTAGAATAATACACGTCTCAACGACAAAGTTTAGTCACGCTGATTCTTAACCCGATTGTTGGACAACGCGAGCGTTTCAATGGTACAACGCACGCCCCCGTACAACGAACAAAAAGACACCTACCGTGTTCGTACCAAGGCGAATCTGCACGTGTCTTGAACGTGCCTGTAAAGTCCGAGGCAGAGTCAAACATTCCGGTTGCGACCGGAACGTGCAACGTAATTCACGTTCGTTACACTCGCCCGTCTATCGTAATATTCCATTCATGCTCATCGAGAATTTGCCCACCGCCAATTTTCAATCAAGTTTCATGCGCGCTGGCCTCACCCGGTGTCCGACCCGAAACGCCTCGACCAAAAATTCACGTCACTTCTCTATTTTCATTCCCTTTCATTTCCCCCCCAAAAAAAAACTCACCTTTCATTCTTCCCGATCGACAAAAAAAATTCCAACATTTAATACTCAACGTGACTCAATCTTAAGGTAGTTCTATCGTTACAGCGTTTCCGTTAGATTTCACTGAAAATTTGCAGAAACGTTCTTTGATGTCATATGTATATGTGAGTAAAATTTCAGGGGTCTTTATCGACTCAAAAATCACGATATTTATTCTTGAAAATCGTCACTTTTCGCAATCTCCCATAAGAGACAGTGTAACTAGCGACGAGCTACTTGTTCTTCGAAAATGGGATCCGTAAATTGTCCGGCACTGAGCAACCGATCGCCTTGAAATTTGGAGGGTACATAGAGAATTATGGCATAAAGTGCATGACAGTCTTATTTTTCCAAAATTTTGGAAAAATTTTTCCGGTGGTAACTGAATCTGCAAAATTTTTTCCAAAATTTTGGAAAAATAAGACTGTCATGCACTTTATGCCATAATTCTCTATGTACCATCCACATTTTAAGGCGATCGGTTACGCAGTCCTGGACAATTTAAGGATCCCGTTTTCGAGGTGCAAGTAGCTCGTCGCCAGATACACTGACTCATAAGAGCCCGTGTTAAATATCGCAACATTATACAACGAGTATCTCGATCATTTGGTCGATGAAGCCTGTTGAAATTTTGCACACATTTTTATATGACATCAAAGAAGCTTGGATTAGTTTTTATAACAAATCTTATGGAAACAACAATTCATGATTTTGTTTATTATATAACAAATAAACTTTCGGTAAGATCAATTTAAATTTTGAGATCTTTCCGATTTTTCCGATTTTTTTTTTTAGCCAAACGATGAAATAATTGATAACAAACGTTCTTCCGTATAAAAGATATATATTTAGTGTAAACATTATAATTTTTTGAAAGAAATATATTTAAAAATAAACCGTTATATATCAACGGCCAAAGACGCTGCAAAAAAAAACAGATTTTGCGGTGATCACTCCCGCGCTGCAACGGATTATCTGAAACCAACAAAACAGGGGGGGATCTTTAGTTAATGATATAATGCTCCGGTCGACCGAAGGATTTTGAAAAATTTCCATTTTTCACAAAATGGCGGACGTTGAAAGTCAAAAATGTTGTTTTGACCAAATTTCACTTACATTTTTGACTATAAAAAAAAAATAATTGTCCACAAAAAAAATCCTTCGTTCATCCGGAGGACAATTATATATAGAAGAAATGATATAAATTTCAACCCGATCGGTAAAGCCGTTCTCGAGTTACAGTGATCACCAGCTTCGAAAACATTGTTTCGAGAAAAACGAGTTTAAAGTTTTACCTACTTAGTTTGTATGGCTCTAACACGGCTTTCTTCAAACTTATGTATTTCAGCGAATTAACGGTCCGATTTAAATTGCAATTAGTCGGAAAATACTCGTAAGATATTGTACTTTTAGAAAACGAAAAAAAAAAAACGTTAAAAAAGAAATTCAATTTTTAAAAATAAAAACAAATGTAAATAACAAATTTTCAAAATTTTCTAGCTCGTTCAAAAATCAACCATGCGACTCGATCAAAATTTATTACATTTCTTTCCCAACTCCCCGAATCTTGTAAATACAAAGAGAAACGAACGTTAGTTAATTATTTCCAGGAGAATCATGGAGCGCTTTTGATAAAGCGCGTGTTCCGGTTGTTTCCGGTGCGCGCGGAGCACGGTCGTGGTCAACGCTCACATTCGGTCCAACCTCGGTAATCAGATAGTCCGAGAGAGAAAGAAGGAGAACAAAAAGAGGAAGGGAAAGAGAGAGAGAGAGAGAGAGAGAAAAATATGTGTACGAACGCACAAGACGCTTGATAATGCAAGCTTCTTGTCGGACTGTTATTGCCCCGGTGATGCGTGACTCACCGGTAAAACGTTCGGTATAGGAGGTCGCGTAGAGTGGTAGCGGCGTTCTCCCACCACGGCGAACCTCGTGACTCGACCGGCGGACGTCGCGCGCGATTGGTGTTGAACGAGGGCGGTCGTACGAGTCGAGAGCGGTCGTCGTCGTCGTCGTCACCGGAGCCGCCGCCGCCGCTGCCGGCGACACCGTTTGCCTACGAGTTGGCGGACTCGGACGGAGCCATCGCTGCTTACGTTAGATTGGGCGTAATGTGTCTCTTCCTCCGACGCGGATACAGTCACGGTCACCACGCGCTTTTTGTACCGTTTATGTATCTTACTATACTTGTGTTTATATGGATTATTGTATGGATATGTGTGTGCATTGTATGTGTGTATGTATTATAGTTCGCATCAAACCCTTTAAACACGAGCCCACGCGCCCGACCCGCCGTGTACGACCGCGTGAGACACTAATTTTTATAATTATTAAAGTTTATTAATTGACTTTTTTTTATCATCGTTTCGATGAAACGTTTTTTTTTTAATATAGTTTTTCATTGGCTATTTTTTAGACTTATAAAATTCAATTAAATCAATCGGATTATTTCATAATTTTTGTATTCCTTTTGATGAAACGTTTTTTTCCTTTTTTTTCTTTAAGAGAATTTTTTGTTCGCTGTTTTTTGAGATTTATAAAATTGAATTAAATCAATGGGATTATTTAATCATTTTTTTTATTATCGTTTCGATGAAACTTTTTTTTAAGACAGTTTTACGTTCGCTGTTTTTCTTGATTTATAAAATTGAATTAAATCAATCGGATTATTTAATCATTTTTTTTATTATCGTTTCGATGAAACTTTTTTTTTAAGACAATTTTGCGTTCGCTGTTTTTCTTGATTTATAAAATTAAATGAAATCAATCGGATTATTTAATAATTTTGTTTTATTATCGTTTCGATGAAACTTTTTTTTGTCAATACAGTTTTTCATTGGCTAGTTTTTAGACTTATAAAATTCAATTAAATCAATCGGATTATTTCATAATTGTTGTTATCCTTTCGATGAAACGTTTTTTAAATATTTTTTTTTAAATACAATTTTTCATTCGCTATTTTTCTAGATTCGTAAAATTAAATTACATTGATAGGATTATTTCGTGACAGTTAGATTAATAATATTATAAACGGACAATTACTTAACTTACACAAATTTTACAAACCATAAATTTATCATATTTCGGCTCGAACTATTAAATTTTGATTTTCGTTCATTCTTTCCGATCGTATGACAATCGACTAGTCCAACGGATATGCATTAATAACAAACTACTTATCATTAAGGCTAGTTAGCAAGAAAGAAGAACGACGAATAAAATAGACGCGAGGGAGTGCGATATTACGAATGATTAATCGTGAATTCTCGTCCCGGTGGTAATAATTTCGTTGGAAAATTATTGACGATAATTTGTCATTCGTACCTAAGGTTAACGGTGTTCGCGGTGGTGGAAAATTTGTCCGTGTCACGTTACGTCATTTTCGCGAGGGGTGAATGATGAATTCGTGTGTGAGCGTTGATGAGTTCGAGGGAGAGAGAGAGAGAGAGAGACGGAGAAATAAAGAGAGCGAGAGAGAGAGAGAGAGAGAGAGATAGAGTGAGAAATCGAGGTGACGACGAGGACTCGGGGTACAATAGAGAGTGTTTCAGTAGGGCAAAGTGTACGAGAGTGTCTATTAGAGGCTCTCGAGAAGACAAGACGTGTTATAGCGAGACATTGGACACACAAACCTGAGCCTAGGCCTTTAACTATACACACATACTTTCATATATGTATACATATGTGTGTCTAATATATGTGTATATATATTAGACACATATATATATATATCTATATACATACATGTATATATATATTAGAGATATATATATACTATATATTACATATATATTATATATATATATAGTATATATATATATATATATATATATATATATATATATATAGATAGATAGATAGATAGATAATATATAGTATGTATATATATATATATATATTATCTATCTATCTATCTATCTATATATATATATATATATATATATATAGATAGATAGATAGATAGATAGATAGATAATATATAGTGTATATATATATATATATATACTATATATTATCTATCTATCTATATACATACTATATATTATCTATCTATCTATCTATATATATATATATATATATCTGTATATATACTAGACATATATATATACTATATATATGTATGTATGTATGTATGTATGTTGTATGCATGTATGTATGTGTGTGTATGTATGTGTAATATATATAAAATTTAAAGTGTACAGTTGGTAAAGAGCTTGCTCGCAATTCGAGAGAGAGAGAGAGAGAGAGAGAGAGAGAGCACCCCTCCCCTGCACGATGACAACTACTGATGAAACCTAAGATCTTAAAAGCTCCGATACTCCACTTTATAGCGAAAGTCTTGGAGGATTTTTTTGTTTATCATACCAAACACAAAAAAAATTTTGCAATTATTTTCGAGACTAAACTCTCGATAAATAAATGCAAAATTACACAATATTATTATGGAAAAATGGATATATTGATAAATTGTATTTATTATAATTGTTGGAGGTAAAGTGTTATTGTAATATTATTTTATTAACGATTGTCTCTCTCATAAGTTTGTGAGAGAGACAGTTATTAATTATTATGGGATAAATCTAGAGAGATATCGTCGATTTACAAATTTTACAAATATACAAATTTGTAAATTTACAATTTGTTCAAGTTTATCAAATTTACAAAATTTTACAAAATACAATAAAGCAAAATAAACAATTACTACAAGTCTTAATTGTAGTACTACTTACAATTAAGAGTTGCAACTAAAATAGAGAGTGAGAAAGAGAGAGAGGTAATTAAATTACAACTAAAAAGAGAGAGACAGAGAGAGGTGGAGAGGGGGGAGAGAGAGAGAGAGAGAGCGATCGGGGTCACTGGTTTTCAGTACACGATGTACGACACACGACGCTTGCAAGCACGTCACTACTAGCTCTCACGAGAGAGAGAGAGAGAGCGGTAGAGAGGAAGTGAGAGAGTGGGAGAGAGAGAGAGAGAGAAACGCCGTGGGCTCGTTTCCTTCGGGATCGATCGGCGTGTACGTCGCGACGTTCCATAACGTAACGGTAGTCGCCACAGGGTCTCGTCAATCCTCGATTCTAGAAACGATTCTCTCTCTCTCTCTCTCTCTCTCTCTCTCTCACCCTCTCTTTCTCTCTCGCTCTTACTATCTCTCTCTCTCTTTTAACCTCTCGGTGATAATTCTTTGTCCTCTTGACTATTTCTCCCTCTCTCTCTTTCTATTTCTCTCTCTCGCTCTCTCTCTCTCTCTCTCGTGATAATCGCGAGAGTGGGAGAGAGAGACGTTCTTCGAGGCGCGGCCTCCGCGACCTGGACCAAGCTATTTCCGATTGAGCAAACAAGAGAGCGAGCCAGTCGGAGATGGATCAACATTCGTCCAAAAAAAAAGAAAAACAAAATTTTAAAACAAGCAAAAAAATAAAAATCCTGTAAAAAATACGTTTTTTTTTTCGTCTATTTTTTTTCCCAGTAAACACCGTTTTCCTCCAACGGTGATTTTTCGACAATCGGGGGGTTCGTTAAATTTTCATAAAAAAAAAAAAAAATAAAATAGAAAATAAAAAAAAAATTGTTTATTTGTTTTTGAATTTTTTTCCGCTCCAATTGTGTTTCGCACGTACGTGTGTTACGTCTCGTATCGGGGTACAAACGCCGCGTGGCAAATACATGTAACCCCCTCTCCCCCCCACCCCCATCTATTAGGAAGGGGTTGCAGTAAAATGCGATCGACCGGACACGAAATCGTCGGCTGCAACGCTCCCGATACGAAAAACGAATTGCCTTTTCGTGCTTCCATAACCAACGAGGTATAAAAAGAAGAAGTGTGCAATCTTTTTTGTCAATCCTCGATCATAGGTTCTTTTTTTTTCTCCCTAAATTCGACAGATGTCAACAACAAATATTTATAATCAATTTTTATTTTGTTTTTATTTTGTTTGTTGACAATTTTTACGATTCCACGAGAGTCATTATATTAATTGTAAAAAAATAATAATATATTTTTATTATTGTTATATTATAAACTTATTAAATAATAATAATAATATATTATTATTAAATAAATCTTAAATAATAATATATTGTTAAATAATTAAATAATAATTAAAAAAAAAATAATAATAATATATTATTATTATTATTTTTAAAATTTTTTTATTTAATTATTTAATTTAAAAAAATATATATATATTATTATTATTATTATTTAAAAATTATTATTTAATTATTTAATTAAAAGAAATAATAATAATATATTATTATTATTCAATAATTTTAATATTAGGTAGTTTCGCTCGCACAATTTTTTAGCAAAGATTTTTACAAAATGTTTTATACAATATACATAAGATTTGTTATTTTGTGTTCTCGCAAAGTAAATTTTGGATTTTTCAGGCAATTTTTACGATTCCAACGAGAGTCATTAGTCTAATGAAATTCCCAGAATAATGTTACGGAGTGCACCAAAATTGTATTTGCGACGTCCAAATGTACTGCTGATAAGAGAGGCCGAAAGCGAAAAAGAGAGAGAGAGACAGAGAGAGAGAGAGAGAGCGTTCACCGCAGTGTAAGCAGGGCAACCCCTGAAGCTTGAACATCATCGTCGGAACAGTCCGGTAGTTCGATGCACGCGGTCTGTGTACTTAAACCAAGCTCAATCGGCTGCGACCCCATTCGAAAGCGACGAATTGAATCCGCAAAGCTCTTCCGGATCCGCGCTCTTTTTCTCTTCGCGGGATTTCCGTAATCTCGACGGATATTGAGACAACGCACGCTTCTTTTTTTTCATTCTTTCCTCCCCGATCCATCTCTACTTCCAGCTAACCCTTTTTCACACGCGATGAAAATAAAAGATACAAAAAACAAATCATTTATCCAATTTTAATAAATTAGATAAAAAAAAAAACGATTTTAAATAAAAAATTAAATTTTTCGATTAAAAAGCAAGAATTTAATCAAAACAGCTGTTAAGAATTAAATAAAAATGCGCGAAGATGAAAGTGAACAATTTTGTTGAATTATTTTGAATTTTGTTGTTGTTTTATCTTTTGTTTCTGGTTGGATTAAAATAGATTTGATTTCGTGATAATTCATTTGATAAGAAAAATAATATGCTCGAGTCTCGATACGTTCGCGATTGCTTGAAGTAATTTAATCTTTCTCTCTCTCGACTGTTCGATATTTGAACGAGTATCGCGCGCCTGTATTTAATATTTGTCTTTGTCGTCACGTGATTTTTGCTCCATGCGTCGCTATCTTCATCGAGTTTCTATCTTGTCCCTCCTCGTACTGTTTTTTTTTTTTTTTTTTTTTTACATTGCAACGTATCGTGCGCATGCAGACTGACAGACTGCCGGTCGCCGATTTTCCGGTTCGATCCGGACCGCTCGGCCGACTCGACTTTATGAATGAGTTCTCAAACCGGACCGAACCGGTGCGAGAGCGTCTGTGAATCATTCGTCAAACGAGTACGAGACTCCTTTGCTCTCTCTTCGTGCCACGGATGTGCGTATAGTTCTAGCTCTCTCGGGACGAACCTGAATTTTTTAGAGAACTGATAAGGAATTATTATAATTACATAATAATTATGTTTTTATCATAATAATAATATTTTTATCATACTAATAATATTTTTATCATAATAATAATATTTTTAGCACAATAATAATATTTTTATCATGCTAATAATATTTTTATCAGAATAATAATGTTTTTATCATAATAATAATATTTTTATCATAATAATAATAACTTTATTATAATAATAATAACTTTATCATAATAATAATAACTTTATCATAATAATAATATTTTTATCATAATAATACTATTTTTATTATAATAATAATATTTTTATCATAATAATAATATTTTTATCATAATAATAATAACTTTATCATAATAATAATATTTTTATCATAATAATAATATTTTTATCATAATAATAATATTTTTATTAGAATAATAATGTTTTTATCATAATAATAATATTTTTATCATAATAATAATATTTTTATTATACTAATGATATCTTTATAATAATAATAATATTTTTATCAGAATAATAATAACTGTATCATAATAATAACAAATTTATCATAATAATAATATTTTTATCATAATAATAATATTTTTATCATAATAGTAATATTTTTATCATAATAATAACATTTTTATTACACTAATAATACCTTTATTATAATAATAATATTTTTATCAGAATAATATTTACTTTATTAAAAATAATTTTCAATATTTAGTTCCGCATAATTCCGATAATTAATCGATTTGATTAATTAAAAATCTGCTAATTTTATTAATTATGTTAAACATATAATTTCCCAGTTAAATTCAAATCAGCAATAACGCGTTTATTTAAAAAAAATAAATATTTTTGTAATAATTAATTAAATTATATTCGTGTTATTTCAAATTATCGAATTTCTACATTTCAGCTCAAAAATTATTTTGCAACTATTACTTATTTTGTTATGGCCTCGTCGAGTGCGAATATCGTGGGTCAAATCGTATACGTCACGTTGGCGTTACGTACGACGTCCGAAACGCTCTCGTCCAGCGGGAACGAGGGACGTCAGCCTCGAATTTTCATTCTTAACGCCTCGATCTCAAGAATTCTACTACGCAATGTATTAAAACCGGCATTGAGCTTCGCGGAACCGTGAAAACAGCTTTACGAATTTATTTTTGGAATCGCGAGTTCGAAATTGGCATAGGAACAAAGTGGACGCTCGTAACATCAGGCGCCACTGATAATAATTCTCGAGTACGAATTTGGATTCTAATCGATAATTAAAAAAAACAAAATTCAACTCATTTTTTATTAATTTTTTAATCGAATTGTTCGATCGAATATTTGTGATAATATTATTCGAGATTTTATTAAATTTTGACGGATAAATTTGTTTTATTTTTTATTTAATTTTTTTTTTCGTTTTACATTGATGAAAATCGTTTTATCTCCCCACACGTGTCGAACCAGACGACGAATCAAGGTCGAATTTAAAATGATGGCGCCGCGCGCCATAATCGCTCGACGCACGTAGACGTTCTCGTTTCGCTCAACGCTTATCGCATAATTCGATCGTTTTGTTTTTTTTTTTGGGCTGAAATATCAGATTAATCGATCATTCGGTCGTTGATTAAAGCCAAGATTTTCGCGGATGATGGAAATATTTGATTCGAGTCCAATAACAAATTTTTATAAAATTTATTTATTTATAATTTTTTTATCACTCACTTATTATAATTTATATATATTATTTTTATATTACATAATATTATAATATTTTTAATATAATTTTGTATTTACATAATATATACAACATTTTTTTTTTTTTTTTCAACGGACGTCGGTGGCTTAGCGAGCTAAGGCGTTCTCCGAACTTCGCGTCATTGGCAGGGTCAACGGTTCGAGTCCTCTAGTGTGACTAAAATTTATTTTTAAATAATATATTAAAATAAGAATGGAATTTACATTTCTTAATAATAAATATATATAATCATTGATTAAGCGGGTGATAATAATCGAATTAATTAATTGGACGAATTATCGAAACAAATTGGAAATTATTCTTATCTCTGGAATTTTCTTGTCGCGAAAATAGCGTTTAATACGAACGTGTCTAAAATCGTAAAACGCGTTTTATATAAATCATGCGTAACGTATACAAAATGTTAATTCGTGCCTGGGTCAAGTGTTGTAACAGATCGTGTAGCTATAAGGCGTACCTATATATGCGCATGCGCGCGAGCTTCGTAGGACAAAAGCTTCCGGCATGTATCGCCGTTTTGTGTCCGAGCGTACGGAGATCGCGCCAGTAACGCACCTATTATTGCTGATAAACTCCAATTCGAAAGCTATTTCGAGAATGGGATTGTTCGCAACGAACACACACACACACACACATACACATAGACATAGACGCGGATCATACTCGTCGTTGAGTTACGCGAAGAGAGACCTTGGTTTGCAATTAATCGACCATTCTCGCTCCCACAGAGGCCTGCTCTTCCTTCTCTCTCGTCTCGTTGGCGGTTTCAATGCACCGACT
>OZ023257.1:3297903-3374447 GCA_964007305.1 Netelia melanura | reverse complement strand
GGCATAGGGGTTAGCGTTCCCGACTCACACGCAGTGGGCCAGGGTTCAAATCCTGACGACGTCAATGAAATTTTTCTGTGTTTAATAAATAAATGATAAATAAATAATAAATAAATAAAAATAAAAAAAAAAATAAAATCAATAAATAAAAATGAAAAAATAAATAACAAACAAATAAATAATCAGTTAGTAATAAATAACTAAATAACTAAATAACAAATAAATAATAATAAATAAATAATAAATAAATAAATAAAAATAAAAAATAAATAGATTAATAAAAATGGAAAATAAATATAAATAAGTAATTGTAAAAAATATACGATTTACAGAAAAAAAATGGGCCACGAATATTCGCGAGAGTTTGTCGAAGCTTAAGTGTACAAGCACGAATAAAATTGCATCGTGGCGCCGTGCACTATAGATCGGCGCAACAGAAATATATGACTCGGCTTTCAAATCGAATATCTCTCGCGGTATCGCCTTTACGCCGAGGCTTTCGTCTGTCTTCCACTTCTCTCGCTTTTCGCACTGGCGTTATTATGACAATATAAATAAAATACGGACTGGTACTACCCTTTCATGATACGAACGAAAGCTCGAACGTTCGTCGTTCAAAGCTACTGCAGTGAGGTGTGTTGTGTATTGAAATAAAACTCGGAAAAAAAAAAAAAAAATTTTCCTTAAAAAAAAAAAAATTTTGTTTTCAATGAAAAAAAAAAATTTCCTCTTTTTTTCAAATGAAACAATATATTCGTTACCTTCGTATCGAGAAACGAGGATTATTCATATATAAAAATAACAATAAAATCTAAAAAAATTAATAAAGTAATTAATTTCAAATCCTCAAAACATTTTTATCAATAAAAAATCGTTTTCGTCTCGGACAAAAATTTCCTTTCTTTTTCAATCATCAATGTCGACTCGAAATAAATTAATATTAAATTTTCTCGCCTATCAATCGACTTTCCGTCTCGATTTATGTTTCATCAAACTCGAACAATGTCTCGATTAAAACAAAAACGAAAAAAAAAAAAAAAAAAATGTTTTTTTACCGCACACATCGTGGCGCTCCCGTTTTCACACCGTTCCCTCGTATCAACGTTCGCGTGTGATGTGGCTCGAGGATATTCGCGTGTGCGCGGGCCAAGCGAAGGGTTTTTTTTTGTCATGGACCATTTACCTTCCTCCCTCTCGCCCTTTCTCTCTCGCTCGCTCGGTCTTTAATCTTTTTTTTTTTTTTTTAACTCTTTTCCCCTCTCTCGATTTTTTTCTTTTACTTTTATTTCAACTCTTCTTTTTCGCCTCGTTTCAAACCTCGGGCTACCAGGCACCTCCGTCAGGTCTTTCTCATCGTTGAATGTCTTTTTGCTAGAATTTTTTCATTTTTTTTCTCTCTTTTAAGCTTTTTAGTTTTTCTTTTTTTATTTTCCTCCCGAGTCTTCTCCCATCGCGAGCGCACTTTCATCTACTCGCCTGGCCCCCTTTCGGACCGGGCAATGCGTGAAATGCCTCTCTGCACAGAGCTAGGGGAGGGGGGGGGGGGTGGAAAAAAAAGAGGGTCGACGACTGAGAAGAAAAGACATCTTCTAATGCGCTTCCCCTACGCTCTGTTTACAACGGCGAAGCTCGGAAAATTTCTTACATTTTCTTTTTTTTTTTACCGTTTTGTCGATGACACTCGAAGAATAATAAAAATTGTTAACTCGAGAAAATTATTCGCACGGTACGTAAAGAAAGTAGACGAGAATTTATTTAAAACGTTCGTTAAAACGTAACGAGGGGAAGAAAAAAACAAAAGAAAAATTAAAAAGTGGAATATGTAAATATAATATTTTTATTTTTTTTTTACACGACGATGAACTAATGAAATTCCTAACGAATATTTAAGTTCCGACGTAAATTCCTAGAAAGTGGAAAATCGATAGACGGTGCAGTATTATAAAATTCATATCTCAACGTTATATTACTCCAGCCCCCTCCCCTCCCCTCCTCCCCTCGTGCAACGGATAAAATTACAGAAGATGTAAGGTATAAGGATCGTTAACCCTGTTCGAGCGCAAATGTAAAGACACGAATGTTTCTGAAAGGGAACAAAATTACGAATTCAAATTTCCCCGCCTTACTGTGTATTGAGTTAGACGAATGGGAAACCCTCTATCGGATGAATTTTGCAACATTAGTAAAGCGACAGAATTATTACAAAAAGCAAAAGAAAAATTGTCCGAAAGACGAAAAAGCGAAAGAGAAAAAAATTCGTGTTCAAATTTCCCGCGTTACTGTAACAGGAACAAGAAACCCTCTATCGGATAAATTTTGCAACACCAGTAAAGCGTAGAATTATTACAAAACGCAAAAAAAAAATTCTTTGAAAGAATGAGAAAACAAAGTAATGAAAGAAAACAAATTTCGAGTTCAAATTTCCCGCGTTACTCTATATCGAGTAACAGCAACGAAAAACCCTCTATCGGGCGAATTTTGCAACACGAATAAAGCGACAGAATTATTACAAAAAGCCAAAAAAAAATTCTGCGAAAGAATGAGAAAACAAAATAACGAATGAGAAAAAATTTCGAGTTCAAATTTCCCGCGTTACTCTATATCGAGTAACAGCAACGAAAAACCCTCTATCGGGCGAATTTTGCAACACGAATAAAGCGACAGAATTATTACAAAAAGCCAAAAAAAATTCTGCGAAAGAATGAGAAAACAAAATAACGAATGAGAAAAAATTTTGAGTTCAAATTTCCCGCGTTACTCTATATCGAGTAACAGCAACGAAAAACCCTCTATCGGGCGAATTTTGCAACACGAGTAAAGCGACAGAATTATTACAAAAAGCAAGAAAAAAAAAAAGAAATTGTCCAAAAGAACGAGAAACAAAGTAACGAAAGGGTGGAAAACGCGAGAAGCGAGAAAACCGTGGTCCTTGTATTCACGCATCTTGCCGAACGAGCAGGTAGACAGACAGAGAGACAGACGTAGAGACAGACAGACAGACGGGGTTGGCGTTGGAGTATAATATAGCCCAGTAACACAGATCGGCTCGTACCCGGTAGATCAGGGGGTCTCAAAAGTATTTCTTCCTCCTCTCGTCCCTCGCGGGCACGGTGAATTGCGCAAGCTCGTTTACCCTCCCGATAGCCGGGAGAGGACTCCTAGGTTCGTGTT
Organism: Netelia melanura; assembly: GCA_964007305.1. Taxonomy (NCBI): domain Eukaryota; kingdom Metazoa; phylum Arthropoda; class Insecta; order Hymenoptera; family Ichneumonidae; genus Netelia; species Netelia melanura. The sequence goes on along the minus strand of OZ023257.1, from coordinate 3,371,276 downwards.
ATATGAAAGCCACTGGCGCGTTTGTGTTGCCTGGCGTGTATGGAGCTCGGGCAATGAGTGTGGCGTACGGCGGTCGAGGTTGCGCGCGCCCCGTACTCCCGTTAGTGCGCATGCTCGGCCCGGAGTAGTGGGGGGGGGTCGTTCGGGAGCGGCTCGCGAACGCGGCTCATGCACGGTGGTGGGAGAACGGTATACGAGGCGATCGTTCCAAGCCACCGGCCTAGAGTGGGGGAAGAGCTTGGCGCGTCGGTGCGCAAGTTTCGTATATCGGCATCGAGGCGAAAATGGGAAAAACCGTTGCGACGGGGGTGCGGTGAGGGTAGCACAGTTTCTCGGCCAAGGGGTTGGTGGGGGTTGTCACTACGAAGCGAGGGGAAACCGTTAAAACAGGGTCTACACTCCGGTTGTCCGACAGAGGGCTAAAGGGACGAAGGGAAAATACGGGGACGCGACGAGTGCGAGCGAGACGAACCTACGAGGTGGATTGAACGCCGTAGCTACGCGGTTCGTTATAGGTGGGGTGTCCGGTGAAGAGAGGAGTGGGGGGCTCAACGCGACCGGGTTAGCGGTGCAAGAGCGCGAGGAGAGGGGAGTGCCGTGACGCGCCCGCGCACACGTTCTCGCGTCGCGGAGTGGGGGACGTACGGGTCGATGATGCCGGCGCGGTCCTCGACGACACGAAACGCCAGTCAGTCTCTCTTGGTCCACCCGAAGCCGCGCCGCTAACTTCTTTCACATCGAACACCGCACGCCGCAGCCATGGGTGACAAGGTTTGTGCGATAAACTCCTCTCTCTCTCCATCGAGAACGAAAGAAACAAATTTTACGAAACGAGAGAAACAAGAGACAAACAGAACGAGGGACGTCAGGGATATTTGTCTTTTCACATGACACACACATAGACACATATATACATTTACATACATAGGACAGACTGACGGACGGACGGACGGACCCGTGAGACGATATATATACGATGGGTGAGAGCGAAAGAGAAAGACTGAGAGAGTGAGAGACACGTACACGAATCGTATGCGAACGTATGAGTACGAGAGTGACATTTCGCAGAACCGAATATTTTTTTTACGATACGTTGTTTTTTTTTTTTTTTTTCATTTTTTTTTTAGACTCGTTATGCTAATGCATATTACGGCGTAGATCTTTCTTTTTTTTCTAGCTAGTGTGAAGAAGAGTGAACGGTTGTACCTAAACGAGTGACCCGAGGGGCTTAGAGAGCTAGATGAAAGTGTGTCTGTGTGCGTGTACGATAAAAGGAGAGTGCGATTGATGAAAAATTGGGAGAGGCGTTTAAGCGTCGAGTGACGACGATGACAGTTGTCAGTGACACGATGACAGACGTCAGTGTTAACGTGATTTTATTTACGAATATGAAAAATTAATGGAAAAGAAAGAAAATGGATGGATCTCTCCTGTGTGGTAAATTGATAAACGCTGTCGTGTCGCGAGAGTCTAAGGAGCCTGACGGATGATACGGCGGGGAAATAATGGAATGACGCGTCGCGGTGGTTCGTGGGAATAATAATGAAAAATAAATGACAGCTTGTCAGTGATAAAATTGACGAGATTCGAGAGATGGAGAATTAAAAAAGAGGGAAGAAAGACGAGGGTGAGATATTGCGAGAGCATATCGGGGCGAGTTTTTCGGTTACGATCCGGCGGGGTCGTTGGGGTGGGGGGTCGTTTGACAGCGGAGGCGGAAGTAGCGTGACATGCGCCGTTGTATTATGCAGTAGGACTATGTAATAATACGTATTACATAGTTCGGGAAATTTGTCTATCTGGGAAAGGAAAATTCAGGGATTTAAATGTTTGTAGATATTGTCATGACAAGTGACAATTGACAGTTTCTTTTTTTAACGAGATGATCGAGTGTTGAACGAATTGAGATTTGTCGGGAAAGAAAGAAGGATTCTAGAGGGCGCTACGGGACAAATTTCGTGATCTTTCGGAGGACAAAATTGACAAGTGACAAGTTGCCATTTTAATTAATGACGGAAAGTTTCCAAGGGCGTTAATTCCTCGTGACGATTCTTAGATTACTGGGAGAGTGATAGATAATTGTCACTGACGAGAATATTCCCGGGGCGAAATAGTCGATTGACAGTTTACGCTCTTATTGACAAGTGACAGTTGACAGTTTTTCGAATAACGACCGATACGCGACAAAAATTCAATCTGCTTGATACGATACTGTACGAAACTTAATTTCGATCACTCGCTGTCAAATTGACAGTTGACAGTCGACATTTCTGTCATTAAAAAAAATATGTTCGAAAACTTGGCAATCTTACCTCCACATTGATTTTCGATTCTTCCATTGACTGAATTACAATTGACACCGCGAGGATTCTGTCAAAACACAATTGACAGTCCAATTTTGTTAGAGTACGATTAAAAAATTTTTCAAAATCAATTCTCGGCGAGAGAAATAAGAACTAGGGTTGACCAATAGGAAACGAATGTCTAGAAAACCAGAGAGAGAAAGAGAGAAAGAGAGAAAATCGACCTGAAGAAAAGAGAGAAAGAGCCAAGAAAGCATAGAAAAAAAACATAAAGAGGGCGGCGTACGCTGCTAAAGAGGAGCTTCGATCGAGAGAAGGAACGAAAGACAGGGTGGGAGTGAGATGGAATGGAAATAGAAAGAGAGAAAAGGAAAAAAGAAAGAGGAGAGAGAGAGAGAGACGATAGACGAAAGGGTCGAATCGTCGCGGTGCCTCGAAAACCTCTCTCTCTTCCTCCAGTACTCTTTTATCCTTACATTCTCTCTTCTCGTTCACCCTCGTCGTGATCGCATATATAAACTCAGTCCTCCCCCCCTCATTTCACCTACCCCTCTTCCACCTCCCCCGGTGGTGCTTCGCAGTGATCGTCTTCGTCAGTGTCGATACTTCCGGGGTGCACTTCTCGAGGAGGGAGACAAGCTTTGTGAGAGGAATAAAAAAAAACACAACCCTCCCTCTTGCTTCTCACCCTTGCGAACCCTCCGAAGTACGGTGAATAATAAAAATATTCGAAAAAAAAAAAAGAATCGTTCGAGCCACCCCGAAGAAACAGATCCGCCTGCGGGGAACGTCTTGAGAGAGAAATTTTAAAAAATGGTAATTTTTTTGGTACTCTTACGATATCAGCTAAAAACTACCCCCCTGGCACTTTACGTAACTCTAGATGAGATAAATCAGAGATAGATTAGAGCTAATTTTCTTTTTCCTCGATTTTTCACGATACGTTCTCTTTTTTTAATTTGGGAATTACTTTTAGGGTTGTTTCTACCCCCTAGTGCAAAAAATTATGCTTTTTTTCTTTGTCATTGAATTTTTGTTCGACGAATTGGAACGCGAGGAGTGATAATAATTTTAGGATTTGGGAACACAGTGACGACGAGTTTTGTGCGAGGGTGTGCAATTTAAACAAAAGAAGGGGTGGGAAGGGTGAGACGAATCATCGAGAATTTGTCGAGGGGGTGGAAGTGGTTATTTTATTTATTTCTTCCTGGAACAAGGGGAAATAATAGAAACGATTTTATGAGCTGAATTGCAAAAAAGAAAATGAAAGAAAATAAGGGTTGGAACTCCCAGGGCGAAACCGGTCGCTAGCGAAAAATCGATCGATCCCTCTCGAGGGGAATGCGAAAATCGAGCACGCGCGTATTTTATGCATCGCATAAAACGAACCGCGACAGCTGACGCAATAATTGCAAAAAAAAAATTATAAATATATTAAAACAATTCCGAGGGAAAAGAATATTTAAAAAAAAAAATGAAAATATTAACGTGATAGAAATAATGATTTTGATCGGGTAAAATTCATTGAAACATAATTTTGGAAAATTTAGTTTTTTTTATTTTAATTTATATTTTTCAAAAATGTTTAGCAAAGTTTTATTTAATTTTCTTATTTTGGACGATTTTCTCGACTCGGTGTCGTTGCATTCGCGGTCTCGTTAGCAAAGTTTCATTCCACCGGAAGTTTCTCAAACCGCAATTCGCTTTATCGTCCCCGAGAGACCTTTCGCTTCCTGTTTTCTTCTTTTTTCTTGTTTATTTTTTTTCGCAATTAAAATTTCTCCGAGTGTCGATTTCCCACTTGGGAATTTCCGTACGAAATCAGCTGATCTACTACAGCGGAACTATTTTTTCGCTTCTTTCTTCCTTCCATCGAGAAATACCGGAATAACGGATATTTAGTGATTTTCTTGTGTTCCAGTGAAAAGAAAGAAAAAAAGGGAACCGCGAGCACGATGCGCGCGCAGGTCGCCGGAATCGTTCGCCCCGGTTTTTTCGCTATCGCGAGCCTCGTCGGGTCGAAAAGACGTTTAATGCATTATTGCACATGGTAAAATGCATTCTCACCCAAATATAAAAAATTATCAACATTTTTCAAATATTCAAAAACTTTCAAAAATTCTCTGAAATCCTCCCTTGACGTCTTCGCATCAGCGTCCTGAGACAATTTCTCTCCCTATCAAAGCCGAAGATAATAAAATCAATCAAACAAATTTAATCAGAATTATTAATATAAAATTGAATTAAAAAAATAAATGATCATTCATAAAATTATCCACCAGTCTATAAAAATAAATCGTCGTGTTATCAAATATTAATAATAATAACAATCTTTTATTAAATAAATTCTTTTCATTATCATTATCAAAATTTTATCAATCATCGATCTAAAACCTTCGTGGAAATTATTCCCAATTTCCAAATAAATTCGATCTGGAGTTCCAATTATTAGAAAACAAATAAATAAATCTATAATTCTCCTAGACTTTGCAGAAAATAATTTGTTGTCCAGAAGAGCGCAACCCCATTCGCTCCTCAGACACATATATTTCTCTATCTCTCTCTCTCTCTCTCCCTCTCCATACATACAGTGTGAATTTCACAAGCTGTCACAGATTTTATTCTAACATAGATGGGATCATTACAAACAAAAATCACAAATAAACATTCGGCATATTTCCAATAGTTTACGAGATATAAAGTTTCAAAGCCGATCCAATCAGAGCGCGCCGAGAAGAATAGGAACCTCCCACTCTTCGTCCTATCAGCCAATGCCCAATAAACAAAAACGCCTGCGTAATAATATAATAAATAAAATAGACTCCTCTGAATTTTGCAACCTCAAATCTAAAGCCCTACACTGTGCCATCTCTACAGCTAGCCCGGGAGTGGGCGGCTCCAACGCTTCTCCCCGCGCTCTGATTGGACAAACTAAAAACATTGATATCTCGTAAACTATTCAAAATATCCCCAATGTATATTTACAATTTTTGTTTGTAATGATCCCATCTACCTTAAAACAAAGTTTTTAAAACACCTTTAAAATTCACCCTTTATATACATATATATCCGCACCCGGGCACGTTAACACATACACGAGCCTCGATATACGAAAGCGCGCGCACATATATATACACACACACATGAAAGAGAGAGAGCGAGACAAATGTGCGCGGGGTTACGCGTATGACGTTTTGTTACCAAGGACGTGTACCGTCAATTGGTAAGGTCGTTCCTTTTATGAGGCCCTTACCGCCTCGTTTTCCATTCATGATAAATTTACCGACTATCGTCGTCTCTCTCTTTCTCTTTTTCTCTCTCTCCTTTTTCCTCTCTCTCTCTTTCTCTCTCTCTCTCTTCTCTCTTGGTACACTAACGTTTCCGCCTGGCTCGCGCAACGTTCGCTCGACTCTACGAACCTCGATACGAGAGCCAGGGGCTTTTTAAAAGCCATTCCTATGCGTTACCGAGCCATTTCGATCATTCGATGGATTATAAGAGACCCCCGCGTATATTCACGCAAGCTTACCGCATACTCGCGAAATTCGTTGCGTAACTCGTCGTCGTTACTATCATCTTGCAAAGTGCACGGTTTTTCTATCGAATTATCACTTTAGCTGGTACGAATAATTTATTTCTTTTTTTTTTTCTCTTCTGCCTTTTTTTTAATCGAGGTCGATACGAATCTCGTGATTTTGTTAATAACGGAATTTTGAAGGGAATTCGTTTTTATAGATTGATTTATTTATCAATTCGTTATCAATTATTTAACATTGTTTTGGAAATATTTTAATTTTTGATATTTTTTAGTTTAATTTTGATTTTTGAATTTTTGGACAATTTTTTATTTTTTATATAATTGTTTTTCGTTGAAAGATCTTCGAGATATTTTCATTTTATTTTATTCGAAGTTCTATAAAAATTCGGTGTTTATTTGCGGTGTGTTAAAATAAAAATTGAGAGATGGAAAGAAGAAAATTGAAAATTTGCGAGTGCGTCCTTTAAGTAGTTTATAACGTTCGAGGATGAGGCGATAATATTGAATAACGGGTCAGATGTTAAATAATGCCTCGATAATATTGCCGATAAAAATCTCGTTGTATTAATCCCTCTAACGATAACGTTTTTTTTTGCCTCTCCCTCTCTCTCTCTCTCTCTCTCTCTCTCTCTCTCTCTCTTAGTCATATCGTGTTTTCTCGGTTTTCGATATTCCGGTTTACGTAACGCTATCGCCAAGGGCTTATTATGTAGCGACGTGTATAATGAAGACTAAAATCGCCGCATCGAAAAATCAACAGTGAAATTAAAGCTCTCGTTTGGAACGATAAACAATAACAATAGCAGAAAAGAAACGATATTCTTTAAAAAAAATTGACAAAAATATTAATTTCAAAAATTCTTTAAATTAACAACAAGAAAAACAAATTTATAAATTCAAATTTATTCCACTTGATGTTTATCAAAAAAATTTGAAATTCAATTATCATCGATTAAACTCAATTTATTTATTCAATTGAAATAAAATAGAAATTTTATTCGAGAGGGATAAATATTCCTAAAAAATAAAATCAATAAAAAGAAAAACAAATTTAACAAACTTGATGTTTGTCAAAACATTTCAACTTTAAATTTGCCTCGATCAAACTCAAATTATTTACTCAATTAAAATAAAATAAAATTTGTATTCCATGGGAATAATTATTCCTAAACAAAATTGACAAAAACATAATACTTAAAAACCGATAAAAAAAAACATTAAAAAATTCAAATCTATCCAACTTGCTGTCTATCAACAAATTTCGATATTAAATTTTCATCGATTAAACTCAATTAAAATAAATACAAAATTTGATTCAAGGGGAAAGAAAACAACGCGCCAAAAAAAAAAAATTCTTACAACATTCTGACTCATTGAGAATCAATCCTCGAATGTCGTAATAGCGGGGTAGTATCATCGAGGGTTGTATCGCCTGATACGAAGGGAAAATATATATCTGGCACGAACGGTTGAAGGGTGACGTAGAAATTAGAGGGAGGATGGGAAAACAGGGCGGGTGTTTATGTGTGGACATTTGCATGTTTCTCTCTCTCTCTAACTCTCACTCTGTACATGAGAGGGTGAGTGAGTGAGAGAGAGAGAGAGAGAGAAGAGGCAGCTGGTTCATGGCGGGGTTAGTAACAGCCAAAGACGGACCAAGGGTCGCAGACTAGATGGCGCCCGGAGCGTGGCCGCCTCCTGGGGCATCTATCGATCCTACCCTATTTATAATTCATCTTACGTTTCGATTCGTCACGATAGAACTGCCATTTTTATCCACTTTGTTTCTTTAACCTCATACTCGGACTTGCACACACCACCCTACCATATCTATATATGGCCTAATAATAATATTATGATTTTATAAAAATAAACACAATGTTTATATTTATTAAAGATATTTTTATATTTACAACGCGAGTCTTTGATGAGAGCCTTTGGTAAACTTGGTATAACGACTAGTTAGTAAAATACGATGTAACACGTTTTTTCTTTTTTATTTAATATTAATTTTATCTTTTTATTTTATTTTGTCGATAAAGTCAGAAATCTGGAATAATCGAGGAACTAAAATAAAAATGAAAAAAAATATAAGGGTAAAAATAATTATCGCTCGTTTCATGTTTCTTAGCTGAGTTTATAAAAAATTGTTCGCGCTATTTTCTCGGTATTTTTATTAATATTTTGTATTCGTTGTTGATTGATAATTCCTTTCTCTCCATTGAAAATTTTTTCTTGAAATTTAATTAGCAATTCTTTTGATTGAAAATTCTCTTACAATTTATTGAGAATTCTCTCGACTGAAAATTCTCTTACGATTAATTGAAAATTCTCTTGATAGAAAATTCTCTCACCAATTAATTGAGAATTCTCTCAATCGAAAATTCGAATATAAAAATTAAAAACAAAAACAAAAATGAGGCGTGAAATTTTCTAAAAATTCGTTCGAGCGATGGGAATTTATTCAGAATTCTCTTGCCTAAAAATTCTCTTACAATTAATTGAGAATCCTCTTAAGAGAAAATACTCTCACAATCAATTGAGAATTCCCTCAATCGAAAATTTGAATATAAAAATTTAAAAAAAAAATGAGGCGTACAATTTTCTGGAAATTTATTCGAGCGTTGTAAATTTATTCAGAATTCTCTTACAATTAATTGAGAATCCTCTTAATAGAAAATTCTCTCACAATCAATCAAGAATTCTCTCAATCAATCAAGAACTCTCAATCAAGAATTCTCTCAATCAAAATTCGAATATCAAAATTTAAAAAAACAAAGAAGCATACAATTTTCTAGAAGTTCGTTCGAGCGTTGTAAATTTTACACGATTAATTCTTGAATTCGAATTCGTCGAGTAACGAAGTTCTATTTCCGTCGGACGTAACGAGTAGACTTGCCCGCGTTTTCTATCTCCGGATGTCGCTCTCTCCCTCTCTCTCCTCGTTCTTTCACCCCCGTATGTGCAGAAAAGCTTCTTCTCCATCGCATTCTTTTTCCTCTCTCTCTCTCTCTCTCTCTCTCTCTCTCTCTCTCTCTCTCTCTCTCTCTCTCTCTCTCTCTCTTCTCTCTCTCTCTCTCTCTCTCTCTCTCTCTCTCTTCTCTCTCTCTTTCTCTCTCTCTCTCTCTTCGCTTTACCTTCCGCCCCCGATCGATCGTCGCGAGAGGAACCTCGGATGAAAATTCACCACTTCGTCACGTCGGCCTTGCTACGTGTGAAAAAAGCTCACGCGCAAGAGTGAAAAAGAAAGAGAGAGAGAGAGAGAGAGAGAGAGCTTCACGACTTACGTTTTGTCAACGCTTTCCCATCTTGCAACTCTAAACACTTTTCTCTCCGACACAATCCTCTCACCCCTTCTTCTTCAACCCCTTTCTACCACAACCGAAATTGACTCTGTCATCTCGCTTATTTTTCAACCCTCCTTATTTCTCTCTTATCGCACGTGTGCCACTCGTCTGATAATAAAACATCTGTTTCTTTTTTTATTATTATTTTTTTTAATACAAAAGTCAAAGAGAAAAATTGGTAAAAAATGATAAAACGAAAGGATTTTTTTCATCGATTAATTAAATTAATTGGATTAAATAAATTCAATGGATTTTTAATTGAAAATTCAGACGAGTTTAGAAATTTTGGAAAAAAAGAGATTGAGAAAGAGGGTGAGGGAGGAAAATCGGTTTCTCCTCAATCGTCGCCTTCAAAGACTTCTGCTTAAGCATTTATGGGTCTTCGGTTGAACCAACGGTTATTTCCAACCCCTGCTGCCTCAGGGGTGGGGGCGAGAATCGTTGCGAGAGGCGAGCGGTCATTGGCCCACGTTTCAACGTTTCTCGCGCTACTGGCGCACTTTTTCACCCCTGCGAAGTCTCTTGATAAATTTGTGAATTAAAATTGTTATTAAATGAAAAATTGAACGATAAATTTTTGAAAAAAAAATTTATTTTTGTCTTAATTTTTGGTCGAAGCGAATTTGAAATTTTCATAAAATTCAATTGACACGGAGAATAATAAAGATTCTCGTTGATACGAGACTATAAAATTTTATCGGACACACGACGAATAAAGTTTATCGCCTCGTTTTGTTCCTCGACGATTGTCACGCTTATAATATTTGTTTACTTTTATTTTCATTCTTAGTTTCGTCCAAATTATTATCAAACGTCACGCGATTTCATAATTACTCACTAAAAATAGCTCGCATTCCAGACGTACGGCGACCACGTGCTTCCTTCTTAATTAAATTCCACAAATTTTTCATCTTACCACAAATAAAATGAGAATTTCTTTTTTCAAATGCAAATTTAGAAATTATAAATAGATTTTTCTTAGATCATAAAAGAAAAACATTTTATTTCAATTAATTATCAATATTAATTAAGAAATCAAATTATCAATTAAAATTCTAGCATAACAATTCTTTTCACGATTAATTTGTATTTGAAGAATAATTTTTTATTCCAAACTTCTCGACCGTTTCGAAAAAAAAAAGAGAAAGCAACTTTTTAATTAAATTCCACAAATTGTTCATCTTACCACAAATAAAATGAGAATTTCTTTTTCCAAATGCAAATTTAAAAATTACAAATACATTTTTCTTAGATCATAAAAGAAAAACATTTAATTCGAATTAATTATCAACATTAATTACGAAATCAAATTATTAATTAAATTTCTATCATAACAATTCTTTTCACGATTTATTTGTATTTAAAAAATAATTTTTTATTCCAAACTTCTCGACCATTTCGAAACAAAAAGTGAGAAAGCAACTTCTTAATTAAATTCTACAAATTTTTCATCTTACCACAAATAAAATAACAATTTCTTTTTCCAACTGCAAATTATAAAAATTATAAATACATTTTTCTTAGACCATAAAAGAAAAACGTTTAATTCGAATTAATTATCAACATTAATTACGAAATCAAATTATCAATTAAAATTCTATCATAACAATTCTTTTTACGATTTATTTGTATTTAAAAAATAATTTTCAATTTCAAACTTCCCGCCCTCCCCCAAAAAAAATGAGACCTAAATCTTCGTAAACGAGTTGAGTCGAAACCAACGCGAACCGGTGCAAACCGGGACGAAGAGGTAGCGCCGATGTGCGACGATCGTGCGCGTTGCAGGGTAACCGGAACGATGGCGCCCGTTCGAGACGACGCGTCGATCGCCATATTGAAAAAGCTCGAACAAAGGTAGATCGAGCGCGCTAAAAAAAAAACATCGAGTCGTATCGATCGCGAAGTTCGATCGGTACTTTCCGTCCTGCTTAACGTCGGGTCGTACCCCCGGTACGTTATGCAATTGTGCCGCAATATCAATTTTACAACCCCTCGGTTGCTGCACCATCTACAACCTAGAAAACCCACTGCGCATTCCCCGTCGCGCATGTACACTTTCTTACGTATATATGTACGTTCGTATTCGACTCGCTCACTGTTAAGGGAGGAAAATACGATATGTAATTTCAAAGCGAGCCTGACCTACATTCCCATAACTTTGGCTCGTACCGTTCCCCTTCTCGCCACATTTGTATGGCATCGGGCTATCGGCTAGTACGCTAAAAATTCGCATAGCACGATATTTCCGAGCGGAGCGAGTTCGAGAAGAAAGAATGAATTATTTTTGTTTCAAAATACAATTTTAAGAATTCTTCTTTCTTGTTAAAGTGGTCGTTGAAGCTTTTGGTAGCCTGGGGATTTTTTTCGGTTTGATTCGGATCGTTTTAACGATTACAGAAAAAATTCTCATGACACGAAAAAAATTGAGTTGGGCGAATTTTTTCACTTTTTTCGTGTGGGTACTCGTAGGATTGGAAATTGTCCATAGGTCACGAATATTCAATCAGTTTCGACTAATTATTGAAAATTTGGAAATTCTGAGTCGAAGTTTGAAAAAATAAGAAAGAATGAATTATTTTTGTTTCAAAATACAATTTTAAGAATTCTTCTTTCTTGTTAAAGTGGTCGTTGAAGCTTTTGGTTGCCTGGGGATTTTTTTCGGTTTGATTCGGATCGTTTTAACGATTACAGAAAAAATTCTCATGACACGAAAAAAATTGAGTTGGGCGAATTTTTTCACTTTTTTCGTGTGGGTACTCGTATGATCGGAAATTGTCCACAGATTACGAATATTCAGTCAGCTTCGACTAATTATTGAAAATTTGGAAATTCTGAGTCGAAGTTTGATAAAAAGAAGAAAGAAAGAATTATTTTTACTCGAAAATACAATTTTAAGAATTCTTCTTTTTTGTTAAACTCGTCGTTGAAGCTCTGAGTAACACGGAGATTTTTTTCGGTTTGATTCGGATCCTTTTAACGATTACAGAAAAAATTCTCATAACACGAAAAAAATCAAATTTGCCAAATTTTTTCACTTTTTTCGTGTGGGTACTCGTATGATCGGAAATTGTCCACAGATCACGAATATTCAATCAGTTTCAATTAATTATTGAAAATTGGAAAATTCTGTGTGGAAATTTGAAGAAAAAATTTGCAAATTTTTATATTTTCGTAATGTTTTTTCTTTCGAACAACGATTTTCTTTCGGACTTGCTTGTGAACGTATATACGTATATAAATGTACGATACGAACGAGATGTGCAACCAATCAGCGCGAGGAAGTTGCCTGGAATTGATTCGCATTCCGTCCACGAGACTCGGGGCTCGCTCGTTACGCTCTTCTCCTCGTCCATCTCTTCCTCCCTCTCACGTTTCGTTCTATCTCGTGTCTCTCATCATCGAGACTGGTCGACGATCAGAGATGCGACGACGAATACGACGACGTCAAGTGCACACTCACGTATATCCGTCCGACCTCGTCTCTTGCGTGAATAGGAAATGAATCGTCGTCGTCGGTTTCTCTTGCCATCGTTGCTTTAACGCTCTCCCATATACTTTTGTAATGGTCGAGCCAGACGTGGCTCGATAACAAAAACAAATTATTGTCGCAACAACAAACTGTAGAAAAAAAAAAAAATTTTTCATGAAAGAGAAAATTTTTTTTTTGTTATTTTTTTTAATATTATTAATTTCAAGGTCAAATCGGGTGAATTTTTGTTGCCATTGTCGATTTAACGCTCTCCCATGTACTTTAGTATTGCAAAATTTAGAAAAAATAAATAAATAAATAAATTTTTTTCAAAGAAAAATTCAATGTAATTTTTTATTTTTTATTAATTTCAAGGTCATCGGGGGAATTTTTTGAACACTTTGTAAGGGGAGAAAAATTGGGGAACGAGGGGGTAAAAAGAGCGAAATTGAAAATTCTTCCCTTCTCTCGACCCTTTCACCCAATTATTTTCACCCCGGAAGTGGGACTCTCGTGTCTCCTGTCGTTTTGATTTCCGACCGTGCGATATAGATATACGATGCACTTACGATTCTCTTCGGCTTAAACGACCAATCTCCACATCGCTGACCCAATTCGTAAAGCTCTCGCGATGTGCGTGTCACGGCGCAATGAAAAACGCACGCTGGCTACGCGCGCGTCCTCGATAAATTTCACTCGTGCATTCGCTTCGTTAAAATAAATGATCGAACGTCGATTAAATTTTCGTACGTTTTGTGATTAAATTTTAATTAAAAAAATAAAAAATAAAACAGAAATAAACAAAATTACAAAGATAATTTTTTTATTTTTAATTTAACTAGATTTTTAATATTCTTAGTTTTTTGTTTATTCCATGGAATAAATAATGATTTTTAATTGAGTAATTAAACGATGTTGCAGATTTTTCAATGGGTAAAAAAAAAAATCTGAATTTTTTGACGATCGATGGGAGTCTGTCCCTTATTCTAGAAAGCCCTCGTCCTTTAACCCAGAAAATCTGTTGGCTCGACTTTGGTACATAAAAGAGTCTCCGGGGGATGGCGAACACTTTGACCCGGTGAACTGCAGTCGGTTTAACGAGGCAAAGAGGGAAGGGAAGGGCTCAAACCTTATCCCATATAAAACTGTTTTCATGGTCCAAGTATTTTCGAACTAAATCCCCCGTTGCCCTGGAAAAATGTATATGGGCCAACTTTTTTTTTTTTTTTGATGCTTTTACCACCCTCGGACCAAAGCTCCCTTGACTTTTTTATCTCTTTTTCTCCCTCTTTTTCTCTTTTCTTCTTCTCGGTTCTGGCTGATCCCGTTCGCTATAAATCACGATAAATCGTTCCGAAAGAAAATCACTTTGGATAATTACGAATTAGAAGTTTTCAAATAAATTCTAAATGTCATTGATAAATTAAGAAAAGAATTGAACGATGTTTATCGTTGGAGTAATTTTTTTATCCACACTCAAAAAATGTGAGAATATATAATAACAATTTTGAACACGAATAATTATTTTTTTTTAATTCTAGAAACTATAACAAAAGCAATAATTAAATAAACAATTATTTCCCAGTCACAAGAATAAAAAAGAACGAAAGAAAATCACTTTGGATAATTACGAATTACAATTTTTCAAATAAATTCTAAATGTCATTGATAAATTAAGAAAATAATTGAACGATATTTATCGTTGCAGTAATATTTTTTATCCACACCCAAAAACTGTGAGAAAATAAAATAACGATTTTGAACACGAGTAATTATTTTTAAAAAATTCTAGAAACTATAACAAAATCAATAATTAAATAAACAATTATTTCCCAATCACAACAATAACAAAAAACGAAAGAAAATCACTTTGACTAATTACGAATTACAATTTTTCAAACAAATTCTAACAATTATTAATAAATTAAGAAAATAATTGAACGATATTTATCGTTGAACTAATATTTTTTATCCACACTCAACAAATGTGAGTAAATAAAATAACAATTTTGAACATGAATAATTATTTTTTTTTAATTCTAGAAATTATAACAAAATCAATAATTAAATAAACAATTATTTCCCAATCACAACAATAACAAAAAACGAAAGAAAATCACTTTAACTAATTACGAATTACAATACAATTTTTCAAACAAATTCTAACAATTATTAACAAATTGAGAAAATAATTCAACGATATTTATCGTTGAACTAATATTTTTTATCCACACCCAAAAACTGTGAGAAAACAAACTAACAATTTCAAACACGAATAATTATTTTTTTTTAATTCTATAAACCATAACAAAAATCAATAATTAAATAAACAATTATTATTTCCCACTAACAAAAATAAAAAAGAAAAACCCAAAAAAAGAAAATCCTAATTTGCATCGCGTCTGAAATTCCCTGGCCGAACAAGAATGCACATGTGTCCCGTCGATTTTTCTCTTTGCCTATAAACAAGCGAGTCGGTACCATTCGCTGAAAGGCATTAGGGGTAGAAGAGAGTTATCGAGATAGCGAGAGAGAGAGAAAAAAAAGAAAATCCCTACGAAAGAAAGCAGGAGAGGAAAAAAAACGTAGAAGCCCGAGGGTGTAAAAAAAAAGAAAGAATACGAAACCAAGAAGTACGGTGGGTAGCGAGGAAAACCGCAAGAGAGGGTTGGCGCCGGGGGTGTATACTACGACAGTCTGGCATCGAGGGGTGCAGGGGAAAATGTTGGCTGCTGCTGCTGCTGCTGCTGCTGCACAAATCGACCAACAGCAGCAGCAGCAGCAACGACAACGCTTCTGGAAGGCCGAGTAAGGTGGCCTCGTTGGATATTGATCCGTAAAGGGTGGTTTGGTTGCGCTCGTGAGAGAGAGAGGGATTGAGATAGAAAGGGAGAGAGAAATATAGAAAGGGAGCGAGAGAGAGAGGGAGGGAGAGAGAGAAGGGCTCTCCCATAGCTCGAATCGTGGATGGAGAAAACGAGCTGTGGATACCGGGGATTGCTCGGGTCAGGGGTGGCGGGTTTTTGCTTGGCGCATGCGCAAACACCCTCTGCCATCGACCGGTCGAGCTTTTCCTTCCTTCTTGTTTCTCTCTCTCTCTCTCTCTCTCTCTCTCTTTGTTTCTCTCTCTCTCTCTCGCTTTTCTTCTTTCCTCATTTTTCTCTCGATTTTTTTCATCCCCTATTTTCATTTTGCTTCCTCTTTTTATTTTCTCTTCTTCTTCTTTTGTATTTTTCTCATTTTTCTTTTTCTTTGCTTTCTCTTTCTGTCATAAATTCAGCCTCGAGCTACACCCAACAACTTGGCAACTTCTCGTTTCGTGCCATTGGCGATTGGTACCGTACCACCCTTGTTGAAAAGCCACCCCCTTTATCTCTCTGTCTGTCTCTCTCTCTCTCTCTCTCTTGATATTTCTCGCTGTAGCACAAGTGGGAATTCTAATTCAATCGGACTCACGAAGATTCGTCGTAAATCGTATCGAATCATTTCTCTCCCTCTCACACACACCCTTCTTCCTTCAACCCCCTTTTCTCACTTAAGATAAACTCAATACTCACAGATTAAGGGATGAGATTGCTTCGTCCCTCGATGCTTTTTTCAACCACAAGGGGAAATTTCACGGAAAATTCTCAAACTCACCCTTCAATATTTTGTCTCAACGTCGTTCAACCCTTTTTCAAAATTATGAAACAACGTAAAATTAAATTCTTTTATCTCAACAATCCTTCGGATCGTTAAAATCGTTCCAGGATTTAAGCTGTTTTTCGATCGAATCGTGAATTTAGTCGTCGTGGCAACTCTGTTGGCGTCGATAAAACAGGGTTGATTCGCCAGAGGGTTGTAAAGTGGGTTACGCTCGTTGGGTCGTGGGTTGAGACTCTTTCTCTCTCCCCCTTCTCTCTCTCTCTCTCTCTCTGCTTGTTCCTAGTTCGACATGCCCCCTTCTTTCCACCTCTCCTCTTGCCACTACCCTTAAATCCCACCCCTTTGGGGCGACGACCCAACCGCCGTTACATGCAACTCGATTAAACTTGACTCGTCGCTAATTCCGATGTTATAATCGCAATGCACACAACGTAACGCTACGACGAGTTAATGTTACCTCGGGCGTTACGTCGTTTCAGCCACTTCGATCTTCCACCCCTCCCTCTTCAACCCCCTACTCCACGTCCCTCGTGCATTTACCACGCGAGTTTTATTTTTAAATTCTCACTACCATTCCCCTCTTTCTTCCCGACACCGAGTGTAACTTCTCGTGAATAAAAAAAAATATACGGAGGGGGGTTGAATTGTTTTAATCGATAATTCAAATTGTTGATTAAAATAAATTGAAATGAAATGAAAGAAAATCAATTTTTTTTTGGAAACAAACATTGAAATTGAGTTAAATGTTAGGAAAACTGTCGATAGTTGCAATAAATATTTCTAAAAATTCAACGGCAAATTATTGATCGATTTTATTCGCAAATTCGATTTCTCGGTATTTTCCAAATTTCTTCTTTTTCAAAATTTTGTTTTTTCTGCTAGGAAAATCGTTAATATTATCAATAAAGATTTGAAAAAGAATTCGACGGTAAATTATTAATCGATTTTATTCCGCAAAGTCGATTTCTCGATATTTTCAAAATTAATTTTTTTTTCAAAATTTTGTTTTCCCTGCTAGGAAGATCGTCGATATTTGCAATAAAAATTTGAAAAAAAATTCAAAAGAAAATTATTAATCAATTTTATTCGCAGATTCGATTTCTCGATATTTTCAAAATTCCTTTTTTTCCCAAATTTTGTTTTCCCTGCTAGGAAGATCGTCGATATTTGCAATAAAAATTTGAAAAAAAATTCAAAAGAAAATTATTAATCAATTTTATTCGCAGATTCGATTTCTCGATATTTTCAAAATTCCTTTTTTTCCCAAATTTTGTTTTTTCTGCTAGGAAAATCGTTAATATTTGCAATAAATATTTGAAAAAGAAACGAATCGAAATAATCAAACATTATTCCCAGTCTCAATAAATCATCAAACATTCCATTCAACTAATCAACACAAAATTCCTCCAATTAAAACAAAAAACCTCGTCAAAAAAGAACTCCAATAAATCAAACAACCAATAAATCCTAAAACCGCTTAATCCTTCACTGAATAATTCCTTCCTTAATCTCCCACTTATATCCACTTCCCACGAATTCCAATTCCCTTCGAACAAAACTTCCTCGCAACGACGATTCTCAATTCCAAACCGAGAAACAGAGACAGAAATCGAGTGATATAAAATTCGCTCTAAGCAAGGCCTCTTCGTGGATTCGCGGTCACAACGATGATGATACACGTTACATTTGAATTAAAGTCGTGCGACCGTCCATTCTCGCGTCCCACACACAGAAACTGCCAACTATTATCGAAGCCTCGTAGTTACATATATCGTGTCTCGTTTCGTCATTCTGATATCGTCGTGGTTCGACGACGTCTCGTTATGTGTCGGTCAGCCTCGTGTCTGGACTCACGTGACCAAAATCGAGCCAGAAAGAGGCTGAGACGAGGGTGACGACGGTCTAATGGAGTTGAAGAGGAGAGGAGTGGGGGGAAGGAAGGGATGAGGAGGGGGGAGGAGGAGGAGGCGAAGGGGGGGGGGGTTAAGGGAGATGTTATATAGGTATTAATCTCCTCTCGTAAACTCGCGGTGAATTATATCAGAATTGTACGTTATCATTGAGGTTTATTCTCACGTTTCTCATACAGACGCGATTGTTACGAGACTCGATCTCTCTCTATCTATTTATCTCCATCTCTGTCTTTCTGATGATGAAAGAGTCTGGACTATATCGTAGATTCGACGCTTACGTTTGTCCCACGCGTATCGTAGAGGCGTTGAGGCGATGGTACACTTATCAATCTGTTATCCGATGTTATCTGTGTCTCGATTATTAACTGTTGTTATTGTTATTATTATTATTATTCGTGCGAGAATTTTAAAGGCGTTAGCGCGGGATGATAGAGGATTGTGGGGTAGTTGAGATTTAGGGGTATCGATATATAGGGAGTTGGACAGCGAATTTTTTTTTTAACGATGGGGATGTGGTGGTTGAGGAACTCAGTTGGAGAATTTTTTTTTTTGTTATGTTGAAATTTTATGAAATTTTATGAAATATGAAATTCTATGAAATGTTATAAAATTTTACGAAATTCTATGAAATTTTATGAAATTCTATGAAATGTTATAAAATTTTATGAAATTTACGAAATTCTATGAAATTCTATGAAATGTTATAAAATTTTATGAAATTTTACGAAATTCTATGAAATTTTATGAAATTTTATGAAATTCTATGAAATTTTATGAAAATTCATGAAATTTTATGAAAAGTTATGAATTTTTATGAAAGTCTATGAAATGTTATAAAATTTTATGAAATTCTATAAAAATTTATGAATTTTTATGAAATTTTATGACATTTTATGAATTTTTATGAAATTTTATGAAATTTTATGAATTTTTATGAAATTTTATGAAACTTTATGAATGTTTATGAAATCGACGAATTTTTGTCAATTCTCCGAATTTGATGAATTTATGGAAGATGATCGTATTAAGAATGCGAGCAATGCTTGAAGAAAATAGTCCAAAGATTGTTTTTTATCTATTTCTTTTTGGACTACCTTGACTTTATGAATAAGTGGAACGCTATGGCGTGGGCGAACCTCGCGACGATCCAAAGGCCTCGCTCCTCTTCCGCAAAGCTCGAGTAGGACGAGGAGCGAGGGTGCTTTATTTTCCGGTTGATGAACGCAGCTCTATTTTTACACCGAAAGAAGACAAGCGCGCGAGAGTCGCTTTCTCAAGCTTTTCTTCATTCTCATTTTTTCCCCTGTTTTCTTACTCGCCAATGCACGATCGCACGTGAAAATTATCAATATCTCATTCCCAAAATCACTCAAGAAAAATCATTTTTCTTTCTATCATTTTCCTTTTTCTTTCTACCAACAAAAACAATCGTTTCTTTTTTAAATTAACATCGATCGTAGATAAATAAATAAATAAATTTCAAATCTCTTTCTTATTTTCGAACAACACTTGCCTAAAAAAATATTTTTCTTTGTTTCTCTCCGTACGTTCGATTCGCCAATATAAAATCCGTCCTCGCGATTTTAACGCCTACCGGAAGTCGATAACGCAACAACATTCATCCAAACTTTCCTCCGCTTCGTGGACATCCCTCTCCTAAAAAATAGGCTTGGCTATCGAAGGTTGCACTTGAAAACGCAAAAAAGAAGAGAAAAAAACCAACAAAATAAAAAATAAAAAAAAAAAAGAAGAAATCTCCAGTTTCCGGTTAGGAGCGGTCGCAAAACGATCGCAGCGTTCAACCTCGATCTGCAATTTCGTCGATCGACGCCATTGATCTCGTTTTTTTCCCAACAGACGCGCCCATTTTTTTTTGTCAACCAATTATTCTCCTCAAAAAGCAATTTGTATTTTTTTTTACAGGAATTTAACAAAATAAAAAGAAAGAAAAAGGTCATCACATTTCTCACCGTTTTATTTTTGTATTATCGATACTGATTTTTTATTCATTTGTTTTAAAATCCATTCTCACGTTTATTTTTTTTTCGCACGTTTACTGTTTTTTTTGCAGCATGGCCGGTCAGATTCGTACCGGGTTGCTACATTACCCAACGTTCGCGACGACAACAAAACCGCTGATGGAATGTACAAGGTAGTTCCCTCTCGAGTCAAGGGAGGACAAAAAATAATCCAGAAAATTAAAAAAAAATTGAATTCTGCGATTTTGTCGAGAAACGATTAATCTCGAGAATTTCTCGAGTAGAATTATCGTCCATCTTGGGATTGCGAGGAGATGCTTCTTTGCTTCGGATCTTCCTCTCTATTTCTCTTCTAACACTCTGGCGATGTTTGATCTGTTATCGTTGTAATTATTCTTCGACTTCTGATACGAAGGAGACAATCAAGCTTTGCGAGGGATTTGTACTCTGTCGTTATCTGGCTTTGACTCTCTGGTGGATTTTTCAAACTCGTAATCCTCGTACAGATAATAAATTTATGCGAATAATTTGAGCTCTTTGTTAATATCGAAATTAGAATACGATTTTTTTTTTAATTTAAATTTTGGACTCAATTTTTTTGAGAGTTTGTCCAATTTGTATTAAAATTTGTACGTGGATTATGATTTATCTTCTTTCTCTGTGTCTTTCTTGAAGCTCGTATTCTCTTTCTTCTCATCTTTTAACGAAATTGATTTTCTTTATAACGAAACAAAAATAATCTTTTAATTTGGCTATTTTAATTATTTTCCATTTTCTAAAAAGTTTGTTCCTTCTGGTGGAAATTCTTGACGATAGCCTTGGGGCAAATCCATATCTGTACTCTAATTGAAATATCAGGTGTTCAAGTCTAACGTTATAACGAAAACAAAAATTAATCTTTTAATTTGTCTATTTTAGTTATTTTCCATTTTCTGAGAAATTCGTTCTTAATGGACGAACCTCTCGACGACAGCCTTGGGGCTAATCCATATGTGTACTCTAATTCGAGCGTCAGCAGTAAACTGTAACGTTATAACTGCCCTTTCCAAGAATTCACCCCCTGACCTATCACGCTCGATAAAACAACCAATGAGCCCTCTACTTTCTTTCATCCATCGATATATTCATATAGATAGACGTTGAGTTATCTAAATATATATTTCTAATCTCGGTGAATAATTCTCAGTCCATGAAAAAGTTCATCAATCAACCATTGTCTATTGACTAATTTTTTTATTTTGAGGGCAATGAGGTATTTAACCATTGGAAGAAATATTGTTTTTTTTTGAAGATTGTGTTTGGTGATATTTGTTGAGTAATAGAAATGAAGAAATCGAGTTTTATGAAATTTTATGAAATTCTGTGAAAGTTTATGAATTTTTATGAAATTCTATGAAATTTTATGAATTTTTATGAAATTCTATGAAATTTTATGAAATTTTATGAAATTTTATGAAATTTTATGAAATTCTATGAGATTTCATGAAATTTTATGAAATTATATGAAATTTTATGAAATTTTATGAAATTCTATGAAATTCTATGAAATTCTATGAAATACTATTCATATAGATAGACGTTGAGTTATCTGAACATATATTTCTAATCTCGGTGAATAATTCTCAGTCCATGAAAAAGTTCATCAATCAACGATTGGTCTTCAATCACAATCCAGAAAAATCAATCCAATTTCCCATTAATTGTACGACTGGTTGTAATAAAATTATACTCACAATTACTTCCATCTCGATTAACAGAAATTTATGATATCTCCTTATCGACGAATCTATTTTTTCCCATTACACTTCTTCTAATTTTATGGTGACTTCTTCTTCTTCTTCTCATCTTTGCTTTCAATATTTGAGAAAATTGTTTTTGGTAGATAAAAACTATTCTACACATCTATCGCACCAACAATGTTGCACTTGTGGAAATTCATAATTGAATTCCCAACGTTAATTGAAAATTTAACACGGTGATGGATTTATTTTTAATTATTTACTTGATTCACACTGGGATGACAAACTGCAGCGATTAAGTAAAAAATCACGACTAATACTTTGTTCAGGAAGCACGTTAATATTCGATAAATTAATTTTTTAATCGAGCGATTGGTTAATTAATTAATTTAATTTAATTTTAAGCTTTGAGTGAAGTTGTGAGATAAGGGCTTTGTTTTTTAATCGACTAACCGGCGAATAATTTTTTTGCTTTTATTTTTGCTGGTTGTTGGAGAGTCGAAGGGTTTTGCAAGAAGAAAAATTGCGAAAACCCATGCCCGTAGTGAAAAATATTTGAGTACGGGCTAAGACACGTTTGTATGGTTGTCGATGACGATGCGCGAACGAACTGAGACCAAAGAAGACGAGGACGAGAAGAACTGCTCAGGGGACTCGTTTTAATTGAAGGGGGTTAATAAGATCTGACTTATTAATTCGAATCATCTGTCGTGCATAACAACGTTCTCGTTTTATTATGTATCCACGCAGTGAGTCCTCTCGTTCTCGTCGAAGCTGCACGATTAAGCTGCAAGAGATTCGTCTTGGAGAAAGAATTTCTTCCAGACATTCGAAAGCCAGTGAAAAATCATAAAATAGAATTTTTTTTTCCAACAAGATCGAAGGAAAGAAAAATAACTTTTTATGATTCTTTACTTCCCAATGATAAATTTGAGAGAATTGTTTTTTTTAATAAAAATTATCTTTTGATTTTTCTCTTTTACAACAGTCGCGGCGGAAGGCCCCACCAAAGCGGAAGGGGGACAATTTGGATGAGTTGAAACAGGAGTTGGATATCGACTTTCACAAAATCACTCCTGAGGAGCTCTACCAGAGATTTCAAACGCACCCAGAAAACGTGAGTTTAGTCGGATTTATTTAAATACGAACAACTTAAGAATTCTTAATTTTTGTAATTTTAATTTTCGCTTGATGATTAATGATTGATAAATTTGTCAATATTCACAGGGCCTTAGCCACGCGAAAGCAAAGGAGAATCTCGAGAGGGACGGACCGAACGCACTAACGCCACCGAGGCAAACCCCGGAATGGGTGAAATTTTGCAAAAATCTGTTCGGTGGTTTCGCCCTGTTGCTATGGATCGGCGCAATATTGTGCTTCATCGCGTACTCGATTCAAGCATCGACGAGCGAAGATCCGAACGACGACAATCTCTATCTTGGTATCGTGCTGGCGGCGGTGGTAATAGTAACGGGTATATTCTCGTATTATCAGGAGAGCAAATCGAGCAAGATCATGGAATCGTTCAAGAACATGGTGCCCCAATTCGCGACTGTACTAAGAGAAGGAGAAAAAATGACGATGCGAGCGGAGGAGCTCGTATTAGGTGACGTGGTCGAGGTGAAATTCGGCGATCGTATACCAGCTGACATTAGGATCATCGAATCCCGAGGATTCAAAGTGGACAACAGCTCACTGACCGGTGAGTCCGAGCCACAGTCAAGATCGCCCGAATTTACGAACGAGAATCCCCTGGAAACGAAGAATCTTGCGTTTTTCTCGACGAACGCGGTCGAAGGTACGGCAAAGGGTGTCGTTATATGCTGCGGTGATCAAACTGTAATGGGAAGAATCGCTGGTCTCGCATCGGGACTCGACACTGGCGAGACACCAATCGCTAAGGAAATTCATCATTTCATTCATCTTATCACCGGTGTCGCTGTATTCCTTGGCGTTACTTTCTTCGTGATTGCATTCATCCTTGGTTATCACTGGCTCGACGCGGTTATCTTCCTCATTGGTATCATCGTCGCTAATGTACCGGAAGGTCTTCTCGCCACTGTTACCGTGTGTCTGACACTGACGGCTAAGAGAATGGCGTCGAAAAATTGTCTGGTCAAGAATCTCGAGGCTGTCGAGACGCTTGGTTCAACGTCTACCATTTGCTCCGATAAAACTGGTACCCTGACACAAAACAGAATGACCGTAGCTCACATGTGGTTCGACAATCAGATCATCGAGGCTGACACGACTGAGGATCAATCCGGTGTACAATACGACAGAACGAGTCCCGGCTTCAAGGCACTCGCCAAAATCGCGACACTCTGCAATCGCGCTGAATTCAAACCCGGTCAAGACACCGAACCTATTTTGAAGCGGGAAGTTAATGGCGACGCTTCCGAGGCTGCTTTACTTAAATGTATGGAATTGGCACTCGGCGATGTAATGGGCATTCGTAAGAAGAACAAGAAAGTATGCGAAGTTCCTTTCAACTCGACGAACAAGTACCAAGTCTCCGTTCACGAGCCCGACGATCCCAATGATCCTCGTCATTTGCTCGTCATGAAGGGCGCACCCGAGAGAATTCTCGATAGGTGCACGACCATATTCATCGGTGGCAAGGAAAAGGTCCTCGACGAGGAAATGAAGGAGGCGTTCAACAATGCCTATCTCGAACTCGGTGGACTCGGCGAACGTGTACGTTGATTGAATTCGTTTCTAGTAAAATTCTAACGTTCGTGAAATTGTTCAGGAATAACTTTTACGAACGAACGATTCGTCTATTCCCTTCGTCTTCTTTTTTAATACATTCTATCCCAATCGTAGGTCTTGGGTTTCTGCGACTTTATTCTGCCCAGCGACAAATTCCCCCTCGGCTTCAAGTTCAACAGCGACGATCCGAATTTCCCGTGCGAGAATCTTCGTTTCGTCGGACTTATGTCAATGATTGATCCACCGAGAGCAGCTGTACCCGACGCTGTCGCCAAGTGTCGTTCAGCTGGTATCAAGGTCATAATGGTCACCGGCGATCATCCAATCACTGCCAAAGCCATTGCCAAATCCGTCGGCATTATTTCTGAAGGTAAACTCCAAAATTCAATCTTTTCTCTCTCTGTTGTTATCTCATATTTTTGAGAATTATATTTTTACAAAACCCTTATTGTCTCCACTTATAAACAGGTAACGAGACCATTGAGGACATTGCCCAGCGATTGAACATTCCCGTTTCGGAAGTCAATCCGCGTGAAGCCAAAGCAGCCGTTGTACACGGGGGTGAACTCAGGGATCTTGGTTCCGACCAACTCGACGAGATTCTTAGGTACCACACCGAAATTGTGTTCGCTCGTACGTCGCCACAGCAGAAACTCATTATCGTAGAGGGTTGTCAACGCATGGGTGCCATTGTTGCTGTAACCGGTAACGTTTAATTCTTATACAACAAAAATGTACTTAGTTCGAATTAATTTAAAGAATAATTTCATTCATTAATCGTTCTTGAATGATTTAGGCGACGGTGTAAACGACTCGCCCGCTCTGAAGAAAGCGGATATCGGTGTTGCTATGGGTATCGCCGGTTCCGACGTGTCGAAACAAGCAGCCGACATGATTCTTCTCGATGACAATTTTGCCTCTATCGTAACTGGTGTCGAGGAGGGTAGGCTGATCTTCGATAATCTGAAGAAATCCATCGCCTACACTCTCACCTCAAACATTCCCGAAATTTCGCCATTTTTGGCTTTCATTCTGTGCGACATACCGCTGCCTCTTGGTACCGTTACGATTCTCTGCATCGATTTGGGAACTGACATGGTGAGTCGTCGTAAACAAAAATTCGAAAGAATACAAAAAAAAGAAAACAATAATTATGACGAGATCAAGAAACTCGAATTTACGGACGTTTCGATACTTTTCGGAGATTATCGTGACGACAATTTGTTATTACCATCTTGCAAACTCCGGAAGGAATCGTTACGAGCCGATTTCGAAGAGATCGCACGTCCTTTCCATCGCACTTTTCAGGAAATACTTTTCCAACGTATTTTATTTTGTCCACGAGGTTTTCTGTCTTTTTTTTTTTTTCATCTTGTTTTTTTTATTTTCACTCGCGTCCCAAGTTGAGAGAACATTAATTGTGCTTTTTGTAGGAGTGCCAGGATGATTATATTTGATTTTTTGTTCTCTTTTTTTTTTTCTTGAAATAACGATGATTGTTAGGTACCTGCGATTTCGCTGGCGTACGAGGAAGCCGAGTCGGATATTATGAAGAGACGACCGCGTGATCCTTATCGCGACAACCTCGTCAACGAAAGGTTCTTCAACAATGTTTTTTTAAAAAAAATCCAAACCCTCAGCGACCCAACGACTAAGTAGTGTCTCGAATCTATTCGTGACGAGCTTCTGGTATCTTTGAATCGCCAGACGTTCCCTTCCTCCGTACAATTTTTCGTTTCCTTGTTTTTGCTTAACAAACATATTAGTCTTTGTAAAAGGAACGAAAACAAGCAGAGCTCCCGTATCACGACTCTACAGCTATCGCTCTAGGTATACAAGTACAGTAGAGATAGCTGAAGTATCATCGTCGATCGACAAATTAAATTTTAATTTCTTTTTTGATAATCCACAATTTTTATCCAGGTTGGAATTTTTCAGTTTTGGCAGATCGTCGGAGAGGAAACAACCGTCCCCCAAAACATCAACGATTCTAATATTCTAAATTTTATCTCAAGGCCAACCATAAGCCCATCGTATCGTCGATATGAATCTTTGCATTTCAGCTCTATCTCGCGTCGATGATTTTTAAACACTACGTTTTTTTTTTTAAATTATTGTGTTCCTGTGCCTAGATCCGGGAATTCGAAGAGAAAGAACAATTGTTTCACGGCAGTCCAAATCTTATCACGCATGCGTGGCAATATTTTCCAAATATCCAAAATTCCTTGTGAATTATTCCTATACATATATATGCATATACGTTTATTTCAGAGCTGGACGAAGTTAAAGTAGAAAGTACGTGGTAGGAAAGTACCAGGTACTTGATACTTGGAGCATCGTTCTGCTTTGTTATATTCCTATCATCGTGTAGATCCTCATCAACCATCAATATCGAAGGCATCAAATTCTTTTTTTCAAATCTTAGTTTTATTTGCCATTGAACCTTTCCACCTCGCTCTCCATACCGTTCCTGTAAACGTACGAGAGTTCGATAATTGTCGAGAATACTGAAACGATCAATTGAAAAAAAAATTTTTGATTATTATTTTAATCAAAATGATAAACACTTTTATCGACTCTCGTCGTATTTACAATCGACCCGAGGAGAGGCATCATCGTCGATTTATTTTGTGCTACATCCGTTGATATTGATTTACGTTACTTACTTTGTTTTATATTTTTTGTTTTCGATTTATCTTTTGAATTATTGTCACGATTTCTCATTGAGCTCATTGATAATGTGACGTCAGGTACCCGCCATCTCGCTAGCCTACGAGGAGGCAGAGAGTGATATTATGAAGCGCCAACCACGAAACCCCTTCACTGACAAGCTAGTTAACGAAAGGTAAACGACATCACAACATACAAAGAATCTCAAAAAAAAAGAAAAAGGGAATAACGATCGTGTACCTCGAGGCTCACGCCTGGTCGAAGAGTTTCTCTTTCTTTCTCCTCGCAGCTTTTTCACACTATTTCTTTATTTACTATCAATTACCGATTGAACAATAATTGCTCGTTGAATTTAATTTGTTTGTAAATAAAACGATTAAACGTAAAAACTAAAATACACTTTGTCACTGTTTTGGACAAGTCTACAGAGACTTTTGGTGATCGGAATTTGATTTTTAATCAATCCAGCTGAATTAACTCGACCGAATAATTAACATTTTCACAATTTTAATAGAATTTAAAAAAAAAAAAAGAAAAATCCTAATGAAGATTGAACTTCTCTCCTCTAATGTTGGCTTACCCAGTTGAAAGAAAAGCTAATCTCGAGTGTGTTTTCTCTCCAACTCTTCCTTCGAAACGTTCAATAAACAAAAACGCTTCAAACCAGCTGACCTCGCGAAAGTACATAAAACTCGTTAATAAAATATTTCTATCAATTTAATTCGAGTAGTTAGATTACGAAATCTCTCTATCTCTCGCAATATTAAACAGAAGGAGCAAAACAAACAACAACATTACTACTTTAATATGGATTCTGGCTTCATTATCTTAACTCGAGAAACTAAAAAAAAAAAAACATTTTCTATTCTTACACACAAAGAGTAAGCATCGCACATGCTCTCAAAAGGGACTGTTTTCTTCTGATCTTTCGAAGCTTTCACTATCAGAGCCACTTATCACGCAATCGCATAGCTTATCGACAATTTTTTAACTTCTCTGAAGAAAAAATAAAAAAAAAAAATTAAAACAATTTAAAAAAGAAAACAAAGATTGAATAAAATTGAACAATGTAGATCTAGAAAAAGCAATGCGATCGCGACCTGGCATTTATGGTTGCAGGGAAATTAAAAAACGCACACAATACACACGCAAAATTTTTCGAAGCCGATATATTTATTTTTCTCGCAAATTTATCTCTTATTCGTAATATGAATTGATGATCGATCTCTTTTTCCGAATAATCTATCACTATCTATCTTTCTTACTCGAACACAATTACTTTTTCTCGCCCGAGTGCTATATTATATAATATAATATATAAATATAGATCTCTCTCTCTCTCTATATATATATATATATCTCTCTCTCTCTTTCGCTCTCTTCTCTCTGTCTCACGATTAATCGAGAAGGCAGCTGGTCGATCACGTTGTAAAAATTCACTTAAAAAAAAAAACAAAAAAAATAATATTTAAATTACAACAAAAATAATCCACACCGTGATCAACGAGTTGCAATCATCGATTATTATTACGAAGGTCATTCGATCCCTTGCGAATTCAAAACGTTTCCTTAACATCAAGGTAAGCCACAAGAAAAATATTAAGACGAAAAATTATATCCAAAGATAAAAAACAAAAAAGAAAAAAAAGAAAAAAAAACTGAACACCAAACAAACAAACAAAAAAAAAAGCATAAATTCTTTCGTTCATTCGTTTACGTTCTTTCTTCGAGCTCGGCTTTCACCAATTCATGCCAAATCTATAAACAATCATCGTATGGTAATTATGTGCATATATATATATATACATATAAATCTCTCTCTCTCTCTCTCTCTCTCTCTCTCTCTCTCTCTCTCTCTCTCTCTCTCTCTCTCTCTCTCTCTCTCACTCTCTCTCTCTCACTCTATCTCTATCCTCGTAAATTTATTTCTCGTTTAATTCGTCTCTGGGACAAAAATTACATTGTCGAGCCTATCGCCTTTCGTAGGGAGTTTATGGAAAAATCAAAAAAAGATCAAAAAAAAAAAGAAAGAAAAAAGATTATTTATAATCAACATCGTTCAGCATGTTCATTCATCCAATCCCAGTGTGAGGCATCTTTTATCATTATAAATCATCGTCATTATAATCATTATTATTATTATCATTATCATTATTATTGTTATCAATATTTATCAAGATCTTACTAAAAGAACGATCGTCAATTTGAATTATTTATTATTTATCTCGCATCGCTCTTTCTCTCTCTCTCTTTCTCTCTCTCTCTCTCTCTCTCTGGAGCTCTCTCGCTCTCTCCTGCTCTCTTGTTGGTCACCATATTCGCTATCTGTAACTGTTATTCGTCTTATCTTCATCTTACTTGGTCCCTCGAAATTATCCTGCCTGCTTATATCTCATGCCACCAAGCATTTTCTTTTTTTTTTTTTTCATCGTCGCTCTGTGCCTCGCTCTCTGAGATGCCGAAACCAAGAAAAAAAAAAAAAAATGGAAAAAGAAAAAAACCAAAAACAACAACAAAATGAAAAAAGACAACGTTCTTCATCGTTTGTGCACACGTGTACGTGCGATATTTTTATCGCGCCTCGAGTCATCCTAGATGCATATTTAATGTGAGAAACGAAAAAATGAAAAAAAAAAAAAAAAAACAATTTAAAAAGAAAAAAAGAAAAACAAAATTGTTACGTGGATCAATTTTTGGACGCGTTGCAAAATTGTTGATTTCACATAGAGTCCAGCTGTCTAGTAAATTTTAGTATCGATTTTTTTCCAATTACAGAGAGAAAACGAAAAGAAAAATCGAATTTACACGTTTGAACAGAAAATATGTTTATTTTTGATTTTTTTTTTTTTTTTTTTTGTTCCGTTGAATATTTTAAAATGTCGTTGGTACGAAAAGTAGAGGTAGAAAAAGGGTAGAAAATTCTGTGAGCATCGACAATTTTGTAACAATTTTT
The DNA here is from genome assembly GCA_964007305.1 of Netelia melanura. Classification (NCBI taxonomy): domain Eukaryota; kingdom Metazoa; phylum Arthropoda; class Insecta; order Hymenoptera; family Ichneumonidae; genus Netelia; species Netelia melanura. The sequence goes on along the minus strand of OZ023257.1, from coordinate 3,341,008 downwards.
GTAACGCGAAAGAAACAATTTTTTATTTTTTTTTTTTTTTAAATCTCGAGAATACCTAATTTTCAAAATCACTGTCATATATATATCACTTTCGTTCTCGTTGTTAGATGATTAGAGCTAGGTAAATTGAGATAGCCGAATACGTGTCTTAATAATTGTATCTATTGTCTTAATTATTATTATTACATATATATATATATATATATATTTATACGTGTACGTATAACTTTTTGACGATTTTTGTTTTCTTTTTTCTTTCAAAAATTTATATACACGTATTTTTATATATATATATAGATATATATGAATATCTTTAGATCTCTTTGAGCAACGATTATTGAAATTTCTTTGTTCGACTCGTTTAACAAGTACAACAACCACCACAACTACAACTTCAACAACAGCCATGACATTGTTTATCTATATATATATATATATATTTATATATTTATATTTGCTATACTTATATTTATATATATCTATATATATATAAAAAAAAGAAAAATTGCAGTTACTATTTTTAATACTGTCGCAGCTGCCGCCTATATATCTTTGCCGTCTCTATTATCACTATTTGCCGGTGATGAGCTTAATTTCAATCGAACAAATCGTTAATTTGCCAAAATAATTAAAATCAAATTTCTCAAGAACAAAAGAAAACAAACAATTCTATTGCATTTTAAAAATTCAAGATTATTCGATTAAAATTCTCGCTCATCTCCCTCAATTTATTTTATTACATACTTTAATTAACAACAAACCAAAAAAAAAAAAAAAAACAAAAAAAAAATTATTCTTAAGAGCAAGCCACTTTTTTCTTCATTCCTTATTCTCAAATCTTTTTAGGCAACCAACGGTTCTTTATCTCGCAGCCTTGACAATTTCTCTATTAAATTTCTGTTTTCTTCTTTCTTTTCTTTCTTGTCCTTTTTGTTTTTATTTATTTAAATTTCGCAAATGCGAAAGAGGGACAAAAGTCGACAAATTTCTCGTATTTTCGCATTACTATACACACATATATAAATATATTTATATATATATATATATATGAATACATATATAGACAAATATATTCTCTGTAATGCGCCGCTCTTCGCTGCCGCCTTCTACCACTATACTGCGATCGCAACTTTCTTTAAAGGGCACTTGGTGATTGGGCACGTGATTATGCGAGAAAACAAAAGCCACCTCTACTTATATAGCGGATAAGAGAAAGGACGCGAGGGACACCACCCTCAGAACAAACCAAAGAAAGAAAAAAAAACACCAAAAAAAAACTGTTTTTTTCGCCTTCGACTTTACTCTCGAGCCCCGTGCGACGTTATCCGCGCGTCCGAAAACTCTACGATCTGAACATGTGATGTGTTTCCTATTTTCGTTTTTTATTTTTTTTTTTTATTTTTTTTTATTAATCTGTGATATTCTCGCATTTGGGCTACAAACTCTTGAAAATCCTCGTTACTTTTATCAACGAAACGAAACGAAAGAAACACCCGAACGTCCGCACGTTCGTGCGTCAACAATTTTGCATTGTTTATTTTGTTACGTCGATGCAGTTTTGAGCAAGAAGAAAAGAGAAATCGGATTTAAAAGGAGTTTTTGTTATTTTTGTTTTTTTTTTTTGTTTTTTTTTTTTGGGGGAAAAGTTTCGATTTTTGTAACTGCTTGACAAGTTCTGGTGTTTTTTTTGTTAATCGTCTCGGTGTATAATTAATTGAATTGCCGCAAAAAAATGCACTGATAATCTTTCTTTTTCTATCCCTCGGGTCAGTGCTGGATCAACGTGGTTATTATTTTGTCACGAGGAATCGTTGAGCGACGATGATAGAAAATATATTTGAGACAAAAAAAGCAGAATCGAAAGAAAAATTTTCGCGGGAAAATATTTTGGAAAAAAATTTAATTTTTACGATCCGGCACTGGCGCAAGCTTCAGATCTTGCAGCGAAGCAGCGCGTTTTTTTCAACAAACAAAAAGGCTTGGGCACGCAAAACCGCTAATCTCTTTTTTTAATTGATATTTTTTTCCAAATTTTTGACTCGATCGATATCGAGAAAAATTATTGAAAAAAAACATAATTCCACTCGAACGATTCGTTATAAAAAAAAAAAACGATCACGATCGATAAATACAAATCTTACCAAAACCAATCGATAATTTTATTGGTACGAAAATAAAGTCGCGTTATTTTTGCGGTTTTGCGAGTTTTTGTGACACGCCGGGGACATTTTTTGTCCTTCGATAAAGCTGCTGATCTCTATTCTATTTACACACTCTCTCTCTCTCTCTTTCTTATTTTTGCTCACCTCTCTCTCTCTCTCGATACTTCGACCCTCGTGGATATGATGATTTAAAAAATTTTTTTTTTAATTTTTGAAAACAAAGAAAAAATCTTGTTTTTTTTTTTTTTGTAATTTTTCATTTCAATTTCATTTTTCATCGTTTTGAAAAAAAGAAAATTTTGTTTTTTTTTCTTACTACTGTATAATCAATCTCTCTATTGGCTCGCACAATCATATCTCGTCGTGTCTCGTCACACTTTCTAAATTATGGGTGGAATGGCAGGTGCCGGCCATCTCGCTAGCCTACGAGGCACCGGAGTCGGATATTATGAAACGGCAGCCCCGCGATCCTTACAGAGACAATCTAGTCAACCGAAGGTGGGTCTCCAAAATTAGCCCACCGAGCACACAAATCTTTTGCACCCTAATAGAAATCGAACGAAAACAAAAACAAAAAATCAAACAAATAAATATATATTTTTTATTTTATTTTTTTATAACGTCGAACTAACGAACATAAAAGTATCATGCAACCGTAAATACGATGCCTGAGTTGTCAAACGATTCGACGGTGAATCGATTTTTGAAGAAATTTTTTGAAAAATTTTTTTGACAAGAAAAAAAATTATATTAAAATTGTCAATTGTACATAGAAATTTCGTTTGGCTTCTCGAGCTATCACGGCACGACATTAACTCGTACGATCGACTCGCAGTGGGCGTCGATTTGAATTTTTTAATTACTGTCTGGAAATTTTAGAAATTTGCCAAATTTTTCAAATTTAGTTAGTCAACGAAGTTTGCTACGATGAATTATTCACTATTCATCCAGCACAAAAACAGTGAAACTCAATTTTAAATTTTAAAAAATGTTAATATTTTTGATAGAATTAAATATTTTCGTAAAATATTGAAAAACCAAAAAAAAACGACCAATGAAATATTTCGAATCGAGTCGAGGCCCATTGCTCGTCTCCAAAATCCTGCACACGTCACACACACGCAATTTATCGTTCACGGCCTAAAACCAAAAAAAACAACTAAAAAAAATCAAGAAGAAACAAAAACAAAAAATTTCATATTTTTGTAAACTAAAACAAAAAACGAATAACAAGATAATTCTGCTGTTAAAAATCACAACAGTAACGTCACACGCTGATAAAAATTCGAAAAACAAAACAAAAAAAACTCCTGCAACTCTCTCATCGACTCACACACTCGTCATAAATACTTAGGAATTAGTAACTAGGATAGAGCACAGAAAAACGCTGCTGCAAGTAGGTCTGCGATGCTGTGAATGCCCGTGAATGCCTTTTAGTCTCTCTCTCTCTCTCTCTCTCTCTCTCTCACCTTAAACCTAGAAACTATATCTCTCTTAGTCACGTAAGAAGAAACAACAAAGACCAAAAAAACAAAAAAAACAACAATCCAAAAATCAAAAACGAACGATGCATCTACCGCTTGTGGAATATGAGAAAGGATAAGTGATCTACTAAAGTATAGGTGTTTAGTTTGAATGACAATGTTTTTTAGATGGAATTTTTACACGCACATACACGTACAATTATCGATAATCCTAAAATAAATAAGCACACATAAACACACACCAAGGTCGTTCGAAATAACAATCACAAAATTACAAACTAATTGTACAAATGAAAAACCATCCGGAGGAAGCATGCTTGTCAAAAGGAATGGAACGAGAAGAGAAAATATTTGAGACGATAAGAAAAACAAAACAAAAAACGATCTTTCTTCTTGATCGAATGCTTTTTTTGCCTCGAGGAAGTTTTTTTGGTACGAACAAAAACAAGAAATCACAAATTTTTTCAATTCTCACCGACAATGTTATTTGATTTTTCTTCGCCATTTATTTCCTAGCTGAGATACTTTGAAACGAAAATGCTTTTGCGAATCCTTTCTGTCTTTCCTCGCTATCACACTTGGGCTATTTCCGCCTACTCGTCTGTCTGACTGTCTGACTGTCTTTCCGTCTGTCTTACTATCTCACACCCTCTTATCTACACTCTCTTGCTTAATATCAGCTAAATACGTCCCGGAGCTTTAACGCCGTACTTCATCAAACTTCTCGAAGCCCAACAAACTTCGTGAAACGAAATCAGAAACATAAAAATTAAATTCAAACAAAGAATCGGATTCTAATATCGACCGTATGCACGATACGGTTGTAAGTCTTCAGAGGGTGTTGAACTTTCTCGTCGTTGTCTGTTAGCGAAGAGTCTCAAGGGCTGAAGAAGTTTTTTTTTTACCAAATTATTGAAAAATAAAAATTTATCACAAATTTTTCGTCAGCAATTAAATATTTTAATTTAATCGTTCGTTAGTTTATTAAATTAATCGTTTCACCCTCGAGACTCGATCGCAATGTGTGTCTTCGGTGTGGCATGCGTTGAAGAGAAAGAGAAATCAAACAAACAAACAAAAAGCGCGCTCTAACCAATCGTCGTTCGACTCGGTAAGTAAACGCATTTAATTCTTCCTCCCCTCGCCCTATGAGGACGTCCTTCGCTTTTGACCTAACAACGCAACACTAGGCTCTTAGTGCGCTATATATAAACGAGAGAAAAATTAATAATAATTAACACCCGTAGCCGAGGTACAGCCAGACTCGCGATATAACAAACAAAAAAAAAAAACAAAAAAAGTATTGCGAAACATAAGCAACCGTTGAGAAGAATCTCGATCGACCCGACGAAGCATCAAAATTTCTTCATAATACACGTGTTACCTTCCTGTCACATTTGACGAGAAAAAGTTAACAGGATCACGGAAAGTCTTTAATTGGATTTTTAATTGTAACGATGGAAGAGATTAACACAATTTGCATTCGGGTCGGTCGAGATTTCCTTGCGAAGTATCGATTAGAAAAAGCCCTAGATAATTCGACTCACGACTCGATTTTACTAATGCTGTTTTCTTTTTGTTTCCTTTTCTCATCAACGAATCACAGGCTTATCTCGATGGCTTACGGACAGATCGGTATGATCCAAGCTGCTGCCGGATTCTTCGTATACTTCGTGATAATGGCTGAGAACGGTTTTCTACCGTTGTATCTTTTCGGTATCCGAAAACAATGGGACTCGAAGGCTATCAATGATCTCACCGACAGCTACGGTCAGGAATGGGTAAGGATACAAAGATTCATTAGAATTTATATTACAAAAAGTTTCCTTCTTGACAATGACGAATTTGATTTGTAATGACATTCTTTGTTCCATTTCCAACAGACGTACAGGGATCGCAAGTCGCTGGAGTTCACCTGCCACACAGCTTTCTTCGTCTCGATCGTTATTGTACAGTGGGCCGATTTAATCGTCTGCAAAACACGTCGTAATTCGATCGTACATCAGGGTATGAGAAATTGGGCATTGAATTTCGGTATAATATTCGAGACGGCTCTCGCTGCATTCCTCAGTTATACACCTGGTATGGACAAGGGTCTTCGCATGTACCCACTCAAGTAAGTGATACTCTCGAGATTATAATTTATATACAAACAATAACGAGATAATCAATATTTCTCACGTTTCCTCGTTTACATTTTTGCAGATTCGTCTGGTGGTTGCCCGCGTTCCCATTCATGATCGCAATTTTCATCTATGATGAAACGAGACGATTCTACCTTCGCCGAAATCCCGGTGGTTGGTTGGAGCAGGAAACTTACTACTAAATACAACACGTACAGATTAAAAACAAACAAAAACAACAACAACAACAACAACAACAACATGAAAAAAAAATACTACTACAACAACAACAACAACAACAACAAACAAACAACAACAGAGACAACAAGAAACAGCAGCGACAGGAAGATAAGAAGCGGCGAAGGATGCCGTATGCCCACGCGGGAGCTCGAAGAAACACGCTAAAGAGGAATGATATTGGGAGGAACGATGAGAAACGAGAAAAAAATAAATAAATAAATAAAGTATAAATCCACTCGCATGAAAACAAAACAAAAGAGAATAAGTAAATAAACACACACATTTTCCACGGGGCGTGCTACCTGGATCTGTTACGTACTGTCGTGCGACGAGAGGCTGCAGTAGACGAGTTATTTAACCAACGCCCTCGACGAAGGTCGAACAGAAAATTGAACTTTAGGTTTTTATTCGCGATTCAAACGGAACGACAACAAACGACGACGCTGGCGATGATGATGACGACGACGACGAAGCGAGGACGATTTGTCCGTCGATCATCACCGTCTACCGTGTATAATCCTCGTTATTTACGAGCCGAACAACAATTTCAGCGCGGGGAGTTCGGGAAAGCTTCGTTCAGGGGAACGCGAAAAGAGGTGAAACGTCGTCGAGTGCGAGACGAATAAGGATTTAAAACGACGAAGCGAAACAAAACAAAACAAAAAGGAGAATAAATCAATCGGTCTCTTTTCGGTGATGAGAATAAATGTCGAGCCCGTCAATGACTCTCGAAGATGATCCGATCGTGGCGATCTCCACCCCTCCCCCGTTACCCCCCCTCCATACCTCCTGAGTAAGAACTCTAAACGCCGATTATTCATCATATATTCCTCTCCCGGCACACTGCTCCGTATAATATTAATAACGAGATCATTTAAGAGAAAAAAAAACAACAACAAACGAGAAAAAGAAAGACAAAAAACAAATAACGAAACGACGAGAAACAAAGTTCTCTTAGAGTTCGGCTACCACGAGGACGTTTAGCCGAATGAAAAATAATTAAAAACAATTCACTCATACACAAAAAATCTAATGAACAAAAAACAACAAAATATTATAAACGCGGATAGTGGGTAATGAGTCACTGCCCTTTAATCGACGGTCGAACGTTTATCGTGTTTGTCGTGAGATAAAAGGAGCTGCGAGAGCACATAAAGAGAGAGGGAGAGCGAGAGAGAGAGAGAGAGAGAGAGAGTCGTGTGAATCTGAAAAAAAGAAATTGGGTTATCGATCGCGAAAAAAGCAAAATAGTTAAAGTGCGACGAGCTAGCAGGATGTAATCTCGATCGAGAGTCGGGCGAAAGACGGGCCTAAAGGTTAGAATCGTTAATGCGAATTAATTTACAAAAGAGAGAAAAAAACAAAATGATAACAAATAAATAAGAAAATGCAACCAAAAAAAATGTAACGACAACAAAAGCGAAAACGCCGGGTTTGCGAGGGTAAAGCGCGAGCAAAACACGGGGCGAGGACGAGCGAGAAAATCGGTGAATAAATAACGTGAAACGATTCTCGGTTTTTTTCGTACGAGACGAACTCAAAAATTGAGAACGTGAAGGGAAATTTAAAAAAAAAAAGAGGAAAGCGAAGAGTGCCGTTTTACGAATAATTCAACGCGTCTTGTGATAACCGAGGATTAAAATAAAGTCCATAGTCCATCTGTTAATTAGCGTTTCACGAGAACACACGAATATCAAACAAAACAAAGAAAAAAAACAACAACAACAACAAATGAAAAATCGAGATTAAAGAACGAAAAAGAGAACCTCACGTACGCTAGATTCGGCACGCCCTAGTTTAAACGAAAGGAACCAGGATAATAAGTCGAATTAAAAAATAATGGTGATCGCTATTTAAAAAAAAAAAAAACAACAACAACAAAAACAAAAACAAAAAAGCGTAAAGACCGCCGAGGAGTGGAGAATGAATCCAAGTTTCTCGTGCAAAATCGAGAATCCGTTGCGAATTGCGAGCATGTGCAAATTGAATGTCGAAGAGAAACGTAGCGACGAGAAATGAGAAGAAGAAGAAGAAAAAAACAGAAATAAAAGAAAACATCAATTCAGAATTTGTTGTTCGTACGATCAGTTTCGCGTCGCGTATTTAATTCCCTAGCTGGTCCGAGAATTGTAAACCCAAACGAATGAGACCCATCGTTCCCACATCCAGTTTGGTAAAGAATAATGAAAACACACAAGAATTAAAAGAAACGAAAGAAGAGAAAAATATATGAAAAAATGGATAACGAAGCAAATTGTTGAGATTCGTGTTTGTGTGTGTGTGTGTATCTGCGTGCGTGTCTCTGTGTGTGTGTGTGTGCGCGCATGAGTGTTACGTGGGGTTTACGAGAGTCGTAACGGGGATGAATATAAAGAAGTAAGAAAAACAAAAGAGAAACAAAAGAAAAACAACAAAAAAATATTAGCGATTAAATCATTAACAGCTAACGAGGTTTTAAATTAAGAACGCATTATTTAATTATGCGAGGGTTCATGTAAATGTGTGCGAGATTAGCAAAAGGGGAAAAGGGGGGGGAGCGAACGAAAGAGGGGAGAGTGGAAAGAGAGAGAGAGAGAGAGAAGGTGACCCGGAAGAAATAATAAATGAGGATGTTATTGATTGAAGCAACGTTAGCACGTGTGTGGCCGCCACCCTTCGTTAAAAAGGTTAAGGGCGAGCTAAGAATTTATCCAAACGACGAAATTGGATGTGCGGGAGTGATGAGTAATTGGTAAACGATGATGATGTAACGACGATGATAAAACGACGATGTTGTTATTCGACGAGACGAAAGTGCTCGATGAGGAAGTGTGAGTGAGGGGCGCTTGGTTTTACAATAATTTAGAGCAGAGAAAGAGGGAATAGAGGACACGCGTGAAAGAAAGTCAAAGAAAGAGAGAAAGAGAGGGAGAGAGAGAACGAGCGAAGTAAAAAAGAAAAGACGAATAACACAATATTTAAACTCAAATTGAAAAAAGATAAGAAAGCAAGCGAGGATCGTAGCCGTAGTTGTTGAAAAGAAGAAACGAGGAGTGGGAGAGAGAGAGGGAGGGAGCTAGCTGGCGGAATGATAAAACAAAAAAAAAGATGCAGAGAGAAACAAAAAAAAACACGATGAAGAGAAGAGAAAAACGAAAAAAAAAAGAAAACAAACAAACAACCAAGTAAAGTAGGTGAAACTAAAATAAAGGTAAAGAAAAAGAAAACAAAGAAAAGAAACAAACAAAAAAACCCAAAAAAAAACATTCATTCTCTTAGTTTTTTCATAGATTTAACGCCACAGCGGGACGAGCTCGCTTTTGAAAAAAGGTAAAAATAATGAAAAATATTTAAAAAAAAAAAATAACAAAAAAAAATAAAATTATAAAAAAAAAGTCATTGCCCCGGAACGCCGAACGCCCTGTTCTCAGCCCGACGGTTAATCCTATTTGAAAAAAAAATAAAAAATAAAAACAAAACAACAACAAAAAAACAAAACAGGAAACCAATCGTCTAGCGCGCTCCTTACAACAACAACAATAATAACAACAATAACAAAGAATAAGAAAATCAACAAAAGAAACGTGACTCAAATGCCTGCCAGACACGCGACTCTCGGTTAATCCGGGTTGATGAAGGGTGGGAAGGGCGAGCAGCGACAGGGGGGGGGGGGGGGGGGGGGGGGGAGAAGAAAGTACATCGTCGATCCTAGATCGTGACGCGAAAAAACGAGCGACGACGATCGAACGCGCGTTGTTTAAAAACAAACAAACAAAATCCGCAAAAACAATTTTTCAAAAAATCGTTTTTGTCAAGATCCGATCGAGACGCGTTAAAACGAATAACAATGCCCCAATGGAAATGACGACAACAACAAAAAAAGTCACGGGGAGTCGAGGGGGAGAGACGCGCACGTATCGCACGAAGATCCCAAAAATAAAAACAACAAAAACAATAATAAAAAAAAAACCCCACACACACACAAAAACGATAAAACAAAAAATCAATAACGATTTCGAAAGAACCGAAACAAAAAAGAGGAGGAGGAAACGGAAACAAAAATTAACAAAAAACAAACGGAAATGAAAAAATAAAATTAAAAAAAAATCCGTTATTGACAAGACACGATTATCGCCCGGCAGCTAAGTCCCAAATAAAATGCCCAAAGTGTTCATATTTGAAGTGTTCTCTCGAGGTGTCGTACACGCGTCCAACACGCACACTTTCTCTCTCAAAAAAAAAAAATAATAAAAAAAAATGAAAAAAAAAAAAAAAATGAAAAATGAAAAAAAAACACACGACAAATCCAACCAAACCAAAAACAAGGACGAACGAACGGAAAATAATTGAACGAGAACAAACGAGTAAAAACGAGAAACAAGAGATTATAATTGATGTAACATTGGTAAATGAACAACAAGAATAACAACAACAATAACAAACAAGTAAATACAAAAACGAGGTAAAAACGTGAAACAGCATGGCAAAAGAAAGAAAAAAAACAAAAACATCAAGCCAGAGACAAATAAACGTTCTCGTCGTGCGACACACAAGGTCAAAGAAAGAAAAAGAATTAGTAAACACACACACACACACAGAGACACGCGCATACGTACACGTAAACATTAATACACGTACACGTTCTTCCGTCACCTTCATTCGCCCTTGAACGCCGGAAACGCGAGCGCGGCCATCTTGGCTCTTCCGCTAGGATTTGTTTTGAAAGGGAAGAAAAAAAAGAAGAAACAAAAAAGACAAATACGTTGTTTCTCGCGATCGAAGATGCGGCAGAGGTCGAACGAAGGTCACGCGACAAATTTCCGGTCGGTCGAGGGAGTCGAGAGGAGGAGGATGCTACGACGAGAAAGAAAGAGAAAGAAAAGGAAAGAAATAAAAAGAGAAGTAAAAAAAAACAAACAAAGAGAAAGAAACAACGAGAACAAGACAAAAAAAATACAATAACAATACACCTCTCGTCTTATGGGGCGAAAGTTTCCGAGTGACGAGACTGGATAAACGCGAATGGAACGAAGGGAAAAGAATCGAGGAATATAAAAGTTAATTTTCTCAAGGTCAAACTCGTGAAACGCGCCGCCATTATCACGAAGTGTTTGCGCGCGAGGAAAAAATGAAAACAATAACAACAACAATTTACAAAGAAAAAAAACGTGTATCGGCTACGTGGGGGTGAGAGAAGGGCGGGAGGGGGGAGAAACCGAAAGAATTTTGATAATTCGCAACGGTTGGATACGTTGACGAAGCGGCTTTGTTGAATCAAACTTGTTGCAACGTTTAAATAATAAATAAAAGCCCCCCGGTGACTCGTTCGCCCCCCCCCCCCCCAAAACAAAAAAATTAAATTAAAAACAAGATTCTTCGCCGGAGAAAAAAAAAACAATCTCGGCGCGGCTTGAACGGGGGGAAGAAACGGGAAGAGTAACGAAAGAGAAACCGCGATACACGACGTCGTTCAGTCCGGGGAATTAAAATAAAATAAAAAAAAGCAGAGAAAAAAAAATAAACGAATTTGTCATCCGCGAGTTCATTGCGAGACGTTGAGAAACGAGAAGGGTTCCGGCAATGATTGTCTTTTTTTCCACTCAATTTTATCATTTTCCTCGTCGTTATAACTTCTTTTTTCTCTCTACTTTTGTTTTTTCTCCGTTTTTTGTTTTTTTTTTTTAATTATTTTCTTCGTTTTTTGTAAATGTGAGAAACGCGCGTGAATGATGTTACGATAATGATGATGATAATGATGATGATGATAACGACGTGGGGAGGGGGTAAAAGGAAGAAATTGAAAGAAGGATGGTTCCCGCGGTTGTCGACAGGGTGTTCCGTGTCGGGGGGCGTGTAGGAGCCCAGAAAACAAAAAAAAAAGGATAAACAAAAAAAAATGCTTTGCCGTCGTGCGCCGCCTCACACTTTAGGCTAATAATTTAAATATTAACGATAATATAATAAAAACAACAAAAAAAAAATAATTATAATAATAATTATAATAATATAATACATGTTACAATAAGATATTATTAGATGTAATTATTATATATGGTTAGTCTAGATCGTGTTGTTGAAGAAAACAAAAAAAAACAAAGTACGTATAAGCGAGAAAAAAATACAAAAAAAAAAAAACGAAATGATATGCAAAAAAGTAACGAAAGAAAAAAATAAGAGGAAGAAGAAAAAAAAAAACAAATAACATGAACGCGGGGGTGCAGGGAGATTTTCGGTCTAAGACCACACGATCTGCGGCGGGCTGAGCTGGATACGCGCGACGCGCACTCCGCGGGTCGTTCATACTTTCGTTTATTTTTCTTTTCTTTTTTTTCTTCTTTTTCTCGTTGCGTCACCTCGGTCGATCACGACTCGTCGTGTGTTGTGCGAGAGAAAAAGAATGAGGGAAAGAGAAGAAGCACGAGCCGGTCGCACTCGAGGGTATCGCGAGCGCTGTCCGGGGATTCCCCCGACTCTCTCGTACGTCGGGCGTAAAACGTCGCGTTACGTTCTATTTTTTGGGATTTTTTTGTTGGATTTTTTTTTTTCTTTTTTTTCTTCGTATTCCGGGTTTTCCACGAATCGCGGAGCGAGATCGTCGATAATTTCTCGCCCGATATACTCCCGTTCGTATATTCTCGTCTTGTTTTTTTCAATTAGCGATTATCTCATTTCGCTTTGATCGATACGCGATACAATATTTGGGAAGGGGTGAGGTAAATCGAGAAATGGAAAATACGAGAATCGAGTTAGAACGAGCCGAGTGGTTAATGCATGTTTGAAAAGCACGCGCGCTATTCCCGCGAATGGGGAGACAGCTTCGCACGCATGCGCGCTAATTCCGACTTCAATGGTCATCGCGGTGTGTGTCACGGTGCAGGCAGTGATTGTGGAGGGGGGCGTAACGTCGCAGACCCGCTCGGTCCGCCACACGCGACAGAATCGTTGAGTGATCAAAGAATTAAAAGAAACCAACAAGATAAGAAAAAAAAACGAAAAAACGAGAACAAAAAATGATAAAAGATAAAAAAAAAAGAAAATGAAAATTGAATAATGTTTTATTAATATTGTACATATTTTAAATAATAGAAAGACGGACATTACAGATCGTGCGTGACTTGGGACCCACAATGGCGGATCCGCTCGATTGCGCGGCTACCGTCTTTGTATAAGCGGGTCCTTGCCCTTTAACCGTTTTTTCGTTCAGCGCCACATGTAAAACACACAATATCACGACCCACCTGTGAAGAACCACGCGAGCGCACCCGCCCGCATGTAATACACGACTTTCACACACATACGAAAAGAAGGAGAAAGAAAAAAGCACCTGTACACGCCGGTTTGTTGACACCGCCACCTACATGAACAAAGGATAAACACACACACCACACACACACACATACCACACATAACCACAAAACCGCATAACGACACTCTCCGAATAACACACGTGCACACAGCCTCTATCCACCTATCTAATAATAACCCTCTGATTGACGATTTCTTTCATATGATTATTCGATAAGTTCTGTTTTCACACATAAATACATTAAGGAGGAAGCGAAAGACATTGTCCAACCCAAGTGTCATTACTTTTGATGTTAAATAAAAAATACATAATTAATAAGACCATTGTTCTTCATCGATTCGAAAATCTGCGTAAGTGCATTTTTTTTTATTACCAATATTTTGTTTGAGTTCTTAAGTGGAAAATACTATGTATTTGAAAGAGTGCTTGAATTATGATTTCACTGAACTTACCTTATAATTGCCAAATACTCCATTCCAGATTTCCTTTTCCATGTTAACTGGAGAATAGAAATAATCGACCGTGATAGTTTGCAGTTTGGAAGAAGTTCAAATGAAAATTGTTAAGTTTTAACTAACGTATTTATTTTTACTGATACAAAATATTATGCTTATTTACATGTATGATAAGAACATTGAAATTACGTCGTTTCCATATTGGCAAATTTATTTCTGTCTTTGCTTATATTTTTCTTGCGCAATCTTTGGATATGTTTTTTCAATTTTCCAGTGTTCTTTAGATCTTCGTACTGCGACACCAAATCTAGGATTTTCTTCTCGGCTATAAAGAATAATAAAAGAGTTAAAAAGGTTTTTTGAAGTCTAAGTAGAATTGTTATGTACGATCTTTCATACTCACATTTCTTTTTGAACGTGGGCTTCTCTCCTTGCTTTATGGCGTTTTTAATTTCCTGTTTCTCCGCTGTTTCTTTATTCTTGCGTTCTGCGTGTTTGGCTTCTTCCCTCAGTTGATTCTCTATTCTCTGTATGAGATATTTGATTTTTTTGATCTCCTTGGGATCCTCCGACTGCTTCAATTGTTCTTTTAGAGCTGCGAGATCTTTCTCTTTGAGTTTGCCTATGAAGCTGTAAGCGTTTTTAAACGCCTTCTCGTTGTAAGTGCCGCAAAGACTGTCGAATCTTGGATCTCTAGGTACGCCTTTTTTCACAGCGACGACTTCTCTAAATCGTGACACTGTTTTCTTCGAAGACATCTCGCGGGGTCTGTTCTTATTTTCACGTTTGAATTCTGTCTTTCGAATTTTCTTTTTTCCAAACATTGCCTCATTGTAAACTTTCGAACCTAATTTCTCTTTTAACTTCTGAAGATCCTCGAAACTCATATGCGACAACTCTTCACGTATTTCTGCCTGTAAAGAAAAATTGTACAATTTTTTATCTATCTTGTGATTTTTGGACAGTGCTTACGGTTATGGGACAAACGTGGTTTAAATGTCAGGTATGCTGCTACAGTTGCACAACGCGTCGTATTTAATTAATTGCATAAAATAACGAACCCGATCTTTATCTGTATCAAGTAAGTCCTCTTCGTCACTCATTATAACATATGAAATATTACTTTCGGATGAAAATTTGTTTATAAACACCTCAGCAATGAAACGACGTGTGTCTTAAAAAGTGAGGTTAGAACAGTCTAGTAACAAATCAAAACGCCTGCTGCTCGAACGCCGGACTTCACGTAGGTACGTATGGGGTTTAATTCCTAGTTACTTTTCCAGAAATATCCATAAACAGATACGATGACGGAAAGAATTTGAAAATTCCAACTTCTACCGTTCTTATCCGGATCGATAATTTACGATCGAAAATTTATAAAGTAATCCGAAGATTTTTTCCACAGTACTGTGATTTTTTCTGAATTTTCAACATTTAATATAAGAAGATTTGAAATAAACGTAGTTTCGAGATCCGCATGACCAACGAACAGTAAGGGCGTCCTTTTTCGGGCAATTTATTAAATCGTTCGGTTTTAATAAACATTCGGGATAGCGTTCGATCGAACAATAAATACATCCCAGGATATTCGATATTCGGAAATTTATCTCATTCATAATTTAAGTAATTTGAGAATTCGCATTAAAGTTTAATCGGATTGACTGTTTTTCGGTCGCACGTGTAATTCGGAACATCGGCAAGTGGGCAATTTACTATATTGCTCCCCACCCTGCGGCTCGATTTGGATCTTTCAGTGTACGTTCGAGGGTTGTACCCAACCTACCTACCTCGTTGCACTATATCGGGTGTCGCGGCCCATATCAGCACTTTTGATAGACGTTGATAACGCCTATCCCAACCGAAACAAAAAAACCGATAGAAACGAACATGGATTTTTGATTGCATCAACTACATATGTTTTGCTCAGTATTATTTCGAATCGTTAGAAAACAATGTCGGTTAATTTAACGAAGAACAAGGATGCCCTCGTCGCTGCCTGGCACGGCGTCGTTGACGACAAATCCTCCGTCAATTGGTGAGTACTTTTTCACGATTATTTTTTTGCAATATATCAAATATCTTGTTTCAGTTATGATATCTAATTGTATCTCTGAGCTCGTTGATGCATAGAGTAATTATGAATACCGGCTTCGTTCGATACTTATTTAAGTCTTTTTTTTTTGGGTCAGGGATTTAAAGTGCACTGAGACAGCGGTTTAAGAAATAACGTTTAATAATTTACGAGCATTAGCAGCCAAGATTGCGAATGACGACTTTGCATAATATGTTTTAGGGCTGTGTTTGGCTATGAGGGCCAAACGAACAATCTCAAAGTGGTGGGATCGGGCGCAGGAGGATTGGAAGAGATGATAGACGAACTCAACAGTGGCAACATTATGTACGCCTTTTGTCGAGTTATAGACACCAAGACGACATTACCCAAATGCGTGCTTATTAATTGGGTGAGTGATGGAGTACTTTGGTATTATAAAGGGTGTTTCGTCAAATTAAATTATTCAATTTTATTCATCGATTATGTGATACAATTTCTTTCTTTCACTAATCAGCAAGGAGAATGCGCCCCGATCGTGAGAAAAGGAACATGCGCTAATCACATAAGAGACATAGAAAAATTGCTGAAAGGAGCTCATATAACGGTAAATGCACGATCTGATGAAGATGTGGAAGTTGACTTGATAATGGAAAAGCTGGCTCGAGCCACGGGATCCTCTTACAAGTTCAACGAACCTCGTGGTGAGAATGGTGGTAATTCAGGACCCGTGGGAACGACATATCGTCGGTAAGATATCTGTTAATGTAGTCATTCATATGTATTTTAACGCTAAAGCTGAAAACATCATGGATGGATTATGATCGATACTTTTGGTTCAGCGTCATACCCGAGCAAGAGATAAATGCAACGGAGCGCGATCGTTTTTGGCAGCGCGAGGAGATTGAAGAGAAGCAGAGAGTAGAGCAAGAGCGTCTTCGTTTGGAGAAAGATCGTCGAAGATTGGAATTAGAGACTCGTTCACGCGAGGAGCAAGCGAGCAAGCTCAGAGAACAGCAGCAGGTATAACATTCATTTTTTCTGAGGAACATCCTTTTTTGAGTATATGCACCAAATTTCGCCGTTTTTTTTTATGCTAGGTTTCCACATCAGCAACAGCTGCACCGGTTGAAAAAAAATCGGAGCAACGCGCTCAAGAGATCAAGAATCTCCGCAATCAGCAGATAGTTGCTCATCAAAATAGTAGCGATTCAGAGGATGAGCACAAATCCCGAAGCGATGAATTGCGAAGGCAGCGTAGTAACGAGGCTCAACAGCTGATAGCGCAACGAACGATAAATGCTCGTGCGGTTTTCGAGCAAAATACCTCGGCTGGTCAGATGCGACAAAGCTTACAACCTGTTCATCATCCAAGATTTCAGACGAAGGATGTTAAAGCGAAAACGGTTGAAAAAGTTCCCGAGAAGAGTGAACCGAAGGAAGAAACTCCACCGGTGAAAATTCCACCGGTCGAGGTGGCCAAGCCAGTCGAGGTAGTTGCACCAATCGAACCTGAACCCGCGGAAGTTCCCGAACCTCCCAAAGTGGAAGAGCCTGAAGTGAAATCGAACAGCGTGGTGGCCGATGTCAGTGAACCTACAGCCGAGGAGAATCTGAACAATGCCGAGACGGAATTGTACAATCAATTAAGCGGCGAGTCTTATCTCTATTTCGATCCCAATAACGAAGGTATGAAAGCACGAGCGCTTTACGATTATCAAGCTGCCGACGATACGGAAATTACGTTCGACCCGGGTGACGTAATAACGCATATTTATGCAATCGACGAGGGTTGGTGGCAGGGTCTTGGCCCCGATGGAACTTACGGTCTGTTTCCAGCAAACTACGTCGAGGTGATTGACAGCGATGCGACATGATACGCGAATTGAACAGAGTCTCGTTTTGACGAGAGAAAGCTTTTGATCGAAAGCTGGATGTCCTTTAGTGTATAGTTGTTGATGATTTATCGATCGATCTTACTGCCTGGAGAGTTTTATCGAGTGAAAATGCCGAGATTAAGCAACAAGTGCATTCTTTTAATTTTCTTTTTATTTCTATTTTATTAGGGAACTAAAGAAAGCCGCGTAATTAGTATTTGATCTTTTACTTTCAGTACTTACACACACACACGACACACGTAAAGCGTGAAATTCTAACGATACTTAAAGAAAAGAAATATATCATTCGCGTAGGCTATAGGAAAACGAGCATTTTAAATTGTACACATAATACGATCGTGTTCATAGTTGAGATTCGTGTTGCTCGATTCGTAACTACGAATAATGACCAGTCGCTTCCTTTTGCTATATTTACGAAATTGTACCACTCACGAAAACATATTTTTCCATGAGGCACGCTACTTTCATCCCCCTTCTGGAAAAAAATAGTTGGAAAAAGTCTGATTCACTTTTTATCCCTGTCGATCTTAGCGCATTGACTTTCAATATTGTTAGAAAACACATTTCTCTGCGTATAAATGTCGAGTAAATATTTCTGTAATAATTAACGACCAGTTGCAATATCCGTATTAAACTGTTTTCTTTCTTATATCGTTCATTCTCGAGAGGCAGGAGGCGAGGCTTGACAATTTGATCACAATGAAAAAGAAAATATGTGACGAACGTGCATGAAGCACTCATCCACGTACATGCAATATCACTTCTAACCTTCCATTATTCAATTTTTAATCATCGGGCATAATTTATCGATCAGACGATATCGTAATATCATTATCATTATTATCACACGAGAAGAATAAGAGTATTAACTGTTAATTTTTATTGAGATTTGAGTGAATTCTTTTGATTTCTCCGCTTGTTTTTTTGAGGGAGACAATCGAGGAAGAACGCTTGCCCGTATATATATTTTAAGGTCCTCTGCAAAGTGGATAAAACGAAGAACCGTAGATAGGGAGCCAGGGAAGAAATGCCAGCCGAACAAATTGAATCGACGAAAAAAAATTTCAAAGTTTTTTGGTTAATTTTTTTTTCTATTACTTTTTATTTGCTTAAAAGAAAAATAAAGTAAAAATGTTAACATATGAGAAAGTTTCTTGACAATACTTGGACGTACCCGAACAAAAATCATCTTCTGTATCCGGGATTTTGACTTCCACCACTCGAACCACCACTTGTGCTTCCCGCATGACTGAGAAATGCGAGATGACCCTTGGGACATTTGTTCGCATAATGTCCCTTCGTACCACACTTGTAACATGTTACTTCCTCGAGAGGTTTCTGAGGCCCTCGGGGAGGCGGTCCGTTGTGCATGTTCATATGATGATAGTGAGATGAATGCGAGCCACCACCTTCCTGTTCCTGTCTCACTTGAGCTTCTCTCACATCCGAGGGCATTTTGTTGCAGTATATGGCTTTGTGACCACCTTCGCCACAGAAATGACACTTTATCATCACCTTCTTTCCTTCCTTTGGTTGCATATCCTGAACAGCTGGTAACTCGAATCTCGGACTGCGAAAATACAAGTTTTTATACTTTTGGTTATTGCTCTTCAAAATTAGGTAAGTGCAAAATTCCCTTGTACTTACTGCATGAATTTACAAGTTGGTCCATCGGGACAAAAACCAGCTAAATAAGCCATGCATAGAACCCTTCGTACATGCCGGTGTCTGCACAAAGGGCCGTGTCTACAAAACCCGCGATCGTACCATGGACAGTCTCTTACTTTGGTTTCAGGATCGATGTGTAAAAATGGACATTCCTTGTTGTGACAGGCGTCTACACGAGTACAAAAATAAACAAAGTGTTGTTAGGTGAAGGAAAAACTTAGCTGTATCGTAATATCGGTTGGAAAACTTACTGAAACGTGAATAAAAATAACATTCAGGCATTTTTGTCATATCATATTCATGGAGGAATTCGCACTGATCGCCTTTTTTGCAAAGACCACGGAGCCAATGTTTGCAAACGATGGTTCTGTCGCCTCGGACATGTCTGAATGGGCAAGAAGCTCCTTTGTTGCATGTACCTTTGGGATAGAATTGACATACCGCCGCAATGGATTCTAAAAATAAATGATTTGTTTATGCACAAGATGTTGAGATTTCTATTGATGCTAGAGCATTCAAAATTTGATTCGATTCAAGAGTGAAACTTAATAAAACGTACAAAATATCATTATATACTATTTTGAATACGATCTAGTCTTGCAAGCATTGTGAGAAAAGATCGCTTAAGAAAAAAAGACAATGACATGATTCTCAATGAAAACTCGCACGTTGATGAAATTTGCTAAAGTTGTTCAAATCATAAAGTAGTTCAGAATTACATATTTAAAGAATGTTTAGAACGTTTAGTGAACAATCGAGTGCCTGAAGAATCCTTAAATGTGTCATTTATGTATAAACACTGTGAGCCAAAGATAACCTATAAAATAGCGATATTTCAATTTCGACTTACTGTCCATGCCTGTGAAAGGTAACGATAACGCTCCATATTGTTCGTCTAGTGCAATTTCTATATCAAATCGCATATGATCCACACTCGCCACTAAGCATTCCATTTTTGTACAATAAAGTGTCAATTATTATTGTTCAAACACCGCCACAACACTTACTTTACGCGGATCGTCGGCGCCATGTTGATTTTTATCTAGCTACGCGCAACGTCACCGCGAGACTTAATCTTTTCGGGGTAATACGAGTCACTATGTATTTTGGTGGCGTAATAAAGATCGTCGTCATTTTTTGTTATCAAAGGTAATATGAGCCACTAAATATCCGTAACTGTTTCGAGCTTGATGGTCCAATGACGAATTATGTGATATGTCACTTTTGGACATATGATGATAGCAAGATGGACACATAACCTAAATGTTTGATTGCAGCGTCGGTAATAACGAAACACTGTCATCCGAGGTTTTATTTCATTGATTCATCGCGGCTTTGGCATCACAGGCATAGAATTAATATCTTTCGATAAGCATACTATTATGAAGCCTTCGTTTTTTGAATACATAAGGCCTCCATCGTCTTTGATGAGCGACTCTCGTGCGTACACTGGTGTATGACAATGTCAAACGCGTCATCAGAAATTTTCTTGCCGAAAAGGGGCGGAACACATTTATTTCCGGGATCATAGAGTGCCCTACCCGATGATTCGTACGGGATATTCGTCATATCCCGTTAAGAATGATTTCACCCGCATTAATTACATATTTAATGAGACAGAATGCCTAATATGAGATCGTATTTGAAAGTTAAAGATATTGTGCTCCAAATTCGCGCATGCGTAGAAAAAGGTATGCGCGCGTCGCAGAAGGGCGCGAATTTAAAACGATGATCAAGCAGTCATGAATTTCTATCGTATAATTTTTCTTGTTAAATTTAACCGATGATTTGAGAAATAGGTCGTTATCACCCCTATACCTCATGCTCTTATCAATACGATGCACGTAAACGTTACAAAGTCTCTCCTCGACGATATTTAGTTACTTTTTTTTTCTTTATAAAATACGAAAAAAATATAAATTCGACTTGATATTATTATCGAAATAAAAAGTTCCACTTTTTTTTTGATAGGTGTTACTTTGCCCAATGAGTCGAACGTCGCGGATGAGTGAACTTGATATTAGCACACAATGATATAACGCACGATTTGCAATACGTTTGCTTCCAGAGGGACACTTTTTTTTCGTTCATTTTGATTGTTTCCAAGTCGCAACAACAAGCATTTCGTATAGTGTTACGCAATTATTGCTCGGCCTCTCCGCGATGTCAAAAAGGTTAATGGGCATTCCGATATCCGAGGATTCGATCAACGTATACATGTGTAATTTTTCCACGATATAAGACAACTTCCTTATTGCAAAAAGAATTACGTCCTTATGA
Source organism: Netelia melanura (assembly GCA_964007305.1). NCBI lineage: Eukaryota > Metazoa > Arthropoda > Insecta > Hymenoptera > Ichneumonidae > Netelia > Netelia melanura. The sequence continues at coordinate 3,319,363 of OZ023257.1, read as the reverse complement.
CCGTTCATATGCAAGAAAACTTGCAAAAATTGATGATGGAAAATTTCAATAATGCTTCACACGTTTAATTATTATCACCATTGTCAGGGAGGTTTTCCGGTCTGTGTCAATTGACGCATGTAGCAAACCGCGTGTATTTACAGCTCGGTACAGCGTGTTTTTAAAATTTATTTTTACCAAACAAAACGAATAAACAAAAAAGCCCCAGAAAAATTATCAAACTTTTACCAAAAGAAAGAAAAAAAACCCCCTCGTCCATTCCCAATCGACAAAATCCACGAACAAATACCAAATCCACGAATACAAAAAGAAGAAAAAAAGTAACGATCTTCGTATTTAGAAACAAAAATCGGCTAAAATCGTGTCAAACCGCGTTTAAAAATCAAAATTATTTTCAAACGTTATATAAACCGGGCTAGAAACAGGGGTGATTTAAATAGAGCGTTCGGATGAATTTCCGCAAACATGCAGTTCGTCGTCTGAAGCTGGGTCAAATATTCGTGTCGAACGCAAAAGAAAAAAAGGAAACGATAAAATAAATAAGCCACCCACTTTTTTCCCCGTATAGCGATGAATTCGATAAGACCCCCAGATTTTAAATTAAAAAAAGGCAACGCGACACCCGCGTAAGCAAGCCCGAAAAAAAAGAAGGAAACAAAAAGCAAAAAAAACAGCCATAAAAGAAAAGATCGAGCCGATACAATTACGAAACATTGTCGTGCCGATTCTGCAGGGGGAATGTGTGATAGAGGCGAGCTAAAACTCAGCACCTGAAGTAACAAGCTCGTGCTCGCGTTAATTGCGGTCAATTATGTGCTGATTTACATTTTTTTCGGTTACTGTCACACATCGTTCGAGGCTTGTTCGATTCTCTCGCCAACCTCGCCGATTTAGTTGTGGGCCTTGTAACGTGACGACAGGTCGTTGTGATTAATTAAACGCGCCGAACGACATACAACAAAAAAATCTAGCAACGACGTTCGGTCCGTAAGTTTCTAACAAAATCTTTCTTCTCTTATCCTCGAGTAACGTCGTAACGATAACGATTTTTTACCGATCCGTTTGTGCGATCGACGTATAATCGAACGAATCTTGAAAATTTACGAAAATCTATGTATCTTAAAATTAATTGACGAGTCAATGAGAGACAAAAAATCGCGATCGGTTACAATTTTTCACGCGTATCGAGACATTTTTTTTTTTTTTGTCGAGAACGATCAGGCTGATTAATTTTGTAACGTCGCAGAATATGCTGCACGAAAGGATCATCGATGGGAAAAGTGCCGAGATGAGAATCGTCGGGGACGATGGAGAAATCACTTACGAGAAGGAACCGATCGACGTCGATTCGCAGGAAGAAGGATGGTTCGCTTTTAAAACACCCTTGAAATGGGTCAATATCATTTCGATATCTGCGTACCATCTCTTAGCTCTTTACGCGATATTCACGGTGAATCCGTTCAAACACATAGTGCTCACATTATGGGGTAAGCCGTCGTAACGATTCCGAATCAGCGTCTGAAACGAAACAAAAAGTATATATAAAAATCGAATTATCAAAAAAAAAAAGAAACAAGATAAAAAGTAAATAAAGATCGACGATAAACAATTTTTCTTGATTGATCGACATTTCGAACCAGCGTCTGAAACGAAACAAAAAAAATATATAAAAATCAAATTATCAAAAAAAAAAGAAACAAGATAAAAAGTAAATAAAGATCGACGATAAACAATTTTTCTTGATTGATCGACATTTCGAACCAGCGTCTGAAACGAAACAAAAAGAATATATAAAAATCGAATTATCAAAAAAAAAAAAGAAACAAGATAAAAAGTAAATAAAGATCGACGATAAACAATTTTTCTTGGTTGATCGACATTTCGAACCAGCGTCTGAAACGAAACAAAAAGAATATATAAAAATCGAATTATCAAAAAAAAAAGAAACAAGATAAAAAGTAAATAAAGATCGACGATAAACAATTTTTCTTGATTAATCGACATTTCGAATCAGCGTCTGAAACGAAACAAAAAGAATATATAAAAATCAAATTATCAAAAAAAAAAAAAGAAACAAGATAAAAAGTAAATAAAGATCGACGATAAACAATTTTTCTTGATTGATCGACATTTCGAACCAGCGTCTGAAACGAAACAACAAGAATATATAAAAATCAAATTATCAAAAAAAAAAAAGAAACAAGATAAAAAGTAAATAAAGATCGACGATAAACAATTTTTCTTGATTGATCGACATTTCGAACCAGCGTCTGAAACGAATCAAAAAGAATATATAAAAATCAAATTATCAAAAAAAAAGAAACAAGATAAAAAATAAATAAAGATCGACGATAAACAATTTTTCTTGATTGATCGACATTTCGAACCAGCGTCTGAAACGAAACAAAAAGAATATATAAAAATCAAATTATCAAAAAAAAAGAAACAAGATAAAAAATAAATAAAGATCGACGATAAACAATTTTTCTTGATTGATCGACATTTCGAACCAGCGTCTGAAACGAAACAAAAAGAATATATAAAAATCGAATTATCAAAAAAAAAAGAAACAAGATAAAAAGTAAATAAAGATCGACGATAAACAATTTTTCTTGACTAATCGACATGGAACGTCCGAATGTTCAAGGTTTATTTCTCGGTGGTGTTGCCGGTTTCGGGGTGACCGGGGGTGCTCATCGTTTTTGGACTCATCGAACGTACAAGGCGAAACTTCCGCTCCGCATTATTTTAATGGTGTGTTATCTCGTCGCTGGTGAGGTAAGCAAGAACAAAAACAATAAATTATATACATTTGTCTAGTCGAAAGAAAAGTATTGTAGAAAGATCGAACGATCTTACAGGGAAAAGAAATAGAGCAAAGATCGTAGAAATTCCAATGGTTTTCCTTGATTTTTTATAACTTACCAAATTTTTTTGCAAAAATGTGAAGAATGATTTTCCTTTTTCGTGTTTGTTCTTTCTCTATTTTAGAACAGGATGTTCGACTGGGTGAGAGATCACAGGGTACATCACAAATACACGGAGAGCGATGCGGATCCGCACGACAGTAGGAGAGGATTTTTCTTCTCTCACGTTGGTTGGCTCATGATGAAGAAACATCCGGAGGTCATTAGACGCGGTCAGCAGATCGACATGAGCGACGTTCTCGAAGATCCCGTTGTACAATTCGAAGAAAAGTTTGTGAAAGTTGTTCGAAACTCGCTTTGCGCTGAAAAAAGAAAATTCTAAATTTTCGTACGAAATTACGACGAATTATTGAATCTTGAATTTATCATTTTTGCCAACGAAGGGAATGAAATTTTCATGATTTATTTCATACGTAGCTTCGCGTTTTGAACCAAGAGTTGATATTTTTTTTATCGTTTTTTCTGTTCTTTTTTTTTTGGCAGATACTTTCTCATTCTCAAAATTTTCTGGTGCTTCTTCTTACCTGTCTTCATACCTCTGTACTTCTGGAATACGGATCTGTATGCTACAATTATGTCGCAAGCTGTCTTTCGCTACATAATCATATTGAACTCCACGTGGTCGGTCAACAGCTTCGCTCATATCTGGGGATACAGAAGCTACGATAAGTATGTTGATAAAATTTGTATTTTTTCTATCAATTTATATTTATATTCATTTTTTAGAAAACAAAAAAAAAGGCTGTTTTCTGTTAAATTGTCTTAACAAGTTGGAATCAAAGTTGTAAAAAATCGTAAACTTCTTATATTTTCTTACTCGATTGACTTTTTATGAAAAGTTCGTACAGTCGTGAGTCGTGGCAATTTAAAGAAAGATAATTTTAATCCGACTTTTTATGAAAAGTTCGTACAGTCGTGAGTTATGGCAATTAAAGAAAGATAAATTATCTTTCTTAAATTAAAATTAAACTTAAATCCGAACGAATGCAAAATTTACCAAAAAAAAAAGAAAAATTATTTTGCAAATTTTTCAGAATTTTATATAATAATTGTATTTTCTTGCTTTTTTTTAATTCAAATTTTAGAGCGATAAAGCCAGTGGAGAATAAATTCGTGGCAGCCGTGAGCATGGGCGAGGGATGGCACAATTATCACCACGTGTTCCCATGGGATTACAAGGCAGCCGAATTGGGAAATTATTCTCTGAACTTAACGACGTTTTACATCGATTTGTTCGCTAAGATGGGTTGGGCCTACGATCTAAAAAGCGCCTCGCCGAGTCTCGTGAGGAAAATAGCCGAGAAGAAAGGAGACGGCACCCACGCGGTTTGGGGCGACGCGAGTAAAGACGAAATTTGCGAGGAAAAGGATCAATGAATGCGTGACAGCGTCAAAATGAAAAACGGAAAATACAAAGCAACGAAACAAAAAGAAAATTTAGAAAAAAATCGTCCATCGACATTCGTTCGATCGTCGATTTTTTTTCGAAAAATATTTTCCCATGTATTGTAAAAAAAGACAAAGAAATATTTGTTAAGGCTTGCTATCGTGATATCTATCTATCTGTTAAGTCGCGTTGTTTTTCGAATTAACGCTGTATAGATAATAAATTGATTAATTTCAAATTACGACTCGCGAGTGATCGAGTGAACAGATTTGATTTTATAAAAAGCGTTGTGACTCGAAAATAATAAAAAAAAGGGAGCACGTCGAAAGATTTCCTTGAAGCTTGAGAGGAACGTCGAGGCGATTTCGTCATTTCTGGAAGGGTGAGGATATTCTCTTCTCGTCGAGATAAGTTTCGTTCCTCCAGTGTGCGACGAAAATTAATCGAGATAGTTTGAATTCAACACGTCGACTGACCTGAGGAATGAGGATCAACCTTAGCTCGCGATTATTCCTAAAAAGAAAAAATAGTTTTGTGAAAATTATCCTCAGCCCTTAGACAAGTCTGACGTCTCTTGCCAGGTAAAAATAAAATAGAATTTAACGTTAAAAATCTCGTCCCTCCAGTGCGCGACGAAAATTAATCGAGATAGTTTGAATTCAACAGGTCGACCGACCACGAGGAATGAGGATCGACCTTAGCTTACGATTATTCCTAAAAAGAAAAAATAATTTTGTGAAAATTATCCTCAGCCCTTAGACACGTCTGACGTCTCTTGCCAGGTAAAAATAAAATAGAATTTAACGTTAAAAATTTTGTTCCTCCAGTGCGCGACGAAAATCACTCGAGATAGTTTGAATTCAACACGTCGACCGACCACGAGGAATGAGGATCGACCTTAGCTTACGATTATTCCTAAAAAGAAAAAATAGTTTTGTGAAAATTATCCTCAGCCCTTAGACACGTCTGACGTCTCTTGCCAGGTAAAAGTTTGAATTCAACACGTCGACTGACCTGAGGAATGAGGATCGACCTTAGCTCGCAATTATTCCTAAAAAGAAAAAAATAGTTTTATGAAAATTATCCTCAGCCCTTAGACACGTCTGACGTCTCTCGTGAGGTAAAAATAAAATAGAATTTAACCTTAAAAATATACCCTTTACCGTTTAAATCCAACAAAAATAAGAGTGGTCCAAGGTAAAACAGGATGTGGAGTTTTGTAAACAACAGTCATAGAAAGTTCTCGCAATTGTCACCGATCGATTATTCTCGATACGATTCTCGATGCCGATAAATGTATTTTCTCCCTTGTTCTCTCGTTCCTACGTATTGCGCAGGCTCGTTTACCGCGCATGGAGCGTGGACCACGTCCTAGTTCACATCTCCGCCGCGCCGCGTCGCTACTTACCGGCTAAGCCCATTCCCTCAGAGGCATGTAGAACATCGTCCGGTGCGCGTTTGTGTGTGCCGACGGGTGTAAGGATTGAAATATACAAGCGCGAGGATAAACAGACAGACGAACAGAGCACGCCCGCGCTTCCGAGAGAGAGCGAGACAGAGATAAAGAAACAAAACAGAGAGAGAAAGAGAGAGACAGAAGGTAAAAAATCAATTTCTTCGTACATTCCGTGACCATACAATGACAGAAACGAATGAGAAATCTTGTTAGGAGTGCTGGAATATCGGAATCGAGACGCGGAAACATGATTAGCCGTCGATGGTTCTGACCTATCGACACTCGTCGCTTATTACGCTTCGTACGAAAAGAAAAATACAAAGACGCGTAATATTTACATTTTTATCTTTTCCTGTGGCGTCGTGTCATGCGATGAAGGAGGGAAATATCTCTACACTCGACGTAAGGTCGTCTTTGCAATCACGTGCTCGTTGTTACTACCCTTAGTGCATGCATTTTATACATATGTATATACACACAGCCAAACATAGCTATATATATATGTATATGTGTAAAATGCTCTATGAATATTTTATAATGACCAAAATATACATATTATATATATGTGTGTGTGTATATCGTATGTGTGACATATAATGTGCCTCCTGTGTCAATGCTTGTATTGACGTGTATGGTTTAATTATGACGTGATTAATCGAAGATTAAGTATCCTTTATTATTATTATTGTTATTGTGTTGTACATTATTTATTACTTTTTATTGTGTTTTGTTTTAATAACTGTGTGTGTTGTATGCGAGTGTGTATGCATGTCAAGCTTATACGTGTTGAATCATCTCCTTTAAGAAAGAGAAAAAAACAAGCCACTGTATTTTGACCCTGTCGTTGTTTCGATAATTGTTTTTATACCTTTTGGACTTTTCGTTTGCTCGATTTCTTTTTAATTCGAGATTTATAGATGCCTTATGAATTTTGTTTTTGTTTTTGTGAAGCTTTTGAATTTCCAAGGATTGTCTTGTGGGTTTTTGAAATTTGAAATTCAGATCTGAGATACATGGAAGATTTTTCATGTTTTTTTGTGTGTGTTTTTCTTGTTTCTTTTTTTTATATGTAAATGGAAATTAGAACGGTCTACCCACGGCTTAATTGAGGAGAGTGAGAGAGCAAGTGTGTTAGAGAGAGAGAGAGAAAGAGAGATAGAGATAGGAGATAAACAGGATAGTGGAAGATGCCACCGAACGAGACGATTGCTGATGAGAAAATGGAGGAAGCGGAGGATTTTGATATCAGGAGAAATCTGATGAAGGACAATGATAATATGGATGCGATTGAGAATTCCAAGATTATCGAGTATCAACCTACTGGACCATTCGGGTTTAAGACACCGATCATCTGGTCCAACGTCGTGAGAATCTTTGGTTTTCATGCTGTCGCTCTTTATGGACTGCTGACTTTTCCAATATTGGAACACAAGCTACTGACACTTTGGAGTAAGAATGCTTCATCGATGAGATTTCATTTTTTTTAAATTAAAACATCCATTATGTTTTTTGTTCGCTTTCATTAATGAAAATTGTCAATTTTCCAGGTTGCTTCATGTGCGGGACAGCTGGATTTGGGGTGACCGGTGGTGCACATCGTTTTTGGACACATCGTTCTTACAAAGCGAAATTGCCTCTACGTATCATTCTTCTAGTTGCTTATCTCGTCGCTGGTGAGGTAATGAATACATTTTCTGGATGTTCATTCATTCAGTGCTTTATCAAATATATATATTTCTTTATACATGATATATAGTGATGTATAGGATAAATATTGTGCATGTAAGAAGTAGATGTCGAGGAGAAAAGTATCGTCACGCTTTCGTTATCTTCTACTGTTTCAGAATTCGATCTACGACTGGGTCAGAGACCACAGAGTTCATCACAAGTACACCGAGACCGATGCCGACCCTCATAACAGTCGTAGGGGTTTCTTCTTTTCCCACGTCGGCTGGCTCATGATGAAGAAACATCCGGAGGTCCTTAGACGCGGTCGAATGATCGACATGAGCGACGTACTCGCTGATCCGGTTGTTCGCTTTTCGCAAAAGTACGTGAGCGAATGAGAATTTTGTCTCGATTTATGAAGCGATCGAAGAGGAAGTTTCCAAGAGGAAGAGATATTTTATCGCGAACCTTGTCTCGTTATAAAGTTCGATCTTTCACCGTTTAATTAGCCACTGGGGGGCAGAAACTTACTGAGAATTAGTTTGTTTTTTTTAGTGTTCGATTGAGATACGAGAATGGTAAATTTTCCATGGAGACTTTTGATGACATGGTAGAGCGAGGAGATGGATGGAAAAATGTTACAGAGATAGATAAGATTGATGAATAAGAGATCGACTCTTGGCATTCGAATGATTCGACACGTTAGCAAAAACTTTCTGAAATCGGTATCACGTGATTTCGTGGTATCTTCGGGGTCGTGCGTGTCGATCATGTGAACGGGTCGGATACAGCGAGTGTAGATTTACTCTTTCTAACTGTCGAACGAAAGACATCGTCAATTTTATTTTTAACCAGATCGAACTCGTCGTTGTACGTCACGTGTTATCTCAAGGAAAGTTCGATATTAGTCGAAATTTAGAAAGTTCAGAAATTGTCCATTTTGAAATTCCCGCGCTCTTGAGAGTCAAGCGCCATCTTGTGAAAGTAGCGACCAATCGATGCGAAGGGCGAATTGCGGTCACTGGATCTTTCTTTAAAGGGAAGCTAACACTGGTACCAGGTGGTTTCCGGTGAAAACTGCAATTTGGACGTTTTGATAAAAATACAAATTTTCAATTCAGGGTTTTTCCTAAAAATATATTAATGAATGAAAAACTATTTTTTATCGTCATTGTTTATAATACTTGGTAATATAATTAATAATTATTCTTCGTTTTTCATTTAGAATATCAAATGCATTTAGAAAAATTAGTAAAATTTGAACCGACTAATTAATTTAATTTATTTATTTTCGCAGGTATTTCGGTTTCCTGAAGTTAATGGTCTGCTTCGTAATTCCGACTCTGATTCCTGTGTATCTGTGGAACGAGGATTGGTATCACGCAATCATATCCCAGGCCTTCATACGATACGTGATGTTTTTGAATTTCTCATGGTCGGTCAACAGTTTCGCTCATATTTGGGGATATCGAAGTTACGACAAGTTAGTTGTCGAATCATGATAAAAATACACATATATAAACAAATAAGAATCGATAAAAAGTATGAAAAAAAAATTCTCAAATTAATTAATCATTCCTGGTAATTGATTAATTAACTTTGTCAATTATCTTTCATACAACTGTAGATTATTTGCAACGATAATAACAATTAATTTCACACATTTCTCTTATTAAAACGTTGTCTAACATTGTCACTCGATCTTTTTATTCAGAACAATATCACCAGCCGAGAATAAATACGTTTCGTTGATGAGCATGGGCGAAGGCTGGCACAATTATCATCACGTATTTCCCTGGGATTACAAAGCTGCCGAATTTGGTAATTACGGTCTAAACATGACGACTATGTGGATCGATTTTTTCGCAAAAATTGGCTGGGCCTACGATTGCAAAAGGGCGTCGGACGACCTCATCAAAAGAGTGATCGAGAAAAAGGGCGACGGTAGTCATGCGATTTGGGGCGAGGGTGGAGATCAAGTCACGTGCAAAGTATCTACCGATTGATTCTCGTTATACAAAGAAAAATTAAATCACGTAGACACTTCGTAGATATTGAAGAGAGATAAAAAAAGAAAACAAAGCGAAAGAGTCGTTGGTGCACTAAAATTTGATGAAAATTGCACGAGAATTTATTTATAAATTAAGAAAAGATATATTGATTGTCAAAGTGAAAACAATTGTTATCGTCATCCGTGATAGCTGTTCTGCGATAAAAGTAAATAGTTAACGAGGCAGTACGATTAGAACCCGAGTACTTACCACGATGATATTCTTCCAAGGAGTTTAAGCTTGACACTCGACCAAGTTTTCGAACGTTCGAAGTTTCAAAGTTATAATTAAATGGTCGAATTAGCAATTCGAGAAATTGTCGTTAACGATGATTAATTATTATGATCAATGTATAATCGATATGTCTATATTAACGTTTAAAAGAGTAACAATTTATGTTCGATGCGTGGCAACAATTCGGTGACAAATTTTTCGCGAAATCTAATTCGAAAATTTGTAATCGTCTTCGAATTTCCAACCAGAGGCCAAACATTTTAAAACATTCCGAGTGAATTTTTCAATATTTTTCATTATTTTCTTTCGGGATGTTTTTAAATTATAATACAAAACAACAATCACTGCTGATCCAATGTCAATTACCGGAATACAAATTAATCGTGAATACGATTATATTTTGAATGAAAATTTGAATACTCGAATTGCTAGGGAATATTTTAACTTCCAATATATTTGATCTAAAATCAATTTATTTTATAATAATTCGACCAATTTTTAATCGTCATGTAGGAGAGTCCGTTTCGCGAAAAATTCGTCGCGGAATATGTCTTCCATGATAAAACAAAAACAAAACAAAAATGAAAATACGATACATGCCAAAAGGCTATTATCTCAGTATTAAATGTACGAACCAAAAATACTACGATGTCTTCACATTATCGTTATAAAGTCTTTAACGATCACACACGAATAAATCGTTGTGAACACTTAGGATTAAACGATGTTTATAGTTCAAAGTGTAGAAATAAATAATTTTTTTTGTTGACACCAATGTCCTGTCTGGTGATTGCGAGTGAAAGACGAACGATGATTCATCGATTGAGCCAATACGAGTTTTCCAGTCGAGATATCCAACGCGTATAAAGGGAGTTCGTTAAAGCGAAGAACAGAGCGAGAAAATCATCGCGTGGTCGTTTAGAATAAAGGCTCGTTGCATCATCAAAATTGATACAAAGTCACTTACGTTGTAGATACGTCGAGAAGCGTTGGATCGCGTGTTACACACGATGGAAAAGCTACCATACAATGAGATACAATACTCGAGCGTAATTCATTTTTCTAAATTTAATCATCGTTCCTGAAGATCGTATCGTGACACGACACAAATCTTTCTCAATCAAGAATATAATTTTTCTTGTATGAAACATTTTATTTTCAATCTTGAAAATTCGATCAAACGTCAAAATTCAAATGTGAAGCGATCCAAAACCGATGTTTATTTTTAATGGATAAAAAGATGAAAAAATAATGTGAATTCGTTATCTCTGTTAACCTTGAGATCGAATCCCAAGCGTTAGTGGTAAGAATTGAAAAAGCATTGGCGTTTATAAAATCAGAATTAAATTTTAATGAGAATTCTTGAATGTTAATTTCTCATTCTATTCGAAAAGAATAGATTAAGAATTAGTATCGGTTAAAAATCTTGTATACAACCGTATCGAATAAGAATATCGAGGGTCGACGAACTCTCCGTTCTCAAAGTTATTTCGTCCAATGATTTTTCAGTTTTCTACAATACGACATGTTTTTTTTTTTATAGAAACTTGTTTTCCGTTGCCACTCGCTATATTATTATTCTCGTCACATAGTTGCATAGTAACAACATTATCTCAGAAATCCTCGACTCTCGTCATCGTTAAAACGATATTCGATTTATTGTTTTCGTTTAAAAAAAAACATACTCATGCAAATTTTCCAACGAGTGTAAAAACCGTGACGAAGATTTCGTTTTGCTCAAAAGTTCATTATGTTCATCGAGAAGAAAGGTAGAAGCAAGTTGAGCTCGAACATGTCGTTCGGAGTGAAACGCAATTAAAAAAAAAAAAAAAAAAACAAAACGACTTCTTACGAGCGAAAGGTTCCAAAGCTCATTCGTTGCGCGAGTTCGTGAGTGAACTTTGGATCGATTATTAGGAAAAATAGCCGTCCGACGTGTCTACAAATACGCACCGTATTATTTATTTCGCGGTTTATTTATAACTCTTGCACGTGCTTTGTCGAAATCACGACGTGTCGAGACTTTCGACGTTTTCATCGATCGTTAATTAGTCTGCTTTGTTTTTTTATGCTCGGTCATACGAAAAACGTGTGATAAGTCACATCCTTGTTTCGAACGATTGATTAAACATAAATGTTAATTACATTTGGACAAACCCATCGGTCGCGTGTCCCCTAAATCTCGTCCAAAACTTTTCTTCTCCTTCGCTCTCGTTACGAAAATTCATCCACAAAATTCAACGAAGCGTAATTTAATATTATAATAATTCGAGAAGAATAACAATAAAGCAAACAATTTTGTAATAAACGACACGTCGAGGGACAATCGACGACGTTTGAATGAAATAGTAAAGATTACTTTTGTGAGAGAGTGATTCGGCGCGATCAGGAGAGGAAAGGTCCGAGTCAATCACACTTGAACTTTCGTGGCTTTCGTCTGATGAGTCGTCGAGCTATTTGCAATTACGCGATGCTAACGAGAAACGAACGATAGAAGAAGAAAAAGTAGAAGAAGACGGAGGAGGGAGGAAGAAGAACGAAGGCAGGCATCGGAGTGGAAGGAGGAAAATCACGCGTGGCATGGATTGAATGGACAACCGAGATTCGACGAGAGCGTGACGAAAAACAAATTTTATTTTTTTTTTTGGATTTTTTTTTCGACGAGGAAAATTTGGGGGGGGGGGAGGTTTAGATATCGAGGGAAAGCGTCGGTTCAACGTCGAGTTTGCGGTGGTTTATAACGCGTGCTGCATAATTCAAAGGAAATATATAATTCCGCGTAATACCCGAATGGGACAATCATGAATCGATGCATGCGCTTAACAAATCATTGAATCGTCTTTACTGACAATCGGGCACAAAGTCTAACGGCGATGAATCATTTTTCTTTAGTTTATAAATATGGTAAATGTCGGGAGGCCTTGACGCGTGTTATTGCACGGATTGCGCGGTGAATTTCTTAAATAAAAGTTCACCGGAGAAGCATCGAGGAATTTTGCCAAATTTTCGTTATGAAATTATTTACTCGGACGAAACTTTCGTTAAAATTTATTCGTTATGAGTTGAGGTGATTTTTGGACGAATGAGAAAAAGAGAAGAAAAGAAAAAAAAAAGAAGTTCGATGTATCGATATTAAATATCTCGAACTATCGAAGTTTTCATTATCGAAATATCGATACTATCGATAGTTATCGATACTATCGATAGTTATCGATATTATCGATAGTTATCGATACTATCGATAGTTATCGATAGTTATCGATACTATCGATACTATCGATGGTTATCGATAGTTATCGATATTTTCGATATTTTCGATATTTTCCATAATTTCGATATTTTCGATAATTTCGATACTATCGATAGTATCGATAACTTTCGATATTTCGATAGTTTCGATATTTTCGATAATTTCGATATTTTTGATATTGTCGATAATCATACGATCGTTCGTGTTAATCTGATTTACTTAACGACCATCTAGGATTTTTCGATGCACTTTGGATCGATTCGTCACAAATTATTATTAATTCGCACGTATTATTTTTATCTCCTGCTGCCCGAAGAACGCCAAGTTTCGTACTACCTACGTTTTCGTCGTGTTTTTATCTTATCCACAATATTGCCCGGTGCCACGGAGTCCAAGGGGTCGCAATTTGCAGAAATCTGCATCGAGATCAGCAAAACAATAATAATGCGTCGGCCAAGTCCCAGGGTAAAAAATTACTCCCGTGTCATAACATTTTGCAACAAAATTTACATTTCTAGATAAAGCGAAACTGTACGAGCGAAGAAAAAAAAACAGCGACACTGACGTTTTTAAACTCTTCGCTATCACCTACTTACAACATTTTTCGAACGAAGGCCATCGACCATTATTAAATTCTTCCATTCCCTCGAATAAATCGCGACAAAATCAATTCAACGTTTTACAATCCATCAAAGACTTTTCACCTTTTCCTAAAATTAATAACACAACGATCTTAATTAAATCCTCGATCTATCGAAATTTCATGAAATTTGATTTTTATTTGATAAAAATAAAAAACAATATTGTATAAACCCGATCATCCGTTTATTGTGGACCGAGCTTAATACACGAGTTGTCTGAAAAATTGTCTAGCTGGTTGTCCCAGGAAGAGGACATACCTATACACACGTACAAACTTAGCTTTGTCTAGTGCATGTGCTCCTCGTTACTCTCTAAATTGCTTGATGCTGATATAAAGGGTGCACTCGGACTCACGCATGGCAAATGTACACGTATATATATATATCCTTTCATTTCATATATATATAAATTATACAAACACATACCTGTCGCCACACACCACACACACCCATATAAATATATATATATATATATATAATATTGTGTATATACATATATAGTGACTATAGTATTATTATTATTATTATTATTATTGTTATACTGTATATATATAATATACTATAATAATAATAGTAATACTATAAGTCACTATATATTATTATTATTATTATTATCATTATTATTATTATTATTATTATTATACTATATAGTATATAATATTATTAATATAACTATGTAATATATATATTAATATTAATATAATAATAAATATAATATAATATAATAATAATAATAATACTATAGTCACTATATATATAAAATATTATATATACATGTATTTATGTATGTATGTATGTATATATATTTATATATGGCGACACGTATATGTTTGTACAATTTCTGATGATCGCCGAAACTCCTAAGCGCAAAATCTGTTCAACCACAGTAGCATGGCACGACATCATGCTGTTCGTCTCTTATTTTTTCTTCGTTCTCAAAAGCGAAACCGCGGATAAGAAGAATTGCGGAACTTTGAACCGATTTTTTTTTTTTTTTTTTTTTTTTTTTTTTTTCTGGAAAAGTAGAAATAAAAGAATACAATGTTGCATTGGGAACGATCTAATCGAATCGATGATGCCACGCGTTGAACGCTATACGCGGAGACGATCGGTTGGCTGATTTCAAAACGATGCGACGGGGACGCACGTACCACGTCACGATTTCTGTTTTCGATTCTTAAAACAGCTCGTACGATAAGAAACGATTATTTCGGTGACTCAGAGTTCGATCGGTGATAGAAAAAAATCGAAGTTTATATCGCATCGAGTTTGCCTCGGACGTCACGCGCGAACGTAATGGCCGTCGGTAAGTCGGAGCTCTTCCTTATCGACGGAGCGTGTATTTGGTTGTTGTTTTTTTTTTCGATCAGTTTATTTATTTTTCAAGCTCGATCGGTAGAAAACGATCGAAGATCGTGTGTGCGACGTTTACACAGGCGTCGATTTTTTTTCTTATCGATTGTTCGAGATTCGAGGACGATCGGTCGAACTCGAAATAATCGATCGATTTCTCGCAACGATCGCTGACACGAGCGACGTTCAACGATCGTTCATTCCTACACCGGCGTCGATTTTTTTCGTATCGATTGTTCGAGATTCGAGGACGATCGGTCGAACTCGAAATAATCGATCGATTTCTCGCAACGATCGCTGACGCGAGCGAGGTTCAACGATCGTTCATACCTATTTGCGATCGATTCCAAATCGATTCTTCTCGTATTGTTGTTGTCCTTTTTGCTCGCTCATTAGAAAACGATTGCATCACCGTGTCCGAGAGAATCGATTTCAAATATATCGAGAATTATCGCACCGCACGGGCATCGATGTCTCCCGATCTTCCTCTTTTTTTTTATTCGATACTTAAAAATGTTCATTTTTTTTTACGTTTCCCGCTCTACGGGACGAGAATTAAAAAATTCCATCGATTTTTATCGGTATAACCTAAGAAAAGAAAACAGATTTCGATTATTCGTACAATAATTCGTGATTTTAGATACGCGAGCCTTTTTTTTTATCTCGCTCAGACGATCATCTAGATATTCGCGAATATTCGATTATTCCATTATTCGATACTTTAAAATTTTCAAATTTTTTTACGTTTCCCCCTCTACGGAACGAGAATTAAAAAATTCCATCGATTTTTATCGGTATAACCTAAGAAAAAAAAAAAAGATTTCGATTATTCGTACAATAATTCGTGATTTTCGATGCGCGAGCATTTTTTTTCATCTCGCTCAGATGATCATCTAGATATTCGCGAATATTCGATTATTCCATTATTCAATACTTTTAAATGTTCAATTTTTTTTACGTTTCCCGCTCTACGGAACGAGAATTAAAAAATTCCATCGATTTTTATCGGTATAACCTAAGAAAAAAAAAAAAGATTTCGATTATTCGTACAATAGTTCGTGATTTTCGATGCGCGAGCATTTTTTTTCATCTCGCTCAGACGATCATCTAGATATTCGCGAATATTCGATTATTCCATTATTCGATACTTTTAAATTTTCAATTTTTTTTACGTCTCCCGCTTTACGGGACGAGAATTAAAAAATTCCATCGATTTTTATCGGTATAACCTAAGAAAAAAAAAAAAGATTTCGATTATTCGTACAATAATTCGTGATTTTCGATGCGCGAGCATTTTTTTTTATCTCACTCCCATGATCATCTAGATATTCGCGAATATCTGCGAATACTCGGCATACATACATATATATATATATATATATTGATACGGATACGGACGAAGGAGTTAGTTCGGTTGTGCCGAAACGCGGCGCTGCGAGACGTGCCGACCTCGACCGAGAAGGTACGAGCACGGGTAAGCCTATTTAACGTGCCTCGTGGTTACCGGCTTCTTCAGTACGTTCGGAGTTCGTTCGCAGTGTTGTTCGTGTTTTGCACAACGAAGATACGACATAAAGAACAAAAGAAGAAGAAAATAAAAAAAGCGAAAGACAAAAAAGAACGAAAACAAAGAAGAGAACTTTTTAAACATCCCAGGATAACGCGGTCGGTCGACACGAATTCGGCGAATTACGAGAGGAAACACGCAAGAGCGAAAAGAAACGACGAAAACATAAACAGAAAAGAAACGAAGAAAATTTTTTTTTTTTTTCCTCTCTCTCTCACTCACTCACTCACTCACTCACTCGCTCACTCTCTTGCTCCCTCCCGTTTCTCCCCTCGTCGTGCCACCGGACGATCGGTTTAACGTTATAAAAGGGACGTCGAGCTCCCGGCGATCGCGAGTTCCGTATCGAGCAGTCCCCGTGAACACTAGTTGGAGAGAAATACATTTTTCTCCCGCGTACGTACCCAACGCAACCTAATCGTGATACGATTATACCGAATCCTTCGCGAATCACTGTTACATACGATCTCGCGAGGAGAATTGCAACTGGCCAATTCGACCGACCATTTTCTCGACTCTGACTCGGTGCGACGAATTTTTTAAGTTCGTTTTTTGTTTTTGTTTTTTTTTTTTATTTTGTTGTTTTTGTTATCTGGTTCACGTATAACTCTTCCGTGGCGTTACTGTCGCGCGTTCGTTACGTGGGGATTGAACGAACTTACGTGTCGAGAGAAGAGGACTCCAGGTGGGAGCTGTGCCGGGAAGTGTGAGGAAATCGAGAATATTGTGAGTACGTGCAGTTTTTTTTCTTTTGTCAGTTGGTTTTGTAGTAACGATTTATTATTTTATTGTTATTATTATTATTAGTATTGGTAATATTATAATTACAAGCCGTCGGTAAGTTTGACGATAAAAATGCAAACTTATCGACTGAGAGTTTTTTTTTCTGGTATTAATAATTATTTATTTTGGAATGAATTTTGAGAATTTTTTTAAAATTTTGATAACGGAAAATTTGGGTGTTATGAAAATTGTTTGAGATTTATTGTAAGAATTATTAAGTATTTTTTTTCTGGTATTAATAATTATTTATTTTGGAATGAATTCTGGCAATTTTTTGTTTTATTTTGATAATGAAAAATTTGAGTGTTATGAAAATTGTTTGAGATTTATTGTAAGAATTATTAAGTATTTTTTTTCTGGTATTAATAATTATTTATTTTGGAATGAATTTTGAGAATTTTTTTTAAATTTTGATAATGAAAAATTTGAGTGTTATGGAAATTGTTTGAGATTTATTGTAAGAATTATTAAGTATTTTTTTTTCTGGTATTAATAATTATTTATTTTGGAATGAATTTTGAGAATTTTTTTAAAATTTTGATAATGAAAAATTTGAGTGTTATGAAAATTGTTTGAGATTTATTGTAAGAATTATTAAGTATTTTTTTTTTTCTGGTATCAATAATTATTTATTTTGGAATGAATTTTGAGAATTTTTTTTAAATTTTGATAATGAAAAATTTGAGTGTTATGGAAATTGTTTGAGATTTATTGTAAGAATTATCGGTGACGTTTGAGAATTGTGGACTGGAAGTCGTTATATTTGCTTTATTGTTTCGCACGAGGCAGAGTTAGCGAGGGGAAAAAAAATGTTAAATTCGAAGACAAGGGGACCGGGTCCAGTCTGTTGATAATAGAGCGGGACTATCGCGATGCTCGTCACGATTCGAACGTTCGTCCCTAAATGTTTCTTCTGTTTCTATGTTACCAAATGTTTATTAGGGACACGTTGCCCAAAATTGTGTTTCTTCTGTTCGACCGTCGTTCTTACGTAGTTATGTGTACAAAATGGATTGTAAATGTTTCATAAATTCGCCAACATGTTGATAAATCGACGATCGATGAGCGATCAATATCTCGTTATAAATAACGATTTTAAATTAATTTGAAATAACGATTTTTAATTAATTTGAAATAACGATTTTTAATTAATTTGAAATAATCATTTTAAATTCGTTTCAAATAACGATTTTCAATTAATTTTAATTAACGATTTTCAATTAATTTCAAATAAAGACGATTTTAAATTAATTTCAAATAACGATTTTAATTTAATTTCAAATTACAAAATGGATGTAAATGTTTCATAAATTCGCCAAGATGCTGATAAATCGACGATCGATCAGCGATCAATATCTCGTTATAAATAATGATTTTAAATTAATTTTAAATAACGATTTTTAATTAATTTTAAATAACGATTTTTAATTCATTTGAAATAATGATTTTTAATTCATTTGAAATAATGATTTTAAATTCATTTGAAATAACGATTTTAAATTAATTTTAATTAACGATTTTTAATTAATTTGAAATAACGATTTTTAATTAATTTGAAATAACGATTTTTAATTAATTTTAAATGAAGACGATTTTTAATTAATTTGAAATAACGATTTTAAATTAATTTTAAATAACGATTTTAAATTAATTTTAAATAAATTCGATTTTAAATTAATTTGAAATAACGATTTTAAATTAATTTTAAATAAATTCGATTTTAAATTAATTTGAAATAACGATTTTAAATTAATTTCAAATAACAATTTTAATTTAATTTCAAATAACGATTTTAAATTAATTTCAAATATCAATTAAAAATGAATTTCAAATAACAATGCGAAGGGTGTTATTTTTTTCCCAAGCAACGTTAACGTTCCCCGGAACTTTTGGTCGCGTCGTGAAATTAGCTTGTGTCGGCTGATAGCGAGCTGTTATTGGAATACTCGGGTCTTTTTTCATATTTTTTTTTTTTCATGTTCGATTTTTTTTTCTTTTTTTTTTCTCTTCCTCCTTTATCCAAGCACAGTCCATAATTTTCACACGTTATATGTTGTTCGTAACCAATCGAGCGAAAGAAACATTTTTCATCCCACATGACTTTGCCATACACACACACACACACACATACCTATATATATATATATTATAAACCATTATAATATTAAAATATAAAATATATATATTTATATATTTTATATTTTACATTATATATAAAATAATAATAATATTAAAATATAAAATATATATATTTATATATTTTATATTTTAAAATATATAAATATATATATTTATATAATATATAAATCATATAATATAATATATATATTCATATAATATATAAATAATATATTAAAATATATAAATATATATATTTTATATTTTAATATTATTATTATTTTATATATAATGTTATAGTTTATAAAATATATATATATATTAATATTAGTTATTATTACTATAATATTAAAATATAATATATAATACTATAATAAGATTATATTTTATATTTTAATATTATAATATCATAATATAAAATATAATATTATTATAATATATATATATATATATATTTTCTAAACTATAACATTATATATAAAATAATAATAATATTAAAATATAAAATATATATATATAAATATTATATTAATATAATTATATAATTTATTATATATATATATTTAATATATTTATATATATTTTTTATCCCACACGACATCCCACATATATATTGGTATATATGTATGTATGCATGTATGTGTGTGTGTGTGTGTAGAGAGCTGCTATGGAAAGATGAGTCGAGCGAAACACTCTGTGACTATCAGAGCGGTTTAGTTGGAGCGTCAGATTGGTCCTTTGTCGCGGGAGACGGCGTATTTTCAAGCCTAGCCCGAGAGAGAGAGAGCGAGAGAGAGAGAGAGAGAGAGGAGAGATTCACAATATACGATTAAAGATGATGGACCGAGTTCGTCTCGTGGCTACGTACCTCCGTCCATGAACACGAATTCATTATTCGGCGACGATTCAAATTTTTTTATTAAAATCCTTTTTCTTATCACCACCCACGAGTTTCGAGATTTTTATCAAAATTGAATTAAAATTGACAAAAAAAAAAAAGCACATTAAACACCTTTCTTTTCGCCTCTTTCCTTTTTTGCGATCATTATTCCGTCCACTTTTTCGCGCTTATCGCGCAACGATTTGCGCCTGATAAGGCGATAAGAGAATTTTTTCTTCTCCTTTTTTTTTTTTTAAAGTCTCGCATCGATTACGAAATAATTATACGTTTTTCGTAATAAAAAAAAAAAAGAAAAAAAAAAATCGTTCACGTCGATAAAACCGTACCAAGATATTTTTCGTGATAACGTCGTTGCCGATTTTCATTCACACGCGCGTGCGCGCACAATATCGAGATCCGCATGTGAAAAAGCATACGCGGCGTTTTACGCGTTAATATCGTCGCGCAACGCCCACGAGTCTCGTTTCGTCGCGTTTTGAAAATTAATTTTCGTTTATAAAATCGTGTCGACGGGAATGTCGATTACAATAACAAAAAAAAAAGAAAAAAAAAACCCAAACGAACCAAATATTTGCTTTAACGCGATTTCGTTATCCGCGATAATTTTCTACGTTAAAAAACAAAATCCTGTCCGAGGGGAAAAAAAAAAAAAAAAAGAAGAAATCTCCAGCCCGGAACGGAAATATTGTCAACGAAAAATAAGCAAAAAGAAAAATAAACGAACAAAAAAAAAACACACACAAAAATCCAAACGACGATTTCCCCAATTTTGCGAAAGTAAGCGCCCCCCCCCCCCCCCCCGCCTCCTCCCCCCTCCCGCGCGTTATATTATCTTGCGAAACCGTGAAATCGCGGCTGTTTGTCACGTCTGGTTTAAAGGTTAACGCGAAAGTGATTCGAGCTTCTTTGCAAATGGGAAGATTTATTTGACGAAAATAAAAAAGAAAAAAAAAAAAACGTTGAACGATCTTTAGTCACCAATTAACGATCTCCGTTGTCGAGGAAGTAATTGGGAGAATTGAAACATAATTTATAATTGAAAACAATGCGAGTAAGGACGACGTAGTTTTTTATTGTGTTTTTTTTTGTTTTTTTTTTATTATTTTGTCTCTCGCGATCGATTC
>OZ023257.1:3198074-3297703 GCA_964007305.1 Netelia melanura | reverse complement strand
CCCCAGGCACATGACGAATAGATACGCCGCTCCAACGAAGCATCGCACTCGCACACCTACGATAACTTCGTTTCATACAAACATTCGATTTCTTTTCCTTCGTATTTCCTTTTTCCTTTTTTTTTTCTCATTCAATATTTTCAACAACACTCGAACGACCGTACGTGTCGCACGATTACCGAGACGAGATTGCTGGAAATCGATATTCCGTGAGTCAGAAAATTTTGTCGAGGACGTATGTATACAGACCGGTCATTGTCATTTTTGCAATTATTACGGCATACGACCCTGAAACAAACGAGCGATTATTTTTTTTTAACTAGTCGATCGAACGTTTTTCTACGAACATGCGAAATGGAGAATCGATTTTAGATCGTAGCGATGGAAAAGTTGGACGGTTTTCATTAATTTTGTGAGAAAGGAGAAATGTGGGGAATACACAGTAGAAAAAGCAGGCTTTGGTCGGACACTTTTTTTCGTCCGGCGATTTAAAACGAAGTAAGCTTGCTTCTACGTAAATCAAGCCATCAAGTCGAGATTATTTATCGCAGTATGCTCGCCGGACGTTAGGAATGTGCCATAGAAGCTGAAGAAAAAATACGACGACGAATGCGACGCGGCTATTTTGTGGGTCAAGGAGATTTTTTTTTCTTCAGTTTACCGGACGAAATGGCCACTAGATTTCCCAATTTTGTTTTTCAAGAATCTAAATAGAAGGTATTATTCGAGAGATTTGTTTAAGATCGTGCGTCAATTGGAAAGTAGAAAAAGGTAAGAAAATTTATGTAAAACGTAGGACGTTGTGGAACAGATGTGACTTCGTCGAAGAACTGTGTAAACGACGTCGCAGGCGCGCTCTTACGACACAGCGAGTCACGATGCGTCATGTACATAATCTTCGGATTCGCGTGGGTGTGTATTGGACGGAGCGAAGCGTGGTAAAAAAAAAAATTGTTGTCCGAGAACGTCGAGTAAAAGGCTCGAAAAGACTCGAACACGATTCCAGTCGTCGCTAGTTTTCGCGGTGCGATTCGAAACGATAAGATAAATGTGAATCGGTCGATAAAGAAATTTTTGAAAACATTTTTATCGATCGAGGGTTCTTACCAACAGTCGGTAACGACGAACTCACTACAACTCGGTCGGTAATTCAGTTTGGCAGCACCTCTCGCTTTTCTCTTTCATCGAGACGATGTTATCTCCGTCGGTAACATTGGCGAGTTATCTTCGTTTCGAGCTTTTATTTCGAAATTTTCGCGGTCTTTTTTAAACTCATCGCTACAACTTCCTCGTTACGTCCTACTTCCATTATTCGCTTTCAAGCTAATTTTATTCGATCACTTTCACATCTATTTCTCATTCACCTTTCCTTTCTACGAATCCACGGTAAACGATATTTGTCAAATATTTTTTGCATAAATTCAATATTTACAAAATTCGTACAATTTAGACATAACGAAAGAAACAAAAATGATAATAAATTGATTTTTTTCGCTGCATATTCAAAAGGTACCCTAACGGATTTACCACCTCCCCTCCCCTGCTCCCCCGCCCCCCCCCCCCCCCCCCCCTTTTTGTATATTTTTCTCTCGCCGAATTAAGGTTCGACTTTCGAAAGTATACTGACCACCTACTGACCGATTATTCATGAGATTTTCTCTCTCGCTCGTACTTTCACGCTTTCGCCCTGACGATCATGTTGGAATAAGTGCCTCAACCTGAGACAAACGCGCCTCGGGCGATGTACAACTCGGGAGATGGCTCACCTAGATTCCGATAGCGAGTACCGTTCAAACAGCATCCATATGTCCTCTCCTCCCCTCTACTCGAGCATTCTTGTGTATAAACGAAGACGTGAAATTTTTTCCATCAGCCATGGCGAATCCTCGGCTCGAGTGTCTCGCGACGATTTACGATTGTTTCCTAATTATCGGGCAAGGAAACAGCGCGTTCGTTATAAAATTTTGTGTTTCTTCTTTAGCGAGAAAACTAGATTTACGACGTGAAAATTTCTTTTGTGTCCAGCGACGATTATTTTATCGACACGCGCCATACTTTCATAACCAATTTGTTTAACGATAAATTATATCACTGCAATGCTGGTAGACCGAGATCGATCGTAAAATCAAAATGATTTAGTGGAAATAGTTGAAAAAAATTATTTTCGAAAGCGTCACGTTCCTGGATTCGTTTATAATTTTTTTTCTTGTTTTTTTTTTCTTGGTCTTGCAAAGATATATTTATGTGCGTATTGACAGAAGAAGCGTTGTATTTTTGCAAACGAAGCGTGTCACGAAATTCTTATTCTCGAAGGAAAGATTGCATGGCATTACGTTTCGCGAAACGTCGAGCCGAGGGCATTTTTATTCTCTCCCTTTTCTCTCGTGTGTTTCTCTCCTCTGCTTATTTTTCTTCGTTTGCTTTCCCCTGTTTAACGTTGAGCCAGTGGTTAACGAGTCGTAACTATGCATTAGCATGGTGAACCATGTCTGGTACGTGCGCCAAGCTCCGCGACCGTGAAACTCTCCTCGATAGGACGTCTCGAACGTTCGATAGAACTCCGTGTAATATTCCTCGGCTTGTCATATATTTATAAACCAATGGATCTTCCATAATTGATTTCGTACTTCCGCAAAATTTTGGCGCGTTGGCATAAAAAATTAGTGAACTCAAATTTGTAAAAATTCCAACATTGATAAATAAATAAAATTTACAAAAATCCTTGAGGTCGAATTATCACAGCTAGTTATCGTTCCATTTGCAGCCTGAGAATTGTTTACCTCCAACCCTGCATTGCCAACGGAACAGCAGGGGTAGCTACGGAGTGTCTGACCATGCACAGCCCTTACCTACTGCGCGCACTTCGTCGCTCCTTTATCATCGAAATTCGACGAGAAAAGGCAGTTTTCCAGGATCGATCCATCGTTGGACTCTCTCCCAACATTCTCCGGAACACTATTGTTACAAAATAATTTTATTTTTTATCTAATTCATCCAGAAATCCAGAAATCATTTTCTGTAAATGCATTCAACGATGAAAATAATTTCCAAGAATTCGATCAAAATTCTTAGAAATAATAAGGATAATAATAATCTTGACTACTTTATCAACCGATAAAACGTTTTCTGGAGCAACGCCTCGTGACACCGTCCCGAGGGGCAGTAGTAGCGCTGCCGAACGATCAGGACTGGCCGGCTGACCGGGTACGCACAGTTTCTACTAACCGCTTGATAAAAAGTAATAATATTCGTCATACGCAACGAGCGATTGTTATCGTAATTTTTTATCACAGTTACAATCATCGATACGAGAATCATCTCGTGAAATAAAAGCACAGCTTTTTTGTGTCAGGCATGCACCTTACGTCGCGATAAACGGTTCGTCTCCTTTTGTTTGTATATATTTTTCATTTTCTTTTACATTCTCGTTGAGGTGTGCGGCGAAGCTCGACGCCGTCCTATATATCACGACGTGTTTATAACGAGCTTGCGTATTTAGACTTGTAACAGTGGCGATCATCAACCTACGAACGCGAAAGAACAATATTCACGTTAGAAAACGTCTGTGTGCGAGGGTGTGTTTGGGGTGCGGTGCGTTTGGTCGATTATTTCGTATCGACGAGATATTTCGTGAATTATCTACCAGGACATTTTCACTTACGTTATTTTACGAATTATCTTAAACGATGTAATGTTATATTAAAATAATTTAGTAATTTTGCGATAATAATTAGCTATTTTTAATATTATTTGTATTTGTGAATTTTCGCTTTTTTACCGATCGCTTTCCCCAAAATTTGAGCCACCGTAGTTTTGTTAGCAAAAACAAGAACACTGTCGACGTTTTTTTGTTTTTAGTTTTCTCATCGCTCCTGTCGTAACCATTCCTCGTATAGCGTGAGAACTCTCACTCTTGTCAGTAGGTCGATGTTGGCTTTTTTTTTATTCCTGCTCGTTATTGATTATTAAAATGAACGTAAAAAAGAGAGGAAATATATATCGAATATAGAATGTAGGTAGTGGAGTAGAGAAAATAAAGCATAATTTTTATACATTATATACGAAGATGTGATTATTTTAGTTATAGTTATACGAGTATCTTGTTTATCTCGGGGCACATGTATTCGCGTAATTATATTTAACGAACCGGATTTGACGCATATTTTTTCGTTTAGCCACGAACAACCGTACACATTAATTGTAACACCAGCACGTGACGAATTAACAAAGTTTCGATCAATAAAACCGTACGTACACGATGAAAAATTTAAACGAGCTTTAATCACGATATGCACCGAAATTATTTCGTTTTGCTCGAGCAAGCTTAGAAATTTGGCGCTTGGGGCGAATTTTTTAGAAATTCGTAATTAAAAATTTGGGTAATTTTTAATTTTATAATTTTCTTTTCTAATTTGTATCTTCGGTTAAACTTTGTTGTAGCAACGATGGCGGCAAGTATCACGATCTATTAATGATCGCAACGTGGTAAGAATTTAACACGTTAATTGAATTATCGTACGATCTTAATTTTAATAAAATTGCTCTAATAATAATAATAATAATATTGAAAAATTTAAACAAGCTTTAATCCCGATACGCACCCAAATTATTTCGCTTTGCTCGAGCAAGCTTAGAAATTTGGCGCTTGGGGCGAATTTTTTAGAAATTCGTAATTAAAAATTTGGGTAATTTTTAATTTTATAATTTTCTTTTCTAATTTGTATCTTCGGTTAAATTTTGTTGTAGCAACGATGGCGGCAAGTATCACGATCAATTAATGATCGCAACGTGGTAAGAATTCAACACGTTAATTGAATTATCGTGCGATCTTAATTTTAATTAAATTCTCTCAAATAATAATCGTAATATTGAAAAATGTAAGCGAGCTGAAAATGTTCAGCTTAATCGTCGATAAACATGTAACGAAGATGGACAGTGATTTTCGATCTATATGTATCACGCGCATTCCGTGATACTCGAAGTAGAACCGAGCTGATCTCTCTTTCCAACTCGGCGCCGTTTTCATCTCGCTCGCACGTATTTTTACTACTGTCTCGGTCTGTCACACTACGAGCTCATTCACCTCGATCTCTGCCACTGCGATGCCTCCCTCATACCCTTCTTCGCTCCACCCATCCGACACCGTATATTATACACCAACAACGTTCCAATCGTCGAAGCCATCGCGAGTACTATCTACCGTACAAAACCGCTACGGAGATGCAGGTACCGTTTATTTTTTTCCAACCTTAGTTCGCCTCGATAACTCAGAAACCATCTCGCGAGAGAGCGTTTTTCGCCGTTAAAATCTAATTATTCCTAAAAGTACGTTTGACGTTCGATTTCTCTCGAAACTCGTTTGGGCCGTTAATCTTCTTTATTTTTATTTTGTATTTTTTGCACACTAGATCGTATCCCATTTTTTTTACTATTCCTCTTTGGGAAATAATTCGTCGAGATTCGAATCGGTCAAAAAATTATGTCTCGTTTCCATCGTGCAATGTCAAAAGTTTTTGTCACTGGAAACTTGACAAATTTTGTAAATTTAATAATTGTAAATTCAATAATGGTAAATTTAAAAATCGTAAATTTAAAAATTGTAAATTTTAAAATTGTAAATTTTTTAAAAATGGAGAATTTCTTTCAGAAATATTTTAATTAATTAATATTAATTAAGGACAAACGAGTCGTTTCGTTAATCACGTTCATGCGGCTTACTGAATCGGAAAACGCGAAGTTTATCAAATCATTAAGGCGAGACAGAGAGAGCGAGATAAAAATCGGTTCTAAAAAATGATGCAAGAGAAAACAAAAAGGGAATAAAACAATGAAATTCCTGAAAGTGAGATCCCGCGAGTGCATGCGACGGGGAGGATGTCGCGAAGAATTCTCGTCCCATTGGAGCAACGGGGAGAAAGTTGACCGGAAGTGACGACCTTGGGTAAGCTTCGAAGCGCATTCGAGGGGTCGATCAAATATTGTCACCAACGTACAAGAAGATCGACGGTTTGTGCAAGGCAAATGTTTAAAGGAGATAACAAAGAAAAAAGATAGAAAAGAAAAAAACCAAAAAAAAAAAAAAAAAGACGCGAAATAGGGTTAAAAAATCCCACGAGACTGGTAACGACAGTCGTTGGGATTTTCCGCATGTTTATAGAAAGGTGTGGTCGAACCCGGCCTCGTCGCCTCTTCACAATTTGCGACTGAGCCATTCATTATCCCAACTAACTATTTCAACGACACGAAACTCGTCTCGACGATATTTCTCAATTCATTTTAACGACAAAATTTTGAAAAAATTTTTAACAGCGACAAATTTCTAATTTCGCTGGGACCAAAGAAAAGGCAGAGATTTAAAAATAGAACGCATAGGAACATTTAAGATTCGGCAAGATTATAGAAATCCGGTTGGGGGAAAGGATTTCTTCCTTCTGCGAGACCAAAGGGTCGCGAGGATCTGATGGTTGTCACGATTAAGATGTGCAAACTTGTCATCGAGGTGAAAGAACAAAAAAGAGCGATGGTACAACGTCGTTGTTTCTTGTTTATATTCTTCCTTCCAACTCTCCTCTTTCGTCTCTCGTTCACACTCAATTCTCGTTGGCTCGTCGATCATTTTTCTGGTATAAAATTGTCCTCGTTGGCAATTTGAAAAAATCTGTGGAAATAAAAATTCAGCGAAGAATATAGGTAAAATTGTGTCAGTCGATTTAGTCACGTACTCATAACGGTACTTTTTCTTCGGAAGGGACTTATGTAGATGAGAAGGCTCTTGGTCACTTCGCAGACGACGACATTGAGATGATTTTCACGTTTGGAATATTTTTTAATCGATTCAAAAACGACACGTTATTATTTTTTTTAATTTGATCCGAGTAAGAGATTAATTAGATTTGCTTGAATTTTCATCGGGGTTGAATTGGTTTTCGTCGATAAGACACGTCTTATGCGGATTTTATATCAACCAAAAATTTCATACTGAAATTAAATGTCTAAATTTGAGACAACAAACGTGACGGTTTTTGTTTATTTGAAATTAGAGTCGCATCGTTACGTGCGAAGGTATTTTGAGTTGTATAACGAGGAAACTTCATTTTTGACACGTACCTTCTTGACACGGGCGATCAACATTTTTTTTTAACTGTGGACGTAACCGGACGTACACTCCCGGAAGTTAGTGTATTCGGGTCAAACAAATTTTATTTGTTCTTCGTAATGTTTATTCGACCGATGTAAATATCTTTCTTTGACTCACGACAAAATTTATAAACAGTTTATAAAATTCGTCTATGTCAGTTATTTTTTTCCATTGAGGCGAGGACGTTGTACGTAGATCGAAGGTAAAAGATTGTGACGTGCGAAATAAATATCGAAACTCGATTAACAATCAAAAACGTTCGTTGTCGATCGCAATGTTGAAATCATTTCCGATCGCATTTATAAACGATGTTACACATCGATTTATTTTCTGTTAATGCGCAATCGGTTTCACGAACATCCGCCGATCTATTTCTCATCGTTGTGCAATTCGTAAACGATAGAACAATTTTCAAAAAACGGATGTGGCGTAATTAGTTAGAAAAATTATAAATTGTGAATCGTAGTTGTAATTAAACTGGATTTTTTTTTGATAATTTATTTTTCGAATTGTCAAAAAGTTAATAAAAATTCGCGAATGTCTGATAACAATTATTGAATTATTCAAAAATTCATAATATTTTTGAAAAATTTCCCTCGCACGAGGGATGGCAGTATAAATTTTTCGATTTGCCCAAAATTAAAGTGACTCGATTTCGGACGAAAATCGTCACTTTGTTTTATTCGATAATTTATTTTTCGAATTGTCAAAAACTTAATTAAGCTCACAAATATTTCATAACAATTATTAAATTATTCATTTTATTTATTCAATCTATTTTTCGAATTGTCAAAATCTTAATTAAGTTCACAAATATCTGATAACAATTATTAAATTATTCATTTTATTTATTCAATTTATTTTTCGAATTGTCAAAAACTTAATTAAGTTCACAAATATCTGATAACAATTATTAAATTATCCAAAAATTCACAATTTTTTGGAAAAAATTTCCCTCGCACGAGGGATGGCAGTATAAATTTTTCGATTTATCCATAATCAAAGTGGCTCGATTTTGGACAAAAATCGTCACTTTATTTTATTCGATAATTTATTTTTCGAATTGTCAAAAACTTAATTAAGTTCACAAATATCTCATAACAATTATTAAATTATTCATTTTATTGGCTTGTAACCCTAAGGGGGAGCAATAAAGAATTACAATACAATTATTCATTTTATTTATTCAATTAATTTTTCGAATTGTCAAAAACTTAATTAAGTTCACACATATCTGATAACAATTATTAAATTATTCAAAAATTCACAATTGTTTTGAACAAATTTCCCTCACACGAGGGATGGGCAGTATAAATTTTTCGATTTGTCCAAAATCAAAGTGGCTCGATTTTGGACGAAAATCGTCGCAATGTCGAAATTTAAGACGTTCATTTCGCTTCTCTCGACAAACGGAAGTCCAACGTGAGTTTCGAGGGGAGGGGATGTGGGCCCCCTCGGTTTTGTTAGTGCGGTTTTATGGGCCGTCCCGATGTCTATAAGTGGGACATACGCTCTTGCATCCTCAGTATTTCCTTGTAAACTCACCGTCAGTCGAGATCGTCACCTGCGTGCCGGCAGGTCTCTCTCCCATAATATCATCGGTTTTTCGCACTGTGATTTTTGGGAAACGAAAAATAAATAATCCGTATCTTCGAGTGTTAGCGTTGCTGCATGTGCGCACGTAATCGTAAGTCCAATTAATCAACATATATTTTATTAAATTTAAAAATACAAATTTTTCCCATTTTTCACTATCGAAACTTCGTTAATTAGTTCGCATCGTTCTTCACACTCGATGAACATCGTGCTTTTTTTAGTGAACTTTTTTTTAACGACACACTTTTCAACATTTTTAACGAAAATACGACGCTACGACGTAAAAAGAAGAATAGAAAATAGAAAAAAGTTATCGACGTAACGTTAAATTGGAAATAATAAAAATTTAAAAATAATTTTAAATAGAAAATTTGATTTTTTGGTGAATCGTTCGCTAGCTAGACGTAATTAATTAGCGCGAAACAGTGTTATTAATTAAAATATCGATGAAAATTAGTGCGAATTTATTTAAATAGAACTGTCGTGAGTGCGAAACAAAAATATAATCGAAAAAAGATTGCGACAAATTTGATTTTCTTCCTATTTTCACAATTTTATATTTTGGCGCGAAATTCAAATTTTGGCGATTCAACGAATTGTATCCGTTCCGAGAGTTCCGTGAATTGTTGTACGGACGATACGACGTACCAAAAGAATTTTAAAAGACTCCAAGCTCGAGTCGTGTTTTGTTGTGATAAGAAAGCGACAAAACATCGAGCGTGTGTGAGAATCCGCGAGGTTCGATACGGCGCTTCGCGGGAGATGAACATCGAATACGAGCAAGACGTGCATTTCTTCCGCTCGACACACTTTCACGGTACGAAGTCACCGGGCTAACGTACACACACGGCTTTAAAAATTGGGTTAATACAAAATTAATCGAAATAAACAAATTTATCAGATTCGAATTTTTCTATTTTTTTTTTTAACAAGTCCCAAAAAAACGGTCCCTCCTACCGTTAGAAATAACCAAAAATTCGTTCAATTAAACGGGCCAAAAAGCAGGAATTCAAGTCGTGTGCTAAAAAAATTTTATTAATACAAAATTAATCGAAAAATACAATTTTTAGAATTTGATATTTTTTATTTATTTTTTAACACGTCCCAAAAAAACGGTCCCTCCTACCGTTAGAAATAACCAAAAATTCGTTCAATTAAACGGGCTAAAAAGCAGGAATTCAAGTCGTGGGCTAAAAAAATTTTATTAATACAAAATTAATCGAAAAATACAATTTTATTGAATTCGATATTTTTTATTTATTTTTTAACACGTCCCAAAAAAACGGTCCCTTGTACCGTTAGAAATAACAAAAAATTCGTTCAATTAAACGGGCCAAAAAGCAGGAATTCCAATCGTGTGCTAAAAAAATTTTATTAATACAAAATTGATCGAGACATAAAAATTTATCGAAATTGATATTTTTTATTTATTATTTACCACGTCCCAAAAAAACGGTCCCTCGTACCGTTAGAAACAACCAACAAATTCATCGAATTTATCGTGCCAAAAACTAAGAATTCAAATCTTGTGCTAAAAAATAATTAAAAAAAAACGGAACAAAAAAACTCGTTTCGCTGTAATCGCGAAGGTTAATTCGTCTTTGCCGATTAAGAACGCTGTACGTCATTGGACTCGTAGGTTGATTGCGGGCAAACGAGCTAATTATTTTGACGGCTCGTTCTTATCGAACGATTTGTGTCAATTGCGGGAAAACTTCGATGTAAAAAAACAAACAAAACATTGAACAAGAATGAACGAGGTTGCCGAAAGACTTTTCCTCGCGCATCGCTATTACCATTACCGTCCGCCACCGGCGTTATCCACACAAAAAAAAAACAAAAACATTTTCAAAAATCAAAATAAAAACAACCTCAATTTATCAACGTCAAAGAAATTCCTTCGGTATCGTTAAGACGCAAATAAACCAAAATAAAAAACAAAAATTGGTGAAGCAAAATTGAAAAAAAAAAAAAAAAAAAAAAAAAAATATTTGACATTCGTTAACATTATCACTCGTTTCCTCGTAAGGCGAAGTGCTTATCAACGTCATACGTACTCGGTCACTGTCCTATCGTAACGTCTAATTGTCTAAATCGACGTTATCCACTAAGCGTTGACCTTAAAATGTTGACACGCGAAACGCCGTACAATTCTCTCTTCTATCTTTCGTACTCGTCCAAAAACAACGGACTCTTTAACAGTCCGCGTTCGTTTAGTGCTTTAAGGTCTCGAAAAAAGCATGTCGTCCACGACGCGTGAAACATCGAGGTGCGAAATTCTTTTAATTACATTTAACATCGTTACCAAATAACAAACGACAAAAAAATCTGTGAAATTCTCAAGAAATGACAAATCGTTTTGTAAAATTTCGAATCTCTCATGGAAAATCTCCGACGCGAGTTATCGGTGAGCGAGTCTTTACTTTGTCTTTTTAATTTTCTGTCACCGGAACGTTTCCACGTGCGAGCATTCACGTGGAGACCCACGGGAACTTGTCCAAAGACTCGCGAGCCTCGCGGCTCGTCAAGATTGTCTCTCGTTTTTGACCTGAAAAGCGCCATTGACCTCGATCCTACAAAACCTGTTTAGGCGCTCCGTGTACTCCGTCTCGTTTCCAACCGCGTCAGCTCCCGTTCGACTCTTTCTACTTATATTTATATATTTATATACGTATGCATACGCACATATATATATATATATATATATATGAAGATTAATATAAAGAAGCATATATATAGATATGTAGGTGTGTGTTTACTCATTTCTCTTCTCACATTGTAGATCGTCTTTCACTCGATCGAAGATACATATATATATATATATAACAGCAGATGCAAGTCCCGTTCACCATCGCTATAGATATAGACGCATGTGCGTGTACGTGGATAATGACGGTTAAAGATCGCCAGGGCACTTTTCCTACGCCCACTCTCTCCGAATAGACACGTGCTTTTTATCTGAGATAAAAAGATTTAACTTGGCAATGTTGAAAAGAAAATATAACGAACGGAGCTTAATATCGAAATTTATTAGAGAAAATGAACTGGTGATTAAAAAACAGGCAGGAAATTATTGGAGATTGAGTGAAAACTTGTCCTGAATTTTTTTCGAAGAGAAAATTTGTCCTGAATTTTTTTTAAGAGAAAATTTATTCTGAATTTTTGCAGGAATTAATAAAATTTATCGTCTATCAAAATTGGATTTCTATGGTGATAATTAAATTGAATTGGTTTATCTTTGTATAATATCGAGGTTAAGTTGGTCATTAGCGAGATTTTTTTTTTTTTGGTTTTCTGGGTCGAAGCGATTTGGGAGAGAAAAAATGGTTTGAAGAACGAAATTTTGCATCGAATTAAATTCGCGCCTGGTCCTTGTTCGGTTCGCATTCCACGAGGGAGGATGCTGAGCCTAGTTGGAACGAAGGCATACCGTTGTGGGCCTTTCTCCGTCGGTCGATTCTTTTTAATGTTTCTCTCTTTCTCTTTCTCACAATTTTTTTTCAATACCGCGAGAAGATTACCGTTAGACCTCAGCGCCTCGTGTATTCGGTGTCGTTTCACTCACTCGATCTCGGCGCTCTACTATTCGTAATTCGTCTCGGTGAGTTCGTTTCAAGAGGCAAAAAACACGTTTCCTGGATGTCCTTCCGTTTTTCGGTTTTTTTTTATCACGTATTTTAGATTCACTGTCCAGGTGTTGGGATGAAAAGAAATATATATAAACGAAATTACGGTTTATCGTTCCAGTTAAATATTGAGGGAAAAATTGTTTATTATAAATTTGCTAATTATCGTTGGATTTACATTAACAATGAATCGATAAATTTTCGATAAATTTCCAAAAAAACGTTTCCTAAATGTCCTTCCATTTTTCGTTTTTTTTTATCACGTATTTTCGATTCAGTGTCCAGATGTTGGGATGAAAAGAAATATATAAAAACGAAATTACGGTTTATCGTTCCAGTTAAATAATGAGGGAAAAATTGTTTATTATAATTTAGCTAATTATCGTCGGATTTAGATGAACAATGAATCGATAAATTTTCGATAAATTTCCAAAAAACGTTTCCTAAATGTCCTTCCATTTTTCGGTTTTTTTTTATCACGTATTTTCGATTCAGTGCGCAGGCGTTGGGATGAAAAGAAATATATAAAAACGAAACTACGGTTTATCGTTCCAGGTAAATAATGAAGGAAAAATTGTTTATTATAAATTGGCTAATTATCGTCGATTTGTGATGAATAATGGATCGATCAATTTCCTGGTTGAATAATCCTCGAGTCGCGACCTCTCATAATTGCATAAGGCTGAATATTTATGTTGTTTTGAAAAAAAATTATTGTTTTTAGAACGATGCGAAATATGTTCGTAAAGTGATTGCAATTAGTTGACTGAGTGACGTCACGTTATGCAAATTATTTAAATATATATAAATATGTTTCTACATTGTTTTCACGAGAGTCATTCTCACCTATTTTTTATCCTCGAGTCGCGACCTCTCATAATTGCATAAGGCAAAAAATTTATTTTTATTTGAAACAAATTATTGTTTTTAGAACGATGCGAGATATGCTCGTAAAGTGATTGCATTAGTCGACAGAGTGACGTCACGTTATGCAAATTATTTAAATATATATAGATATGTTTCTACATTGTTTTCACGAGAGTCACTCTCACCTATTTTTTTCTTAACTATCGTTGGTCACGACTTCTCTCGGTTCATCACAGTGTCCCTTGAGATACGCGTCTAGTTTCGTGTCGAAGAGTGATTGTACGACGAGCGAGGAAAGAAAACGAATGTGACCATGGGACAAAATGCAAATGCACATATAGAGAACGTTCAAACAAAACCCCTTGGCTCTCTTCGCGTTGATTCTGTAACGCGAGAATAAAGAGAAGAAACAAAAATGAATGGAGGAAACGCGATTGAAATTTGTCGAAGAAAAAAAAAAATGGGAACACACCTCAATACGCACAAGGGTGATGTAAGAATAAATATATATGTAAGGACGTGGTAAAGTATCAAGGAAGAATTTGTATTTCAAAGAAACTGAGCGATGCCCTTGTCCTCTTAGTCGAAATTTTCATGAGTTGAATCCCAATTCGATCATCAAAATTCGATGAAATCGAACGAGGTTGAAACTTTATTTAAATCAATTTATATTTTAAAAAGATTGTTCGATTATTATTGAAATTGTGATCGAGTGTTCTGGATTAATTATAAATTATTTATTGAATTGAATTGATCGAGTATTCTGGATTATTTTTAAATTATTTATTGAATTGTTTGGTTGAAACTTTATTTATCAAAATTTATATTTTAAAAAGATTGTTCGATTATTATTGAAATTATGATCGAGTGTTCTGGATTAATTATAAATTATTTATTGAATTGAATTGATCGAGTGTTCTGGATTATTTATAAATTATTTATTGAATTGTTTGATTGAAACTTTATTTAAACAAATTTATATTTTGAAAAGATTGTTCGATTATTATTGAAATTATGATCGAGTCTTCTGGATTAATTATAAATTATTTATTGAATTGAATTGATCGAGTGTTCTGGATTATTTATAAATTATTTATTGAATTGTTTGGTTGAAACTTTATTTTAAAAAAATTATATTTTAAAAAGATTGTTCGATTATTATTGAAATTATGATCGAGTGTTCTGGTTTATTTATTGAATTGTTTGGGTGACACTTTATTTCAACAAATTTATATTTTTTTTAAATTGTTCGATTATTATTGAAATTATGATCGAGTGTTCTGGGTTATTTATAAATTATTTATTGATTTGTTTGGCTGAAACTTTATTTAAACAAATTTATATTTTAAAAAGATTGTTCGATTATTATTGAAATTATGATCGAGTGTTCTGGATTATTTATAAATTATTTATTGAATTGTTTGGTTGAAACTTTATTTAAACAAATTTATATTTTGAAAAGATTGTTCGATTATTATTGAAATTATGATCGAGTGTTCTGGATTATTTATAAATTATCTATTGAATCATTTGATTGAAACTTTATATAAAAAAAATTATATTTTAAAAAGATTGTTCGATTATTTTTGAAATTACGATATTGAATTCTCGATTATTTATAAATTATTTATTGAATTGTTCGATCAAATTTTCATTTAATTCTTGAATTATTAATTTATTGAATCGATAAAAAAATAGACGAATAAATAATTATTGAAAGGAGAGGATGACGTTAAATAAAATGTATCGATAAATTAACACATTGATCTATAATTTACGATACGAGTCGTAGAAAGATCGGGTCGCGAATGTTGCTGATTGACGGCTAGGCCGGATGACGCGACTTTCACGCTACTGCGGATTTCTAAATGGAACTATGCTGTATCATATCCTATATCTCTCGACCCTCTATAAAACCACGTCAGTCATCTTCACATTTATACTTTTTTTCTCCTCGAAATAAAACACAAGATTCTTTAAACAATTTTTTTTTCCAAACAATTTTATCGTTTTCGAGGCGAAGAAAATTACGACGTTCCCGATGACTCGTGAGAAACGCGAGGTAAAAGACGTTCTAAAGAAATGAATAATAATATTCGAGGAAATTAGCAAAATAAATTTAAAACGACCGTGAAAAATCTTCGTATAAACAAAGATTTTTAAATCATAATTTGACGCATTGATTTTTCAAGTTCGAAGTAAAGCGAGAAATATCGACACTCACGAAAAAAACGTCGTTATTTTTATTTTGCAAAATTTTTTTTAGATTTTAAAATTTTTTATTTTTTCTTCTTTTTTTTCAGTACCACTACGAACATGAGTCCAAATATATTCGGTAATTCGGCGACCCTCTTCCTCGAGGCGTCCCAGCAAAATGTACCGCAGGATAAGTCACTGATAGAGAGCACCAAGGCCGCCAAAGCTCCGGTCGAAAAACCAAAGAATACGTCGAAATACGAATGGCACATAGTTTGGAGAAACGTAATTGCCTTTGTTTACTTACACGTCGGTTCGGTATACGCCCTTTATCTCGCCTGGCACGAGATGAAAGGTCTAACCGTCCTATGGTGTAAGTATTTTTGAAATTTGAAAATTTTTAATTATTTTTTTTTTTACGATTTAATGTTGAATTAAAAAATTTGTAAATATATTTTTGTATATTTTAGCCATGCTGATTGCCATATCCGCGGCGTTGGGGATAACCGCAGGAGCGCATAGGTTGTGGTGCCATCGGGCTTATAAAGCGAAATGGCCTTTGCGAGTTATATTGATGATTTTTCAAACCGTGGCCTTTCAGGTAAATTAAATTTGTAGTGATTGTAAAATTGATAAAATGAATTGAATCGTTAATTAATAATTGTTTGATTGTCGATAATTGAATGTTTTGATTAAATATCGAGTGCGTTGATTAATTAATTAAATAGCGATATTACTCGGGGATCGATTTATCAATTGGTCGTTAAATTGTTTTGACAGAATCATATTTACGAGTGGGTGAGAGATCACAGAGTTCATCATAAATTTACTGACACCGATGCCGATCCTCACAACGCACAGAGAGGCTTCTTTTTCTCTCATATGGGCTGGCTCATGCTTCGCAAACATCCTGATGTTATAAACAAGGGAAAACTCGTTGATATGAGCGATCTCGAGAAAGATCCTGTCGTCGTATGGCAACGAAGGTACAATAATTAATTAATCGATTAATTAATCGATGAATTAATTAATTTAGTTATTTAATTTATTATTTATTTATTATATTATATTTTTATTATTTATTCAAATATATTAAATATTGTAAGTTTATTAATTATTATTAATTAATTATTATTAAACGAAGGTACGAAGATACAGTAATTAATTAATCGAATAATTAATTAATTTATTATTTATTTATTTATTCATTTATTATACTATATTTTTATCATTTATTAAAATACATTAAATTATTAAATTAAAAATATATTAAATATTATATATTTATTATTTATTATTTATATAACTTATTTTTTTTAATTCATAATAAAATATCGTTTTCAATTTCACCGTCGCAGGCTCTACATCGTCCTCATGCCGATCTTCTGTTTCCTGTTACCAACTTGGATACCTTGTTACTTCTGGAACGAGAGTCTCATGTTAGCTTGGTACGCCACTGTGTTTCGATACACGTTTTCTCTCAATTTGACGTGGCTCGTCAATTCCGCAGCTCACATTTACGGAACAAAACCCTACGACGAGTGAGTATTATCCAAATTTCATTAACTATTTTCACCATAGCGATACAAAATTACAATAACAATTAAACAAAATATATAAAAAATAATGAAAAATATTAATTATCGTTTGTTTTCATTTCATTTTTCCAAAGTTCCATAAGTCCGACGGACAATTTTTCCGTCGCGGTGGGCGCGATGGGCGAAGGATGGCACAATTATCATCACGTTTTCCCCTGGGATTACAAAGCGGCGGAGCTCGGTAATTACCGAACGAACTTATCGACCGCGTTCATCGATATGTTTGCCTCGATCGGCTGGGCGTACGATCTCAAAACCGTGCCATTGGCGATGATCGAAAAGCGTGCCGCGAGAACTGGCGACGGTACAAGAATGCCGAAAAATCGGGAAAGTCACAATCGCAACAATCATCACAACAGCCACGAGCATTCGCACGAGGGTGCGATCTGGGGTTGGGGCGATAGCGATATGTCGCTCGAGGACATCATGGACGCTCAAATAATCAACAAGGGCGATTAGGCTCATGTCAGAAAACAAAAATCCACGAATCTCTGTGGAAAATGGTCAATTTTTTTCTACCCCTAACTTTCTTCCTCGACGAAGAAAACAAAAAATGAAACAAACAAAAGAACGAGGAAATGACAACCAAAAACCGAAGAGGCTTCGAGGTGGAAGAAAAAAAAAGTGAAAGACGATTGTTGACGGTAAATTAATTGAGACAGATGAACGTATAGAGAAAATATAGTAGGCTGGAAAACGTGACAAGAAAAAGTAAGTGAGAGAGAGAGAGAGAGGGAGAGTGTGTTGAAACAAGGAAACAAGAAAAAATGAAAGAAGAGGAAGATAAAAGTAAGGAACAAAAATTCTCGACAAACTTGTCGAAATCAAACGAAAAAACACGCACACAAGCTTGAAATGTTTCTCTCGAAAAAATCTCGAGATCGTCTTTCCTTGGCGAAGCAAGAAAAAATAATAACAAAACAACAGAAACAATGAAAAAGAAAACAAGAGAATCGTTCTCGCTAACTCGTTTCGTCTTCCACAAACGTAGAAAATAGTCGATAAGCAAAACAAAAAACAAAAAACGAAAACAGAAAAAAAAGAAATCGAAAATATCGAAAATATCGAAATCTTACAATTGCACAATCGTAGCTTTAGGGTTAGCTCGATGACGGTGATACGTATACTACGCATATTATTGATAACGATAATGTTACCGATGTTCTCCAGGACGCGAGCCACAGCGTCGTTCCGATCGGCGCGTAAAACACGTACTTTACGTTTTTAAACAAAAAAAAAAAAAACAAAACAAAAAGAAGAAAAAGAAAACGAAGGAACGATCGACATCGGCGCGAAAGCTTGATCCTAGCTCAAAAATCGGCAACGCTTACACGCGTCAAATTTCTTGAAGTTTTTCTGATTTTTCTTGTTTTTTTTTTTTGGTCTTTTTTTTTGGTTTTCTTCAATGCGTCACGCAAAAAAACACAAAAATCGGCTCCGAAACGAGCTTAATCGCGACGAGATATTTTGGTCGTGTTTTCTTTTCTTTTGTTTTCGTGCCGAGGGGACAAAAGCATCGTTGTGAAAGAAAATCGGTGAGCTCGTCGATTTTTGCAATATTCGATCGGACAAGGTCTTCCCTTTAATGAGCCTACTAGCTTATAATTCTTGTCCCCTCGAGCATCTCGCTGTCTCGACGATAATAATAATAATAATAATGTTTACATTGTATTTATGAATAAATTATTGTTACGTACATTTATATACACGGTTGTGAAATTATTTTTGCTCGTAGTTTTTTTTTTTTGTTATTTTTATTTATTATCATTACTCGATTATTATTTTGAGAAATAATCGAATTTGACGTTTTATATCGTTATTAATAACGGGAAGAATAGTTGACTATCTCGATGAGTAAATTTTTTCAATTTTCAAGGTAAATACAAAATGTGTATTTTCTACAGTGAGGATAATGTGTGAATTTTGTCGACGAGAAAACAATGTCGAGAAGACATTAAAAGTCGCTAGAAATTTTTATTAGCGTCCTTCGACGTTTTTCCGTGTTATTTCGTTAGTTCGTCATGTTTTTTTTCCTTCCGCGCGTCTCGACACACTTTGCGCAAACGCGTTACATTGTATACACAGTGTAGTGAACTCTGGGTCGAACGAAGCAAGGAAAACATTGTCGAGGCGCGTGTGTAACGATTGAATTTGCGCGTTTGAAAACGAAATTGTAAAAGAAAAAAATTGGTACGCAATTTTAGCATGCGATTTCGTGAAATTTCCGTTTTTGGTAGAACGTCTGAACACTCGCGGCCTAACATCGTCTGAATACCCACAGCATAATAATTATAATAATAATAATCATATTAGATATTCAAAAATTCAAAAATTCAAAAATTCAAGAATCAAAAAATTTCATATCAACGATAACAATTGTATTATCGTTCTAATTTAGATTTGTTATTATTATTATTATCATTAATAATATCTGTATTCAAATAGATTATTAGATATTAAAAATTTACAAAATTTTAATACTAAAAAATTTTGAAATTTCAAAATAAAAAATTTTCATATCAACGTTAACAATTCTATTATCGTTATAATTTTGATTTGTTATTATTATTATTATCATTAATAATATCTATATTAAAATAGATTATCAGATATTAAAAAAATACAAAATTTTAATATTAAAAAAATTTTTAATTACGAATTTTTTAATTTTCATGCGAATGATAACAATTCTATTATCGTTCTAATTTTGATTTATTATTAATATTATCATTAATAATATCTATATTAAAATAGATTATCAGATATTTAAAAAATACAAAATTTAAATATTAAAAAATTCTTAAATTAAAAAAAAAATTTTTTTCATACGAATGATAACAATTCTATTATCGTTCTAATTTTGATTTATTATTATTATTATCATTAATAATATCCATATTAAAATAGATTATTAGATATTAAAAAATTACAAAATTTTAATATTAAACAATTTTTTAATTTCAAAATTTCAAATTTTCATACGAATGATAACAATTCTATTATCGTTCTAATTTTGATTGTCACCGACTCACTCACGACGATGCGATAATTTAATTAATCATTCTAATGATCAATAATATTTATATTAAAATAGATTATTAGATATTACAAAAGTTAAAAAACTGCAAAATTATAAAATTAAAAAATTTCATATCAACGATAACAATTCTATTATCATTCTAATTTTGATTGGCGCCAACGCACTCGCGATGATGCAATAATTTGATTAATTACGGTACGATAATAATCCTTCGCTCGTTATTGCCGACTGGCTCGTCGTTCAGGTATTCGTCGTTATTACGACGTGTTTACACACGAAACGTGCACGTGCACACGTTCACTCGTGGCGCATTTACAATTGTAAATTCAATTTGGCCCAATTACGAGTACCCTAGACATTTGAATGCAAGTCTTGACGTTCCATTGTCGCCCACGCGATGTACCCACAGTCATTGGCCACTCCGCACAGTCATTGGCCACTCCTTACAGTCATTGGCCACTCCGCACAGTCATTAGCACTGCGCCCGCGCGCATTATTCACCGTGGTGCCAATGAACAATTTTTTTTTTATCATTCTCTCTTCGTCTTAGGTGGGGGGGCCAATCATTGTATATCGCACATCCCCACCCTGCCTCTCCCCTTGGGCAATTGAGTTCGCGGAACGCCTATAAGCGCGGGTGCAATGGAACAATATATATCTATATAGCGATGAGCACAACACACGTGTGTTATTTTTCATCGCTCTCAGTGCGTCGGAGAGTGACAGTGAAATAGTGAAATTTACGTTTTATTACGAACATGATAATTTTGATAAAACGATCCGTCGTAATCGCAACCAAAAATTTGGTAAATATGAAATTGTTTATTTATCAAAATCACGAATCGAATTAAATTTATCTGTGAATGATAAATTCGGAGTTATGGAAAATTGTAAAATTAACAAAAATTTGTTCATTCGAACGAAATTTTGTTGGTACTTATTTCGAGACGTCGTATTTATGAGGATCTTTCCACGAAGAGACGAAAATAATCAACGGGGCGAAAGAAAGACCCGCCGGGAGGTCAATTAAGAATTGACAAACGTCCGGAGAGTGACATTGAAATAATAAAATTTAATTTTTATCACGAATGTGATAATTTTGATAAAATTTGACAAAATTTGGTAAATACAAAATTTTGTTTTTTTCTAAATTAGAAACCAAATTGAATTCAAGTCGATGAATAATTTTCCAATTTAAAAGCGTGATAAATCCTAAATTATGAAAAATTGTAAAATTAAGAAAAATTTGTTAATTTGAACAAAAATTTTTTGAAACTCGGAGGATTTCTCGAAAGACGTCGTATTTATGAGAATTTTTCCACGAAGAGAAGAAAATAATCAACAGGATGAAAGAAAGACCCGCCGGGAGGTTAATTAAGAATTGACAAACGTCCGGGGAGTGACATTGAAATAATAAAATTTAATTTTTATCGCGAACGTGATAATTTTGATAAAATTTGACAAAATTTGGTAAATACAAAATTTTATATTTTCCTAAATTACAAACCAAATTGAATTCAAGTCGACGAATAATTTTCCAATTTAAAAGCGTGATAAATCCTAAATTATAAAAAATTGTAAAATTAAGAAAAATTTGTTAATTTGAACAAAAATTTTTTGAAACTCGGAGGATTTCTCGAAAGACGTCGTATTTATGGAGAGTTTCCACGAAGAGAAGAAAATAATCAACAGGATGAAAGAAATACGTGCATGGACGTTAATTAGGAATTCACAAACATCTGGACGTAGAGAGCGAGAGAGAGAGAGAGAGAGAGAGAGAAAGATTAAGAAA
Organism: Netelia melanura; assembly: GCA_964007305.1. Classification (NCBI taxonomy): domain Eukaryota; kingdom Metazoa; phylum Arthropoda; class Insecta; order Hymenoptera; family Ichneumonidae; genus Netelia; species Netelia melanura. The sequence continues at coordinate 3,275,850 of OZ023257.1, read as the reverse complement.
TTTAAAGAGAGGGGGGGCTAAAATTCAGTCGTCTTACGAGCAGTGAGGATCGGGCGTTACACTATCGTCAATCGTTTTTATACACTGTCCTCGTGGTTATAGAAATCGCAAGTGAAAGGTTCGATTAGTACGAGACGGTCGATCGAAGCGCCACCGCGTGAATAAATCGAATTTCTCGATCGTTTCTAATGAACTCCACGGATCGTCGTTTTATCAGGGCATTGACATTATTTGAAGCCCGAGAAGATGTTTTTTTAATGTTTATTTTTCTTGTAACATCGATAATGAAAGTTTGTGGATTTTAGTCGCGTGTTTGGACTCGCGGTTTAACTGGTATACGTTGTGCAACATTGTTTTTCTTACGTGTCGACACACGTGAGATATTTGACGAATTGTTTAACAGTCGGTCGCACAATCGCGAGCCAAAACGTGCTTTGAGAGAAATTGAAGTGCGAAGTGGCTTATTTCTTATCGCACGACGGAATTTAAATTATTTAACGAGTTGTCTGATTTTTATTATTTGATATTTTGAAAATTGTTAAGTATTCGTGAAATAAAAAAATTAATTAATTAAGATTGAGAAGATTGAGAATTTATTTTAATGATCGAAATTAATTGTTTGTGGAATTTGAAGTGGATTTTAATTAATTATTGTGTATTATGGTTAAAAATTTAATATTAATAATAATTAGACAATTATTTAAATCGAGAAGATTTTTAATTTATTTCAAAGACAAAGTTAATCGAATTAACATTTATCAACTAAAATTAAATTCGGATCGGATTTTAATTAATTATTGTGCATTATAGTAAAAATTCGAATACTAACGTTAATTAAAAAATAATTAAAACCGAGAAGATTTTTAAGTTATTCCAAAGAGAAAATTAATCAAACTAAAACTTATCATCTGAAATTCAATTCGAATCGGATTTTAATTAATCATTGTGCATTATAGTAAAAATACTAATACTAATACTAATTAGAAAATAATTAAAGCCGAGAAGATTTTTAATTTATTCCAAAAACAAAATTAATCGAATTAAAATTTATCGTCCAAAATGAAATTCGATTCGGATTTTAATTAATTATTGTGCATTATAGTAAAAATTCTAATACTAACATTAATTAAAAAATAATTAAAACCGAGAAGATTTTTAAGTTATTCCAAAGATAAAATTAATCGAGCTAAAATTTATCATCGAAAATTAAATTCGAATCGGATTTTAATTAATTATTGTGCATTATAGTAAAAATTCTAATACCAACATTAATTAAAAAATAATTAAAACCGAGAAGATTTTTAATTTATTCCAAAGACAAAATTAATCAAACTAAAATTTATCACCTAAAATTCAATTTGAATCGGATATTAATTAATTATTGTGCATTATAGTAAAAATTCTAATACCAATATTAATTAAAAAATAATTAAAACCGAGAAGATTTTAAATTTATTCCAAAGACAAAATTAATCAAACTAAAATTTATCACCTAAAATTCAATTCGAATCGGATTTTAATTAATTATTGTGCATTATAGTAAAAATTCTAATACCAACATTAATTAAAAAATAATTAAAACCGAGAAGATTTTTAATTTATTCCAAAGACAAAATTAATCAAACTAAAATTTATCATCTAAAATTCAATTTGAATCGGATTTTAATTAATAATCCTGCATTGTAGTAGAAATTCTAATCCATTTAAACCTTTTACGACCAAACTATAACAAATTTCTTCCTCTCTATAAATTTACCTAATTCCATTCTTTTAAAATTAAACATAAAAAGAAAAATCTTGAATATTTGGCGTTTGATTTCTCGACAGATTGAATCGCAGCCAACACGTGGCGGTATTGGTAAGAAGAGCGAGCGCATGCGCGCACGAGCCTCGTTATGAGCGATAAAGGAACATCGAAGCGAGATACACGAAGCCCTGGCTCTTACGACTCCAGTGTCTCGACGTCTCTACGTCACGGGAACGCTCAACGAAAGCCAGCATCGCTTCTTCTCGGTTTCGTTTGCGGCCTCGTCGTCTTCCTTCTCATAGTTTGCTGCTGCCTCGTCGCTCTTGTCGTACGCTTGGACGAGAAGCTCAAGGCAAGCGTCGAACAGCGCTACGGTAAGAATTTTTACGAACGAATCGATCGGTAGAAAGTTCGCCACTCCGTTGTGATCTTCCCCTCGGGCCGGCTAGCCAATTATCTTGAAACCTCCAGTATAGCAACTGCGCATGCGCGACTTCCAATGTGCCGAGGGGCGGGAATTTTACGAATTGGAATTCGAACGATTTCGAACTTTTGCCGATTGTTGGAAAAACAATGTTCGTATCGCTTCTTTTTATCATTTTCGTTATTAAAAATTCCAGAATTAATCAAAATTATCGTTTTTTTATAATATATTTATTGTTATTTTTTAACGGAATGTTTTTTTGTTTGTTCATTAATTATCAATTAATCGCATAATGGAAATGATTGAATTAATTGAATTACGTTGTATTAAATTTGATAATTAAATTATTGGTTTGCTAATAATTTTTTCAGATCCTTCTTTTTACCATTTTCGTTATTAAAAATTCCAGAATTAATCAAAATCATCGTTTTTTTATAATATATTTATTGTTATTTTTTAACGGAATGTTTTTTGTTTGTTCATTAATTATCAATTAATCCCATAATGAAAATGATTGAATTAATTGACTTACGTTGTATTAAATTTGATAATTAAATTATTGGTTTGTTAATAACTTTTTCAGATCCGTATCGACTTCAAGAGTACGTGAAGATGAGTAAAAAATTACCGTCCGATTTGACGTTTCGATTGCCGAAGGAAATCAAACCGTTACATTATGATCTTTACCTTCATCCGGATCTTGAAAAAGGCACGTTTCAAGGAAACGTAACGATACTGATCGATGTTATCGAACAGAAAAATTATATAGCGCTTCATCAAAAAGATCTCAATATAACGTCGGCAAGTCTCAAAACTTACGATCGCGAGGTCGATTATGAAGTTCCGATCAAAGAATATTACTCGGCCGATAAACTCGAAGGACTCCTCGTTACTTTTGATAAAGATTTGCACTCGGGATTGTACAATCTCGCTTTTGAATTCAACGGTGCTCTTCAGCCGGATAAAATCGTCGGTTTTTATTCAAGCACCTACAAAGATGCCGACAATAAAACGAGGTACAAAATCATTCGATTTTTTTCTAGAATTTGTAAGAACTTTTTAGATAAAAATCGTAATTATTCGATTTTATACAAATTTTTCAAATTTTGAAAATATGTTTTAGGTAAAAATCGTAATTATTCAATTTTAATCAATTTTTCACTATTATCGTTATTATAAATCTGAGTTTATTGTTTATATATTTATAAACAAACCAAATTTTTCAAACTTTGAAAATATTTTTTAGGTAAAAATCGTAATTATTCAATTTTAATCAATTTTTCACTATTATCGTTATTATAAATCTGAGTTTATTATTTATATATTTATAAACAAGCCAAATTTTTCAAATTTTGAAAATATTTTTTAGGTAAAAATCGTAATTATTCAATTTTAATCAATTCTTCACTATTATTATGATTATAAATCTGAGTTTATTGTTTATATATTTATAAACAAGCCAAATTTTTCAAATTTTGAAAATATTTTTTACGTAAAAATCGTAATTATTCAATTTGAATAAATTTTTCACTATTATTGTTATTATAAATCTGAGTATATTGTTTATATATTTATAAATAATTCAAATTCTCCAAATTTCGAAAATATTTTTTAGCTAAAAATCGTAATTATTCAATTTTAATCATTTTTTCGCTATTATCGTTGTTACAAATCGAACTATATCGTTTATATATTCACAAATAATCAAATATAATAATATTCAGGTACATCGCAACTTCGAAGTTCGAGCCGACTTATGCAAGACGAGCATTTCCCTGTTTCGACGAGCCTTCGTTCAAAGCGGAATATTCCGTAAAACTGGTTCATCCAACAGGAAATTGTTACGGAGCATTATCCAGCATGAACGTCGAGGTAATTAGAAAACCTCCAGCCTAAAACGATTTCCATCGATTCGACGAGATAATTTAATTTTAATAACAATTTTTGTTTCTTATTACAAATTTTTTAGAGCACTCTCGTCGATAAACCCGCTGCTGGTCTCACGACAGTAACTTTTGCTAAGAGCGTACCAATGTCAACGTACCTAATATGTTTCATCGTGAGCGACTTCGTCGGTGTAACAGCTCCTGCGAAAAATCTCGATGGAAATACATTTCCAATAAGCGTTTACACAACGAGAACTCAAAAGGAAAAAGCTACCTTCGCTCTCGACATTGGAGTGAAAATCATCGAGTACTACATCAACCTGTTCAGGATCAATTATCCCCTACCAAAACTCGGTGAGGCCCAGAATTATCGTGTCTAATCCAAATTTTGATATCAAAAATTTGGCGTTAATATTGATATTTTTTTCTTTTTTTGAAGACATGGCAGCCATTCCCGACTTCGTTTCCGGTGCTATGGAAAACTGGGGTCTCGTGACTTATAGAGAAGCAAGACTGTTTTACGACAAGAACACTAGCTCCACCTCGGACAAGGAAGGCGTTGTTCTCGTCATCAGTCACGAATTTGCTCACATGTGGTTTGGAAATTTAGTTACAATGGCCTGGTGGAACGATCTTTGGCTTAACGAGGGTTTCGCTACGTTCATGCAGTACAAGAGCGCCGATGGGATATTGCCGGATTGGGGATTGGTACAATTATCTTAACGATTTTTTCAATTTTCAAACAACTCGATGATTCGTAGAAATTAATTTTAATTCGTACAATTTAGATGGACAAATTTTTGACCGACACGTTGCATCCTGTGTTGGTGACTGACTCAAAGTTGAGTTCACATCCGATTGTTCAAAGCGTCAACAATCCTGATGAGATAACAGCACTCTTCGACGTTATTACTTACAACAAGGTGACTCGATTTTTTAAAATCGAATCCTTCGATCTCTGAAATGTAATCGTAGAAAAAATGACTTATCATTTTTTATTAGAATTTTGAAATCTTATTATTTTCTTTTTTTTTAATTAGGGGGCGTCGTTGCTTCGAATGTTGGACCACTTTGTTGGCTCGAGTGTCTTTTATGCCGGGGTGACCGCCTATCTCAATCAATTTGCCTATCGAAACGCCGAGACTGCCGATCTCTTTGGTATATTGCAGAGTGCGATAACGAGCAACGTAAACGTGACTTCCATCATGGACACATGGACGAGACAAATGGGCTACCCGGTGGTAAACGTCGTCAAAAATGGCTCGAATTACACACTGACACAGAAACGATTTTTGGCCGATCCGGACGCTGAATTTGATTCCACGGAATCGAAATTTGGGTTGGTAATTTGAATTATCAAAATTTCGAGCTTATTCGCAAATACTCAATTATTGTTTTTCTTTCTTCGTGTCTTTTACAGATACAAGTGGACGATACCGATCACGTACATCACGAACAAAAATTCGACTCCCACTCTCGTCTGGTTCGACAAGGATGCGAGCAAATGTAATTAATCAAACAATTATATCAAATTTTGATTTATCACGAAAATTGATTTAAAAACAATTCAATTTTACATTCACTTTGAAATTCGCAGTGGAAATTAAAATCGACGAACCGGTCGAATGGACGAAATTCAATCATAAGCAGATCGGTTACTACAGAGTTAATTATGAAGTCGAAGAATGGAAAAAATTGTCAGAAGTTTTGGTATCGCATCACAAGGTAAATTAAAGACATTTTTCGATGCGATAATTGAGAAAAAACGACGGAAATATCATTTCAATTAATAAATCGAAAAGTATTGATAATTCTGTGACAACAATGTTCAATTTTATTTCTAGAGATTTTCAGTCTCGGACAGGACGCATCTTTTGGAAGACGCTTTTAGCCTTGCCCAAGCCTCCGAGCTCGAATATAGCGTAGCCATGAACATGACCGGTTACCTTCGTTTGGAAAAAAGTGCTGTTCCTTGGAGCGTTGCTGCATCGAAATTGTCGTCGATCGACAAACTTTTATCCTCGACCGACCTGATGCCAAAATACAGGGTACTTTACATTTTGTACTTTTTTTTTATTCGATTTAGTCAATTAATTCAAATTTTGTTTACAGATATACGTGAGAAATTTGGTAGACAGTGCTTATCACGATGTCACCTGGAAGGTCGACGACTTTGAGAATCACGATATGCTGTGAGTTCGGGTAGAATGATTAACGACTTCGATTAAAAACTAAAAATGATTTAAGACAAAAACAAAAAATCATTTTTTATAAAAATTTGTAAACTTGTTAGTGGCCTTCGTCGCTCGGTACTTCAGCTCGCTTGTACCGTTGGTCATCAGGAGTGTCTCGACGAGGCTGGAAAGATTTTCAAAGCCTGGATCAACGACACCAACGATGTTAGGCCACCACCTGATATCAGATCGCTCGTTTACTACTACGGTATGTGACGTATTATGAAAAGCTGGCGAATTAATAAAATGACTAATTCTATTTTGATAAACAACGAATGCAAATTTTTCTAATTATTATTCAGGAATGAGCCACGTCGGTGAAGAAGCCGAGTGGACGATAATGTTCCAGAGATTCGTGGACGAGGCTAATGCTGTGGAGAAGATTAAATTGATGAGTGGCTTGGCTGGTGTTCGTTCGACCTGGATGCTAAAAAAGTAACAGACAAGCTTGAATTTCTAACGAATAAGAAATAACGTTCGATTCAAAATAATAATATTCAATCAAATCAAAATAAAACTTTTTAATAAAATAGAAATAATCATTTTTCATCAAATACAAATATAAATTTATAATTGCAGATACATCGCAATGGCAGCTGATGAGAAATACGTCCGAGGACAAGACACGTTCAGTTGCCTGATAGCAATTTCAAGAAATCCAGTTGGAACTCCCCTAGTCTGGGACTGGGTACGAGAAAATTGGGAATTTTTGGTTAATCGATACACGCTCAATGATCGTTACCTAGGTCGTTTAATACCGAGCATAACCAGCAGTTTTGCCACCGATCTCAAGCTCAAAGAAATGGAGACATTTTTCCAAAAATATCCTGACGCTGGCTCTGGCAAAACCGCCAGGCTCGCTGCTCTCGAAACTGTACGAAACAACATTAAATGGATTCAGAAAAACAGCAGAAAATTGGAGACTTGGTTGGACACTGTTCCAGCAACCAAATAAAAATAACAAAAAAGAAAACAAACATTAATCCATATCGTTAAGCTAAGATTTATATTTTTTACGTATGGATATTGTAACTATCGTTGATAAGGGCTGATTTTTGAAGATTTATAATATATTCTCGCTAGAAACAATGTCAATAAACATGAGAATTCTGCACCAACGTGAAACACGTGATCTTCGTTTACATTCTTATTGTGACCAATGTCAAGTCGACCGTATTGTTGGACGATAATCAAAGTTTGGGTCTGTGTATGAATGTATACACGTGAAAAACTTAGTTCGTTATAGATAGAAGCGTCCTAAATCCAGAATTATAGAACCAATGAGAAGCGATTGTTTGTTATCTCGAATCGTTGACACACACAGATAAGACGATATCGTCTACAACTGGAAACCGTGGATTACATCATTGGTCTCACAGTCGAAGTTAAGCGTCGTTGCGCGTACGTGAATCGCGCACCAAACAAAAGTTATGGCGAATTACAAATTGTTATCAAAGCCAACGATTTCAAATTGGCCAAACGTCGGTCGAAATTGGAAATTCCTTCTCGCTTTGTGTCTTCTCATCGTCATGACGACCTTTGTCATATTTGGAACTACCGTAAGTCGAGTCGAAGATCTCTCGTTTACCGATTTTTTCCTTACCGGAAGTTTCTGCAGACAAAAGTTATTCGAAACGCAAAGTGACAAGATTATTCGATTTATTTTTGTTTTCTATAGAGATATATGAGATTGTCGAAGATTTATCGAGTTCAATCCAAACTGTTCGACAACATTGAACTTCGTATGGAATATTTGAGAAGACGAGCGACCATAAACGAGGATAAATGGTTGGAGGTCGCTGACCTCGATGGTCACATTTACTCGGCTTATCTGGACGTTCGACCGGAAGTGATGGACCTTTATTCTCATAAAAAAGGTTTCATCCCTTGGTCGTTGGTAAGGATAATAGCGATATTGCCGATGACGACGGAGCCAGCGAGGATCGAGTGTATTCTCAAATTTGAGAACGAGTTCGATCGTTACACTTACAAGAGACGTCCGGCCACGTCGGTAAAAGCGATCGAGGACAATTGGTCCCTCCAATACTCGGCCTTTTTCGTACTCTGCGATGTTGACGTACCCGAAATATTCGATCGAGACGACACCTACAACAATGCCGATCTTCCGATTTCCGTTGCTATTGGTCTTGCAACATCGAAAAACTTGAGCTTCGTCGATATTCATTATCCAATTATGATTATAAACTATCTCTTCGAACCGTCACAATTCATGGCTATATGTGTACCAGGTGAAGACAATTTTTTCAAATTCTTTTCGAGTGAAATTCGATTTTTCAAAATTTTCAATTACAACAAATATTTTCAATAATTGTTTTTTTTTGTAGCGGGCAATATTAATTATCGCTAATCTCTTTGCGCATAAATGAATTAATTATTATTATTATTATTTTTCCAAATATTCAAAATTTTAAGCTGGATTCAAATTTTTTCAAATTCTTTTCGAGTGAAATTCAATTTTTCAAAATTTTCAATTACAACAAATATTTTCAATAATTGTTTTTTTTATAGCGGGCAATATTAATTATCGCTAATCTCTTTGCGCATAAATGAATTAATTATTATTATTATTATTTTTCCAAATATTCAAAATTTTAAGCTGGATTCAAATTTTTTCAAATTCTTTTCGAGTGAAATTCGATTTTTCAAAATTTTCAATTACAACAAATATTTTCAATAATTGTTTTTTTTATAGCGGGCAATATTAATTATCGCTAATCTCTTTGCGCATAAATAAATTAATTATTATTATTATTATTTTTCCAAATATTCAAAATTTTAAGCTGGATTCAAATTTTTTCAAATTCTTTTCGAGTGAAATTCGATTTTTCAAAATTTTCAATTACAACAAATATTTTCAATAATTGTTTTTTTTATAGCGGGTAATATTAATTATCGCTAATCTCTTTGCACATAAATGCATGAACTACTATTATTATTATTTTTCCAAATAGTCAAAATTTTAAGCTAGATTTAAACAAATTGGAAAGAAATTGTTCAAAATTGAATTTTGTTTTTTTTTCAGTTCTTCATCATTCGTTCGATCGACCACTCGATATTGTTGAATTCGTTGAGTATTACTCATTGATGGGAGTGAATCAGTTTACGTTTTACAATTCGTCGATAAGCTCCAACGTTTCGAAAGTACTTGACTATTACGTGAATGGCCAAGTCGCGACTGTACTTTCGTGGAAACTTCCGGCGAAATACGTTTATGAAAAAACTTTGAGACTGGCAGGTGTGCTAGCGAGTACGAACGACTGTTTGTACAGAAATGTGTTTCAAGAAAATTTCGAATACGTAGCGAACGTTGGTATCGACGATTTTATCGTGCCAAGAAACGATACGAGTTTCAAATATTTGATCGAACGCCTCGATCCTTACAAATATCAACGGAACAGTCGATACGCGTCGTTTCTCTTCAAAAATGTTTTTTTCTACACGATGTACGAGGACGATGGTGTAGTCTGTGAGTTTCTTCGTTTATCCGTACGTGAAATTTCTCTTGGGTTTTTTTTTCAACCTCGTAGGAGCAAAGAAAATCTTTTTAATTGAAAAAAAAATTGATTTGACTAATTTTTGAAAAATTGAAAATCTTTTTATGAAAATATCTTATCAGCCAAGCCAAAAATATCTTCTCCGTCAAGTCAAGCACAAATTTATTTAAAAAAATTATTAATTGATTTTTTCGATTATTTTTTTAAAAATTGAACATTTTTTTATGAAAAAATTTGTCCAGCCTAGACAAAAGAAAATCTTTTCAGTCAAGTAAAAAAAAAAACTTTTCTGCCAAGCTGAAGAAATTATAAAAAAAAAATTAAAAATTGATTTTTTTCGATTAATATTTTAAAAATCGAAAATTCTTTTTATGAAAAAATTTGTCCAGCCTAGACAAAAGAAAATCTTTTCAGTCAAGTAAAAAAAAAAACTTTTCTGCCAAGCTAAAGAAATTATTAAAAAAAATTAAAAATTGATTTTTTTCGATTAATATTTTAAAAATTGAAAATTCTTTTTATGAAAAAATTTGTCCAGCCTAGATAAAAGAAAATCTTTTCAGTCAAGAAAAAAAAATCTTTTCTGCCAAGCTAAAGAAATTATAAAAAGAAATTATAAAAAAAAAATTTTTAATTGATTTTTTCGATTAATCTTTTAAAAATTGAAAATTCTTTTTATAAAAAAATCTCTTCAGCTAAGCCGTATCTGTACACACAAGCGAAGACCCGGAGGCTGAGCAAGCCACAAGAGGCTGGACTTTACAGTCGATACATCGCGCGGGGTCGCGACGTTGTTGAGTTGGGAAATTACAAGGTCGCGGAATTCCGAGAAGGTTCGTTGGCTTTTGCGAAACGTGAGTAAGAACGTAACGCTAGATACGAAAACAAAAAAAAATGTTTGAATTTGACACTAAATTTTTCAAACATTTTTTACTTTTTTCATTTACAAACATTTTTGATTCCCCTCGCAATTAATTAAAGATCCCAATTAACCAGTCAATTAATTAAAGATCCCAATTAATTAGTCAATTAATTAAAGATCCCAATTAATTAGTCAATTAATTAAAGATCCCAATTAATTAATCAATTAATTAAAGATCCCAATTAATCAGGCAATTAATTAATGATCCCAATTAATTAGGCAATTAATTATAGTTGAGGACTGAAACACGCCATTGTTTAGTTTAAATTTAGTTTAGTAAATTCACTTTTTTTTACGACTTTTTGAAATTTTTTAAAAAATTTTGATCATAGGTTTTCGTGAGATGACAGTGAACGAAGAACTGGCTCTTTCGCATCAGTACGCGCCCTGCGAAGCTGAGGAAACTGGCTGTTACCTAAAGCCAACCACGATCGACAAATCGGCTCACAAATTTACAAAAGAACTGCGCACCGAAGTTGCTGCTGCGTGCAAGAAAATCTTCGGAAATGGCGGTTGTCCGTTCGTACCTAAAGAAAAACTAGCTTAAACTACCTCGTTACGTAAACAACGTACCAACCAATTCCCATTTAACGAAAAAAAAAAAACTATTTCTCGAAATCGTTTTCAACCGATCGAAATAATTTTTTCTCATTTTCTTCATATCGTATTTATATTTTGCGTAATTAAATTCCTTTTGTTCGTTCTCCGGTCATTGAAACGATTATTCATAAAATGAAGAAAAAATTCATTCGATAAAATAATCGTATCGTTAATCAAATTTATTCAAACAAAAAAATTGCTATTTTTGTAATTTTCTTTTGTTGTCGCGTATATGGGTCAATCCTGATGAAAAGCGAACGTAGCTAGTGAGATATAAGAATGCTGATCCCACGTGACGAAGGTCGAAGGTCGAAGTTCGAAACAAATAAGGAACTCGATATTTTCATCACGACGAATCGGTCGAAGCGTTATCTCGCCTCGCTGAAATATAAATCGGCATCGTTCACTGTCTTTTTCGAAAATCCCACGTTCCCCCTTTTTTAAACGATATAAGCGCGTTAGTTTTAAAAGTAAATCGAGTCTTTGTCGATGCGCGTGTCGAAGGGAGAAAATAGCTTTTGGTTAGAAAGGCGAATGAATATATTCATGGGATTGAAATTGAATTTTACGGTCGAAAATTCGATAATGTTTTCGCGTAGTTCTTTCGCGAATTATATAAAATTATTGGCAATCGATAATCGGCCGAGCTTCGATCCCGATCAATTCGATTCTTATCGAATAATCCGAAAAGTAATGATTTTTATCTCATTTTTGATCAAAATTACGACGATCTTTTATACCGAAAAATTGGGGAAAATATTTGCTTTTTATTTTGAGAATAAAATTAATTAATAATTACCAACGAGTAAATTCCAATCGCTGTCTATTTACCAGACGTTGTAATAAATTGTTCCCAGGGCAGGCACGGATATTTAGCTCGTAGGTTTGAAAGTATCGATTATCGTTCCATAGAATTTGTCGATTTTTCTTCTCCCGCGTCTGTGTATCGAAACTATCGAAAAACTTGGGTCTCACGAAGTTTTGTCAGTAATAACGAGTTGTTAGTTGACAGAGAGATAAAATTAAGTAACCGGGAATGTGAAAAATTGTAATGGCTTCGAGGGAGAACGGGAAGAACGAAGGAAAGATACAAGAGAACAGACAAAAAATGAAGAATTTTAAAACAAAATATACAAGGCCTTTCGTCAGTACCCGGAAGCGATATTTCTGATTGAGCTATAAGTATTAATCGCTCGCGTCTGGCTGAGGGTCGAGCTTGGGCGCCAAAGTTATAATTAAGGATTTGTGACTCGTACCGTTCTTTTAGCTTACCGACGTGAACATCAACTTGTAGAATAATTTATAAACACACACATAAATATGTATACTGAGTGTTATGCAACTCTAAAGGTGCAGAAAATATCGAAGTAGTTAACAGTTATTTTGTCAAGAACTATAAAAAAACAACAATCCGTGAAAAAAAAAAAATGCCCAGAGCGGGACTCGAACCCGCGACCCGGAATTTATCGACAGGGCGTTCCATCACATTTTGAGGTTATATTTAAAATTTTTATACTTTGAGAATTAATATCTCGGGCAATTTTCATCGTAGAGCAATTCTAAAAAAATCCTCGTGTTTGTCTCGATGCCAGCTATCCGTGTATTTTTTTTTGTGTCTTTATAGTTGTTTAACATCCTATGTAGAGCTGGAAAACAATGAATCGTATTCAATTCAAATTCCGGACTCGCAAATGGTTAAAGATATCTCGCACTCGTTAACGTTCTGATCCTGACATGGAAAACAACAAAAAATAATTGGAAAAGTTGCGAGCCGATGTGCATATAGCAATCGAGACGATGTAGAGCTTCGTTATCAGCGAGAGCAATGGCGTTCGGGAGACTCTATCCACCTAATATTTTATCTAAAATCAGCTTCCCTGTAACAATCCTCTCCCCTACACCGCTTCATCCCTATCCTAAACCACTCTACAAACTTTGCGGTTTATATATAAACTTGGAAATTTTACAAGCGACCAGTGGCGAACCGAATCGATGCTCGTAAGCCGACGGTTTCCCCGCGTTAAATCGAAAATGACCAGCGCTAAAACAAAAACGTGAGAACAAATTTTGATAATAAAATATTTCTATTAAAAAAAGCATTAATTAAGTTGGCAAATACAATAATTATTCAAATTTTGTCCTCGATTCGTATCAATTAAGAAACTTTGAATTCTGTGTTCAGACGATAATCGGTTGGGAATGTTTCGATGACAAAATTAATGAAAACGAGGGTCAAGGGTTCATCAGAAATTGTTAAGGAGATGCGAGAGAATGATTTAAAAAACGGAGTGGGTCAAAGGTAAAACTCGTTTAGTGGTGAGTATAACGACCTCTTGGCCTTAATACATTTTCAATTAGCATCGCGATATTTGAGAACGTGGCTGACAGCGAGATAGCGATTTTATAGAGTGGGAATTGTACAAGGACGAAATGGTTCGATCGTGGTGCGGTCAGACAGTCGACTTATAGCATTTACGCGTCGTCGATAATAATTGTCGATTCTATCAATTGGACGATCGAGGCGAGTCGGGTCGCCAATGTCCTCGCACGGTTAAAGCAAAAGAGGGATCGAGGGAGAGAGAGAGAGTGAGAATCCAGGGTAAGAATAAGAGAGAAAGAGGTAAGCAGATAGAGAGATAGAAAGATAAGAGGTCATCCGTGGCTACTCGAAGGCCATTTTTGGCTAAGAACCCGTCCAATTTAATCGTCTGCCCGATTATCACACCCAGTGTCTCCTCCAATTCTAATAATCTGTTCTCATAGAACGATTCTCTTTCCATCTTCAATAAGGACCTTGGTCCCCTTACAGTAAATAAAATAATTAAAAAGATCAATAAAACTAAGCAATTCTTTAGCCAAATAACAAATTTCAAAATTTCTGAATTTATTTAAATCCCCTGACAACCAAACTTTTATTAATTCTAGTGAAAATTAAAAAATCACTAAAATAAGAATTGGGTCCTTTATCGAGGTTGTTGCATTTTAGCTTAATTAAAATGTAGAAAAAGTCAACAATTTTCAAAACTTTAAAAAAAATATTAATTTTATATTTTCATGCTGGTTGTAGTTCACGAATAATTCAATTTTCGCTGAGATAACGAGATGTCCAATTTAATCGTCTGTCCGATTGTCACCCCCAGTGTCTCCTCCAATTCTAATAATCTGTTCTCATAGAACGATTCTCTTTCCATCTTTAATAAGGACCTTGGTCCCCTTACAGTAAATAAAATAATTAAAAAGATCAATAAAACTAAGCAATTCTTTAGCCAAATAACAAATTTCAAAATTTCTGAATTTATTTAAACCCCCCGAAAGCAAAAATTTATTAATTCTAGTGAAAATTAAAATCACTAAAATAAGAATTGGGTCCTTTATCCAGGTTGCTGCATTTTAATTAAAATGTAGAAAAATTCAAGAATTTTCAAAACTTAAAAAAAAATATTAATTTTAAATTTTCATGCTGGCTGTAGTTCACGAATAATTCAATTTTCGGTGAGATAACGAGACGGACGATAGTTCGAGAGTATTTGTTCACGGATATACACATCGACGTATTTCCCCTCTCGCCCTTCTTTATTAGAGGGTGGAATAAGAAAACGCGTCGCTGTGAAAAGAACAGGGTCGTTCGGGGGGATGGCCGACAAGATCGACGGAATCTTTATCGGTCCCGTTAGTTTCGGTGGCCGGTCGTCGCTCGTTCATCCGTCTAATAACGAAATCCAGTAAGGAAGATATCGTCTCGACGGATTTTCGGTACGTAGAACAGTCGTAAAAATCGGTGCGGACGACTATCGTCCGACTGCGAATACATACGCGTGCGCGATCGATTTAGCGCGAGCCGATGAGCATTTTTCGCGTAAAGACTCGTCTCGCCGATTCGCGATCGACGGACGAATCTGTTTGTCCCGGAAAAATTTCTTCGACCCGAAGGGAAAAATAAAAAAAGAAAAGAACGGAGCAAAGCGAATCTCGCTTTCGCGTACACTCGATGTTACAGTTCTTGTTACAATTCTGCTCTGCGTTGTTCGTTAAATGAAAGGAGGGAAAGAGGGAGCAAGAACGACGAACAGTTCCGGACATACGAATGACAGATTTACGTGCGGTCGTTGAATTTTTCGTTCGCGAACGATATTTTCTCTCTTACATCACCGACATTTTACGAATGCTGAGAGAGGAGAAACAAAAAAGGAATATATACACGTGAATTTTATATAATGCAAGGTTTCACGTTGCAATGTTCCAAGGTTTTAATTTATGGAAGTTTTTCGTACGGTTTTTACAGACGATATTGGAAAAATGACAGTTTGGCCAAAAAGTAACTGCGTTTTTTAATCATGGATGAGTACAGCAGTCCGTGGGGCAGAAACGCAGTTAGTTTTTGGCCGGAGTAATACACACGAGTAGTTGGGAAAAATTAAAAAATAAAAAAGATAAAATTAGATAAAATAGATAAAATTAGATATAATAGATAAAATAGATAAAATAGATAAAATAGATAAAATAGATAAAATAGATAAAATAGATAAAATAGATAAAATAGATAAAATAGATAAAATAGATAAAATAGATAAAATAGATAAAATAGATAAAATAGATAAAATAGATAAAATAGATAAAATAGATAAAATAGATAAAATAGATAAAATAGATAAAATAGATAAAATAGATAAAATAGATCAAATAGATCAAATAGATAAAATAGATAAAATAGATAAAATAGATCAAATAGATCAAATTAGATAAAATAGATAAAATAGAACAAATTTGATAAAATAAAATTTTATTTGATCTAATTTGTATTAATTGATTATCCAACTAATTAGCAACGGTTTCCATCAAAATATTGCAGTCTATCTCGACTCTGTTGTGTCATTCTAATACGTTACGATTGTAAATTGTTTCAACGATGATTTTGATAATTACACAGTCCAATTTAGAAATTGATACTAATTGCCAATTATACCTACTCGAGTTAATTGGTATCAGAAATACGTGAAATTTTGAACAAAATGCGAACGAGTATTCACCCCGGTAAAATTATCTTTTATCGCGATATCGGATAAATTTGATAACACTGAAGTGTCACACGTGGACGGATGATGCTCTCGCGAGAATATCAGCTCGTAATAAAACGAGTTCGACGTTCACCGACTCTGGATTTCCCCAGGAATTTCTAAAATTTCACTATATCCAGGAAACAAAGAGTGATTATAAGATATCCATATTGTAATGGTGATATTCGTGTTACGCGGGAAATTTCCAATTCCGTAATCACTGATTGAGGCCTTTTTGGAGAAAAAAAAAATTTCATCCACGATAGTGGACATTCCTGATTTATTTTCAAGGCCTTAGGGGGGGGGGGGGGGGGGGCAATTTTTTTTGCCTACAAATACTTTGTACAGTCATTTCGGAATCGGAATTTTTCCGCGTAATACGAATATCATAAAAAAAGAGCCATCTGGATGACCCTTCATGGATTATCGAGTTCGCGACGAGCTCTTTAAAAAGTTACTCGTGCAATTTTCCGTCGGACGAACGACAACGAAGAGACAGCATCGCAAAAAGTCGATTTTTCCACGATTCGCGATAAATATCGAAATTGGCAATTATTGAATTCCGGTGAATTTTAATCGTTTTTCTAGCGCTCATGTCGATCGAAAATTTATCTCCGATGACGAATAAATAGGTCGTTTTTTCCTTGCACTTGAATTTATCGATGTAAAGGACAAAAAACTCAATATTTCCGTAAATTTCGATATATTGCAAAAAGTTGTTTCTCGTGTTTTGGTTGAAAAAGCTACTTGCGACTTAAGTGACGACCCGTGATGTTTTAATTGACGGTAATAAAATTTTTATCGTCTCCGAGAGACGATCACTGTTTTTTTAATTGACTTTTCGCAGCAAGGTGTGCCTTCTCGTTAAATCCTCATAAAATTCGATCCATTTAACGAATTCCACGCATTCTCGACCAACAATCTCGCATTATTTATTTAATTCCTTTCAAAATAATTCGATATTAATATTTATTTATTAAAAAAAAAAAAAAAAAACATAATCTTCCACCATAATTTATCAAAATCCGATCAAAAACCAGGTGTCAATCGTTGCGAAAAATTTAATTTCCCCCTAAACTCAAATCTGGATAACTGTCCATCCCAAAATTTCGTCAAAAACTCGATCCAATTTCTGCAAACGCGGATAAATCCATTTTTACTCGTCAATCCCCGTCGCAATTTTTATCGATATTTCGTTATCGCGAAATCCTCGAGGGATTCCTCGCACCCGATGGGAGCAATTCTATGAAAAAAAAAACACACACACACACACACACAAACACAAAAAATTGCAACCCTTATCGTCCCGACAGAATTTCAAAGATATACAATTTGAACTCGCGGAATGATCGAGCGTCGTGAATACTCGAGTTCTGGGCAAGCTAACTATATTCACCGTGAATGCAGAGATTGCCAGGATATAAATCCTCGTACAAGTCCCACGCCGCCATAGAGACTGTTTAATGAAAACGTTTCGCGTGGGATTTTCACGCGTGCGTCGCGTGTCCGACGTCGACGAGACAAAGAACGTTTCTAAATAATGTAACGGAGACGACTCCAACCTTGTGATAAAGACCATAATTTTTGTTTCAGTTTTTTTTTCCCCCTTTTTTCTACAACTCAACATTACAATATTTTTATTTATATACGCGATAAGCGAAAAAAAAATGATAATAAAAATTGTTCTCTTTTCACTATTTTCCATCCATCTTTAGCTCGCCTTTTCCATTATCGATCGGATTTCTTGGCTCGTTGCAGGGGACGTCAATTTCCGAGTTGGGTGCAACGTGGGGTTCGAGTTTAGCTGGAATGATACACGAGAACCGCGAGTCGAGACCGATAGGAATACCGGCTTGTTGGGAACAAGGGCACGAGTGGTGGGTCGGAACGATCAGAATGAGAAGGGCTTTGATCGAGAGGGACATTAGAGAGAGAGAGACAGAGTGAGAGAGACAGAGAGAGAGAGAGAGAGACAGAGAGAGAGAGAGAAAGAGAGAGAGAGAGAGAGAGAGAGAGAGAGAGAGAGAGAGAGAGAGAGAGAGGGAGAGCGAGCGAGAGAGAGAGTGAGAGAGACAGAGAGAGAGAGAGAGAGAGAGAGAGAAAGAGAGAGAGAGAGAGAGCGAGAGAATGCGATTTTCCGGTGCAACGATCGGAAACCGTAATCGCAAATATGTGGTCGCTCACGTTGTGGAGAGGCTCATAATCCACAGGTGTGTATGTGATTTTCGGATCGAAGGAGAGAGACAGAGCGAGATGGTGAGAGGAGGAGAGGGAGGGGGGGATTGGTAAGCTTTTGGCTGCTTTCTGCATGCTCGAAATGGCTCGTTGGCGCAATGCAGTCAGCCGACAAATTTCGAGCACTCGTGCGCTTACACTTCATCCACTCTACGTCTCTCCATACACGCCACTCTCTCGCAACGGAAAGTAATACTCGATATATTTCCACTATATTGTAAGAATTTTTTTTTTTTTACAATGTCCCATTCTTCCCGATATTCCACAAATTAGTAGGTAACATCGCTTCGTTAAACGATACTCCCGCATTTATTTATAAAACATTTCGTATCACGTACAAAAGCATGGATTTCATAAAATTTGAAATTTTATAGAAATTTGGATTATTTTGTTATTTGTTTGTTTTGTTATTTTGTCGCTAATTGGCTCACGTGTTCTGTTCGTTTCAATTTTATCCCTGAACCTTCCCCTACTTCAAATTTTTTTTTAACAAATTAAATTGTTAAAAAATGAAAATAAAATATATTGAATTTTGTTCAAGCTCAAGAAGATTGCAGGCTTGTTATACGTATCGAGATAATATTAAATGCAAAATTTGAAGACAGAAAAACGTTTCGATTAAGAAATTTTTAATTTGGAATTTAGTTCTCGATTTTTTATATTTTTTGTTGTCCTTTGATAAATCGATAAATTTTTATATACATATATATATATATATGTATATTGAGAATCGTGAATAGTGGGGAAAGGGAAGGGAGGAATAGAAAAAATAAAAGTATATCGAAGTTCACTCGAGGGAGTAGCCGTCCCTTGTCCGAGACAAGCTGATAAGATAACCACATTTTTTTTTTCTATGACAAAAATAACTATCGGTATTATCCATCTTTATGTGTGTGTTTGTACACAGAGATTATACGTATAGTTACATTGTCACGAGTGTATATATAGAATTGTGATAGGATAGGCTAGGTAAGTTATATGGGCGAACATTAATGGTTGAATGGTCGTATGATAGATAAGCAATTTCGTGAATTGTTTCAATCTTTTCTGTCTCGTTGGTACGTAAGAGATTCGAGGTATCCAGGAGCAAGGTTAACGATCGAGGTAAGGAAGGATCGTGAAGTGGTAAGAGGATGGAAGAGAGATAAGCGATTGGAAAAATAAGCAATCGATTTATTCTGGGAGTAAAAGTTATGTCGAATCTTATTGTTCCAGTGGAAAATGTTCTTTTTACATTTAGGGATGAAAAATTGAAGGTTTGTGAGTCGTGGAGTACGAGTTAAAAAATGTACCAATTCTCTCGAGTGAAAATTTCCCATTCAACGTATATTTTGCTTGATAAAACTTAATTTCCTCGTCGCCTCAACGAAAAGTTGGCAAATGCCCGAGCCGGACGGTTGGAATGGAACGACTTAGCGAGGAGGAAAAGGGGGAGTGAGATAAGTATGGACATTATCAAAGTGGAGGGACAAAAAAGGTAAGAAGAAAAATTGAGTGGGTCTGAGAGAGAAAGAGAGAGAGAGAGAGAGAGAGAGAGAGAGAGAGAGAGAGAGAGAGAGAGAGAGAGAGAGAGAGAGAGAGAGAATAGTGGAAGTGCGCGAATACTGAGGCAGTAAAGTAAAAAAAATAAAAGTAATGGATGTAGCGCCACCATCTGGACTGACCCAGTTATATACTTTGTCACACCGATCCTCAACTTCCGGTACCTCTTTACACGATTATTGTTTTTTTTTCTTTTATCGATTGTTTTTTTTTAAATTTTAATAGAATAATCGTGTACGATTATCGATAAAGAAAGGTTCTGGAATCAAGAGCACTGGAGTATTTTCAACTAAGGTATATTATTTTTATAATACTTACCCCTACAAAATCATTTATCATTTTTTTCTTTTATGGATTAAGTTTTTAAATTTTAATAGAATAATCGTGTAAAATTATCGATGAAAAAAGATTCTGGAATAAAGAGCTCTAGAGTACTTTCAACTACGATATATTATTTTTATAAGGGTGCTTATGGTACCTACCCGTACAAAATCATTTATAATTTTTTTTTCTTTTATGTATTATGTTTTTAAATTTTAATAGAATAATCGTGTAAAATTATCAATGAAAAAAGGTTCTGGAATCAAAAGTACTGGAGTATATTTAACTATTATAATTTATTTTTATAAGGGTGCTTATAAAAAGCACCTTGCTCCTATAAAATCATTTATAATTTGTTTTCCTTAATGGATTATTTTCTTTAATTTTAATAGAATAATCGTATACGATTATCAATAAAGAAAGATTCTGGAATAAAGAGCACTGGAGTATTTTCAACTACGATATATTATTTTTATAAGGGTGCTTATGGTACCTACCCCTATAAAATCATTTATAATTTTTTTTTCTTTTATGGATTATTTTTTAAAATTTTAATAAAATAATCGTGGACGATTATCAATAAAGAAAGGTTCTGGAATAAAGAGCACTGGAGTATTTTCAACTACGATATATTATTTGTATAAGGGTGCTTATGGTACCTACCTCTATAAAATCATTTATAATTTTTTTTATGTATTATTTTAAAAAATTATAATAGAATAATCGTGTACAATTATCAATAAAAAAAGGTTCTGGAATCAAAAGCACTGGAGTATATTCAACTATTATAATTTATTTTTATAAGGGTGCTTATGGTACCTACCCTTGCAGAATCATAAAGTAAATGAACAATTTAAAAACTTCTAGCGTCTTTTTACATCGCTAGATAAGAATATTTCTTACATTAATGATTGATAACTTTATCATTGAAAAAATCACGTTCGAAGGTTTATTTTTTAATCTTTAAACTTAGTTTTCTTACCAAGGCTTTCATGTCAGCAGATGGTGTCACGTACAAGAGGGTCGCCTTGCAAGAACTTTCGAACATCCGAGCAGACGGTACACGGTGGTTAAATACGCTTCGATCATTAGTGAGACGTTGAACGTGTAGAATTTCAAGAATTTGATAAAACATAAAAAAAAAAAACAAAATGCTCGAACAATTTTCTCCGAAAAAACCGAGCAACGAACATATTTTTATCATTCTCACAATCAGTTCGTAAAAAATGTGTTTTTTGTTTTCAGAAAATGTTTTAAATTAAAAAATCGACCGATACGCAAGATTGCAATTCATAATTAAATTTCCCATTTCCCAAGCTTCGTGGGTAAAGCCAACGTCGAGGTGAAACGCCCGAACCCCAAAGCCTCCAGCGAAATATCGCGATTAATCGAATCGATTTTGGTTGACACCCGGAGCCGTTGTTTCCAGGTGTCGCGCGTTTTGAGAACCGAACGTTCTCACGCCGAATGAAATATTAACCGTGATTATTAAAATGTTACGTCGTATTCCCGATTCGTTTTCGCGACGAAAAGAAATTTTGAAGCTGTGCGCGTCGGACGATGTACGAAACATGTAAATCGAGCACATGATAAATTTTACACGCGCGAGCGGTGCGGTTCGAGTAATTAAGAGGATCGTGAGCGAGTTAGTTACGGTTAATTAATAACGCTCGCGTTATTAGCGACGCGACAGTCACTTAATAGCGATATGCATACGTATGTGTTTTGATATTTATATGTACTTACGTACGTGTACGTACCATATAACGTGCCGTCCAGATAGACAGGGAACCCAGCCGGAGAGAGAAACGATCGAGAAGAGTAATAAATTGACGCCGGACAGCCTGTCGCTCTCCAGCGACGTACGTACATTTTGGTGAAGTACACTGTACATCGAATAGATACAGCTACGTGTTACGTAATGTATGGGCGACTAGTATGCGAGTACATCGAAAATCCTATCCAGAAAGATTCAAAATATTGTAACGTTAAGTCCCAAAAAAACCCGTTTTTCGTAATTTTTTATGGGAAATATCGACACCTGTAAGAAATAAATGGCAAAATCGTGATGAGGAGAAACATATACATAGTTATAGTTCCCTAACAACCGTTCGTTTCACAAAACTTCGATTTTTTTTTCAATTTTTATAAAAAATTTTGATTTTTATCGATTTTTGGAAAAAAAAATTAATTTTTTTAAAGTTTGGTTTTTATATTCGATCGGAAATGTTGCGCTGATAAAGCGTGACACCAGGATTGTATTTTTAAATTAACAATTCGATGGTAAATTTCAAAAAATTGAAAAATTACACGGTAAAAAATTTTTTTTTTTTACTATAATGTTAATCATTTTACTGGAAATGGGGGGTGTAGTACGATAGTAATATAGCATCGATCGCCGGGCTCGTGACACTCGCCGAAAACGCTCAAGACACGATGTGGGCGTTCAGGAACGATTTTCAAATAACCGTTCGTTTCACAAAACTTCGATTTTGTTTTCAATTTTTATAAAAAATTTTGAATTTCATCGATTTTTGGAAAAAAAAAATTAATTTTTCTAAAGTTTGGTTTTTATATTCGATCGGAAATGTTGCGCTGATAAAGCGTGACACCAGGATTTTATTTTTAAATTAACAATTCGAAGGAAAATTTCAAAAAATCGAAAAATGACATGGTAAAAATTTTTTTTTTTTTTAATATAGTGTTAATCTTTTTACTGGAAATGGGGGGGTGTAGTACGATAGTAATATAGCATCGATCTCCGTGCTCGTGACACTCGCCGAAAACGCTCAAGACAGGATGTGGGCGTTCAGGAACGATTTTTCAAATAACTACCTTTGCACAGTGTAATAAAATAGTCGGCGGTAGGGCGGTACTTGAGCTAGTGCGAAAGGTTGAATCCTCCTCGTACGAATATAGGAGCGAGCTTCGTACTAACATTTTATTATTTCGGAAAAATACAATTTTCGAGCGGAAAGCTCGGTTTTAAAACGAAAAAAATGCGAGATCTGATTTTTAGCCATGATTGAAATCCTAGAAATTAAACGAAAGTTATAACACGCACGTGATGAAATTTTCAATTATTTCAATATGTACGTGATAAATTGCGATTTTCAGAAAATGTTCTGGCATTTGTCTGCGCTTCGTTGAGAGCACATCACACCGTGCATGCAATTGTCAGTAGCAATATAAAAAATTATCGAATCCTTTTCAATTTTTCACTCCAACTTTATTATCAAATATTCCAAAAAATTTGAAATATTTTTTAATTATCCTACGACAATTCTGTAACGTAATACTAAAATATATTCGCAAGACTGCCATCTCTACGTTACATAAAACGCATAATTTTTCATACTCGTTTTTGGTAAAAATAAGCTAAACGGTTTTTACAAAAAATAAATTTCAATTGTTTTTTTAATCAAAAGACCGTACCTGCTCAACATCGCGAACTCTCGATACAATCACGATGAAGCGAACACTCTTTTGGTCGGGAAGTGTTCTCTGAATTCCCGCCAAACCAGAATATCCTGCACTGCCCTTCGACGAGATGGTGTATGCAACACTGAACCGGTATTGAATTTTCTTCGACCGACCAGTTACCTACATGAGCACCCGATGTACCGTTTTTTTTATGTTAATTTCGATAGTTAATCTACACGTGCACGCTCCGATACGATTCTCGTGAATTTGCACGTGAGAAAATTCCGAGGAGAGTTCGCCATCGATTATCGAACTTCCCCGAAATTCTCTTTGCGAGAGCTCCGAGGTAATATCGCGATGGGGAATTGCGAAACGGCCCGTAATTTTGAGGTCTGGAAGAAACCGTATTCTTCGGTACGTATATATTTATACGTACTCAATGTTGTAAGTATGAGTTTGCGCACCGCGAACAAAAAAAATGCGGCATAAAATTTAAGAATTATTTTTTTTTTCAACGCGACAACGAATTCATCAGGACTCTTTATCATTCAGCTCGATAGCTTGTCGTTAATCTAGTCAATGTAAGTAATATTTTATCAAATATTTCTGATCTTTTTACATTAAAAGAATGTAAAAATTTAAAAATATGAAAAACAAAAATTTCTACGTAGGTGCTTTCAATTTTTTGTGTGTAAAATACTGAAATCTATTCGAAAAGTAATCATTCCATAATTTAACTATGTTTGCACACGAATTTAAATATAATTTATATTCGTTTTCTTTGAAAATTTATTTTTCTCGAACGGATTATTAATTTTTAATTCTGTTTTTTATTTTTTGGCCTCGATTCGTTCAATATCGACAACTCAACTCGATTGCTTGTCATTAATCTAGTCAATGTTCATTGTATTGTATTTGTAAATAATCTTTTTCAGATATTTCTGACCCTTTTACGTTAAAAAAAGTAAAAATTGAAAAATATGAGAAACAAAAATTTCTCACGTAAGTGCTTTCTAAATTTTGTTGTATAAAATAGTGAAAACTATTCTAAAAGTAATCTTCCAACAATTTAACTATATTTACACACAAAATTAAATATTATTTATCTCCGTTTTCCTCGAAAATTTATTTTTCTCCAGTAGATTATTAATTTTAAATTCTATTTCTTATTTTCTGGCCTCGATTCGTTCAATATCGATGGTCGAATAAAACGTGAACATATCTGGAAGCTGAGAGTAAGTTTCCACTCGGTTGGGTTCAGTGAAACGGTGGAAAAAGAAAGCTCGCCGAGTACAACGAGTCGGATCGACAAGAAAGCATTCTTACGAGATTGCGACTACACGACTTCTTTTTATCGCAAAGCCGACGTTTAATGACACCAAGCTGTCGGTAATTCCAGGCACTCGTTACGACGAGTCTCTTATCCAAACCTTCTGTTTTACTTTATACTTTCCGTCGATAAAAAACATTAACAATCGCCACACTGAAGCTTATAACTGTTTCATAACTTTATACCAAATAAATTTTTTCACAAACTTGTAATTCTGTTTCATTTAAAAAAAAAATAACGAGAAATCTATTATTATCATTATCACCGAATTAGATCGAAACTCGATAAAAACACGATGCAAGATCAGCCAACACTATTTTAGCATACGAACAAGTTATAACTGGATGGATGAAAATTGCTGCTACAACACATCCACTTACCAGCGAAAGCCTTCCACTCAATTTTATTCATCGCGAAGTGCATTCGTGTGCACGAGCAATATTGCATGCAAAATTGACGCATGCGGACGTGCATTATCGTTTCGTCCTTCGCACGTGCTCATCCTGTCGTGTCAATTCTGTTATCACACGATGGATGATTCCCTATTTGTATCACTATTTACATCACCACACCATTATTTCATATTAAAAATGATCAAAAATGCAATGAGATAGATTAAAAAAAAAACTTTTTTTTTCCAAAATTATCGTAATAAATTTAACTTTGATTTATATTCTCTCCATACGCGTAATAAATTCGCCAGACGATTGTTCTTATTCACTTTGATCGTTTATCAAGAAGCGAGAATAAAAACGGGAGAGTCGAGAGGATTATTGCGCGAGACGGAGACAAAACTGATGCATCGGTTGCATTCTCGTTCATGCTCAGCCTCGACGTCGTGTTCACGATTGAATTTTATAGGTCGTATAAATAAAGAAGTCGTGTATTTTGCCGAAGCTGGGAGCGAGTAAAAGGAACGTAGGGCGAAATGTGCAACGAGACGCGTAAACGCGAATACGAAGAGAGGAGGGCACATGCTTGCGAATGCAGAAGAAAAAAATCTCCCTTTCTTTCTCTGTCTCGGTAGAGAGAATATACGTTTGCTCATAATTCGTAAGTCTCGACCACCAGTAGCCGAAAAAAAATGGGACTCGCGAAACTGCACTTACTTATATACATATATATGTCTGTATATTTATGTATACAAGCTTGGTAGCGGGTTATTGTGACTCGGCAATTTCGTGACCTCGTCTCGACCCCAATTCGAACCCAAAACTCTTCCCGCCAACGAAATAAAAGAAACGTTTTTCGCCGTTGAGCCTAAGGGGTTTCTTTTTTTGCAATCTCGCACTATCACGAGTCACCCACGTCGAGAAAAAAAAATGAATTGTTTTATTTTAGTGAAAATTTTGTTTTCAACGAATTTAAATTAATATTGAAAATTGGAAAATTATCTCGGATCGTTGATAATTAGTAAATTCCATCTTCTATGTGAATAAAAGTCATTCGATTAGTAAATGAATAAATAAAACGAGTAAAACGAAATTATCAATTTATCGGATTAATTTTTGAAAATTGAAAAATAAATAAATTTACTGCACTCGATTTGATCGATGCGTGTCAAAATTGATAAATTGTCGAGTTTAAAGGGTTTGTAATCTTTCACTATCACCAGTCATCCACGTCGAGAAAGAAAAATGAGAATTATCTTACTTTAGTGAAATTTCTTTTCAACGAAATAAAATAAATATTGAAAATTGTAAAATTATCGCGGATCGTTGATCATTAGTAAATTCCATCTTTCATCTGAATAAAATTCATTCAATTGCTAAATAAATAAATAAAACAAAAAAAATCATCAATTTATCGAAATAAATTTTTTTGTATCAAAAAATAAATAAATTTCTGCACTCGATTTGATCCATACGTATCAAAATTGATAAAAAACGACTCAAAATGATAAATTTTTAATCGTTCGATCCATTTAATCGATTTTTACCTACGAATCAAGTTCGACTTAAATCTATTTTGATAATTCATAATTTACCCCTTCCATCTGAATAAAATTCATTGAATTGGTAAATAAACAAATAAAACAAAAAAAATCATCAATTTATCGAAATAAACTTTTTTGTATCAAAAAATAAATCAATTTCTGCAATAATTTTGATTGATATGTATCAAAATTGATAAAAAACGACTTAAAATGATAAATTTTTAATCGATCGATCCATTTAATCGATTTTTACCGACGAATCAAATTCGGCTTAAATCTATTTTGATAATTCGTAAATTCCCCCTTCCATCTGAATAAAATTGATTAAATTGCTAAATAAACAAATAAAACAAAAAAAAATCGTCAATTTATCGAAATAAATCCTTTTATATAAAAAAAAAAATTTCTGCACCTGTTTTGATCCATACATATAAAAATTGATAAAAAACGACTTAAAATAATAAATTTTTAATCGATCGATCGATTTAATCGATTTTTACCGATAAATCAAATTCGACTTAAATAAATTTTTTAAATTATTAGGCAACGTCCTTGAAAATAGAGCAACAAATTTCACAGACGACTCGAAGATCGTCGACAACTTTTAATATAAGAACATATGTTCGTTGTGGAGGAGAGGGGGTGGGAAGAGGGGTAAGGGGGTTGAAATAGCGGAGCATCGTGTATTTGGCGCACGTCTGCGGTGGTGTCTCGATGTTTCGCGCTGGCGCGAACCCACCCACTCTCTCTCTCTGTCCCCTCTACCGTTTTCATCTCTTCGGGTCTTTTTCTTGCGCTATATCGTTCGTGTACGTGCGAGCGGTTAGTTCGAGGGTGAAACGAGCCTCCGTCGCCAAATCGTACTCGACGTTTATCCTGGACAGCCACTGCATTAATACGATACCCGGTCCATTAATACGATACTCGCTGTCATTTTTATGTCACATTACTTATAAATAACACATAAACATATAAACCCACATATATACATATATAGATATACGTGTATATAATTATACGATTTATTTTATTCTTATCATTTCTCTCATTTTCACGACGCGATACCACGCGACACTAAAGAACATTAATCTAAAATGATGGATCGTTATTCATCGGGCGATTAAAACTTTTTAAAAAATCAAACGATCGTATAAATCGAAACCTAGCGAAAGATTGAGAGTGAATCGAGAAGGTCAACGAGCCAATTTTCAGGTGAGACGTCGGACGTGGCTGAAACTTTTCATTAATCACAAGAGTTTTTATTATTTTTTTCTTTGTATTAGTCGATTTGGGGGGGATTTTGTAATCGGTTGTTTTTATCAATTATTCGTTTATTTTTTGAGATTTTTGTATTTGTTGTTAAAATTGTGTTTTTTTTTTGTATTTACGACCGAGGATTGTTTGCTGGGATTGGGAATTCGACGAGTCAAATTCGTCTCTCGGTGAGCGATAAATCATACGCGATACGCAACAGGTGCAATCGCGCCATAATTCTTAGGGAAAGTTGAGAATTTTCGCGATAAAGTTTCCCGAGAAATTTTTGCCACGATTCTTCGTCTCCGGCCGATGATCGATGTCGCGAACTTTTGTTATTTCGTTATTTACATTTTCGAGTCAAGAATATTCCGTATTTCCATGGTACAAAATATTCTTAAAAAATTATTATTTTTTGTTGAATTTACACTTCAAAAAATGATTATTTCTTGTTGAATTTACATTTTAAAAAATGATTATTCTTTGTTGGAATTACACTTCAAAAAATGATTATTTCTTGTTGAATTTACATTTTAAAAAATTATTATTTCTTGTTGAAATTATATTTAAAAAAAAATTGAAATTTGTCAAAATTCCTTTTTTCTTACGGTCGATAATTGATCGATCGATAAAAACTAATAAAATTTTGTCAAATTTCAACATTAATTAAACCAAAAAAATAATTAATTTACAAAATTTATTCGAGATCGAAAAATTTTCCTCTTTTTTTTTAGCCAAGTAAACACGTTTACGCGTTTAAAAACAAATTATTTAATGCGAATTCCGTACTTTTGAATCGTCACTGTTGTCACAATAAATACCGACGGTTTCGAGAACTTGTGACAAACGAGAATCCGCGAAATCGAAACAGGTGCAGGAGACAAGTAGCGACGCGAGTTCCTCTCACGTTTCTGTCTGGAAATTCCTTTCTCGAATAAATTCCTATCGCGAGACAGATGGTCGAGAGCCGTCTCGAGATTTTTTACTTCTTCTCTAACGTAAAAAACATTCGATCAAAAATAAAACCAAGAAAAAAAACAACAAAAACATGAAAAAAAAGCGTCGATATTAATCGAATTTTTATCGACGATCGTTCCTGAAAAATTGCAGATAGATCGTGTTTCTCAATTATTCTTTTCGTGGAAAAGTAATTAAGCGAGAAGTTACATCGAGTGAAAGAATTTTTTATTACTCGTCTCGAAGTTTACTGTTTTATTTGATTTTTTTAATTTAATTTACGAAATGATTTTTGTACAACGAGTGACTGTGGGTGCGATAACTCGCGCGTCAATGAGGAACGAAAAATGTGTTGTCGTTTGTGATTTTCCGAAAGTGGGCTTGTCCGTGGTAAGAGCGATTACAGGTGTCAAATCGAGCTCGTTGCCGAGTCGTTCGCTCGAGTAACACGCGAGTACGACGAGGGAGAGAGAATTGTAAAAAAAGAAATAATAATAAAAGTAATAATTACAGGGTAACGATAAAATGTAAATCGAAGCGTCACGAGTATATAGCACGCCCTCCGAGGCAAAAAAAGAAGGGTAGATAACGATACGCGAGGCAAATATATATGTATCGCGATGTATATTCCTGTCAAACGTGAGAAAACTAATAGTCGGTCGTAGATTTTTGAAAAATTATGTTGAAAGTCAAGAAAAAAATGAATTTGAAAAAAAGACCTGAAAACACTAATAGACAGTCATAGATTTTTGTAAAATTAGAACAGAAAGCCAAAAAAGAACAATTATTGTTTTTTTTTAAGTCTAAACCGGTTTCGCGATTGAAATAATTAATAAATCGAATTAATTAACGAGCCTCGTTTCGTTTGCATAAAATTATGAAAATATCGCGAA
Source organism: Netelia melanura (assembly GCA_964007305.1). Classification (NCBI taxonomy): domain Eukaryota; kingdom Metazoa; phylum Arthropoda; class Insecta; order Hymenoptera; family Ichneumonidae; genus Netelia; species Netelia melanura. The sequence goes on along the minus strand of OZ023257.1, from coordinate 3,245,580 downwards.
TTTCACATTCCTTGGGGACGAATTATGTCGACAAAAGTTTCTGAAAATATAAAAAAAACGAAATTTATGAATTATTCACGGATGATAATGTCGCGGTGTGTTTTTTTACGCGAGGATTAGCGCGATACCGAGAATGCCAGATCATCGTCGAACGGTTCAATTCGACTCCTCTCGACGGCTATGAAAATTCACGACAAAATATAACTCGATTGAACGATTGTCGACCAATTAAGCATTGACATGATTGTCGTATCGGTTTACTCTTCTACGCGATACCGGAAATTATATTGGCCCTGCTGAGTGTCGGTGTATCGAACATACAGCCAATTAAAAGTACTCGATGTCGATGAAACTGTTGGCTTATCAATTAGTGAGAATACAGAGAGAACGAATGATCGTATCAATGAAATCTCATTCTCCCTTTACAACGTTTACTCGTATTTGATTGAACGAATTTGATAAAATTCCTATAAATCTGCAACTCACAATTCATTTTGTATAAAATCGAGTTTTGTATTAAATAATTTCATTCAATTTTCACAAAATACAAAAAAGAATAAAAATAAATAGAGAGCCGGTCTATTTTAATTGCCGAATCCCATTATCCCTCTATTAAAACGGATATAATTAAATACAAGGAGGTCTGGAGCTCGTTAGATATTCGTGGAAGATTTTCGAGCACCCGGGTGTAGCAGTTCGTTATAAACGCAATAGACCACCGCTAAATCAGCGAAATATAGATTACCCACATTCGTCAGTAATTATAAAAGCAGACTCGTCGTGTATCGCATTAATCCCCCCACCCCCCCTCTCCTGTCTATTAGTCCTGTCAATTAATGAGAATACAGAGAGAACGAGTAATCGTATCAATGAAATCTCATTCTCCCTTTACAACGTTTACTCGTATTTGATTGAACGAATTTGATAAAATTCCTATAAATCTGCAACTCACTATTCGTTTCGTATAAAATCGAGTTTCGTATTAAATAATTTCATTCTATTTTCACGATATACAAAAAAGAATAAAAATAAATAGAGAGCCGGACTATTTTAATTGCCGAATCCCATTATCCCTCTATTAAAATGAATATAATTAAATACAAGGAGGTCTGGAGCTCGTTAGATATTCGTGGGAGATTTTCGAGCACCCGGGTGTAGCAGTTCGTTTCAAACGCAACATACCAACGCTAAAACATCGAAATATGGATCATCCACATTCGTCAGTAATTATAAAAGCAGACTCGTCCTGTATCGCATAAACCCCCCCCCCCCTCTCCTGCCTATTAGTCCTGTCAATTAATGAGAATACAGAGAGAACGAGTAATCGTGTCAATGAAATCTCATCCTCCCTTTACAAGGTTTATTCGTATTTGATTGAATGAATTTGATAAAATTCCTATAAATCTGCAACTCACAATTCATTTTGTATAAAATCGAGTTTCGTATTAAATAATTTCATTCAATTTTCACAAAATACTAAAGAAAGAAAAACAAATAGAGAGCCGGTCTATTTTAGATGCCGAATCCCATTATCCCTCTATTAAAATGAATATAATTAAATACAAGGAGGTCTGGAGCTCGTTAGATATTCGTGGGAGATTTTCGAGCACCCGGGTGTAGCAGTTCGTTATAAACGCAATAGACCAGCGCTAAAACATCGAAATATGGATCATCCACATTCGTCAGTAATTATAAAAGCAGACTCGTCGTGTATCGCATTAATCCCCCCACCCCCCTCTCCTGTCTATTAGTCCTGTCAATTAATGAGAATACAGAGAGAACGAGTGATCGTATCAATGGAATCTCATCCTCCCTTTACAACGTTTACTCGTATTTGATTCAACGAATTTGATAAAATTCCTATAAATCTGCAACTCACAATTCATTTTGTATAAAATCGAGTTTCGTATTAAATAATTTCATTCGATTTTCACGATATACAAAAAAAATAAAAATAAATAAAGAGCCGGTCTATTTTAGATGCCGAATCCCATTATCCCTCTATTAAAATGGATATAATTAAATACAAGGAGGTCTGGAGCTCGTTAGATATTCGTGGAAGATTTTCGAGCACCCGGGTGTAGCAGTTCGTTATAAACGCAATAGACCAGCGCTAAATCAGCGAAATATGGATTACCCACATTCGTCAGTAATTATAAAAGCAGACTCGTCCTGTATCGCATTAATCCCTCCACCCCCTTCTCCTGTCTATTAGTCCTGTCAATTAATGAGAATACAGAGAGAACGAGTAATCGTGTCAATGAAATCTTATTCTCCCTTTACAACGTTTACTCGTATTTGATTGAACGAATTTGATAAAATTCCTATAAATCTGCAACTCACTATTCGTTTCGTATAAAATCGAGTTTCGTATTAAATAATTTTATTCTATTTTCGCGATATACAAAAAAGAATAAAAATAAATAGAGAGCCGGTCTATTTTAGATGCCGAATCCCATTATCCCTCTATTAAAATAAATATAATTAAATACAAGGAGGTCTGGAGCTCGTTAGATATTCGTGGGAGATTTTCGAGCACCCGGGTGTAGCAGTTCGTTTCAAACGCAACATACCAGCGCTAAAACATCGAAATACGCATCATCCACATTCTCAGTAATTATAAAACCAGACTCGTCGTGTATCCCATTAATCCCCCCCCCCCCCCTCCCTCCTGTCGTTTGAATAATCCGAAATATTTTTCACCTAAGTAATTAGCAATTTTTGTTTAACGAGCGTAGAAAGTGAATGCAAAGTGACTGTTCCACTCATCGCGTTTAAATATTCCGATTTTTCTACACTAGCTCGAGGCTAAACCGTGTACTAGGAAACGTTAAGTCGTCATTTTATTTAGTTATTTTTTATGGCCGACGAAAAATACGTAGTGGCGCCACTTTGAACATACCGGAAATCTTATCACGCGACGTTTCATATTGTTTTTATTTAATTCTCTTATTTAATTCGATACACTACAGCCACGTTGTTTGGAGTTATATCAGTCACCCGTGTAACGCATCTAATATCGTATATCATGACGAGAGGGACGACGGGTGAATAAAAATAAAATAAAATAAAATATAAATAAAAAAAAATTACCAACTCCCGCCGGCCTTCCCCTCGATTTACATATTTTTTACGTGCCTAAGAGATACGAGTCGAAAGCCAAGAAACCGTGGTGCGAGCCCGAAACGTGAATAACGTGGCAAAATAAAAATAAAAGAGGAGAAAAAAAAAACAAAGAAAAAAAGGGATTCTGCCAATCATTTCGATCGGCGAATAAAACCTGTTTGCACATAATATAAAATTGTGTATGTTCGCGATACTTCTCTCTCTTTTTTTCTTCGCGTTCATCTTTCTCGCGAGAACGGGGGTATTAAAATTTTTTACCTCGCTTCGAATAATATTCCCGTCCTTTTTCCTTGCTCCCCCTGGTCGCCTTTTTTTCGCGTCTCGCGAACGTTCAGGATTTTTGATTTTTCATTTTATTTTTAGTTATTATCGTTTATCGAGAAAACTATGAAGAAAAAATAAATTATTATCATTGTTATTATCAAGCTGGAATTTTGACAGGATCCGTGTTTGTTTTTGTTTTTTTTTTCCAGATGTTGCGTCACCCGAGAGAAGGTCTTATTGGGAAATGTCACGTGTGCACGAGACGACCACGGAAACTTGCGTAAAAATTCGATTCGGACAAGCTTGTTTTTATCTAACCGGGACTTTTTTTTTGTTCAATATGAAATCCAAGAGAAGTGTAAAATTTTCGCAAAAATTTGAAAAAGGTATTCAAGCAGTTTAAACATTAATGCGATTGAAATAAATTTTATTAGAATGATATTAAATTAAATTTTCGTTCGTAAACGATTAGTGCGAGAGACCTGTGTCTGTGTGTGTCAGAGAGAGAGAGAGAGAAACAGAACGAGAGAGCGAGAGAGAGTTTAGCATTGAAATAAAAAGTCAATGTAGCCGGTTCGACTCTCCCGAGCGCGAGTTTATGGAAGACGGGAAAAGAATTTTGCCGTCTCGTGGGAGAGAGAGAAATCGGGCGATAGCCAAGGGGATCCGACGTTGCTCCGTCGTTCCCGCCCTAGTCGAACGAAGACGCGAACGAGACGAAGGACCGCGCGCGGGACGTAAGGATGCTGCGTCTGACGTTGGATTTTACGCGCTACGTACAGTCGAGAAATAAATAAAATTAATTAATTCCATCGAAAAACAATCAAATTTCATTAATTAATCATCAACGATCGACGAGTCGAATAAAAATCGTTCTTTAGTGAAAAAAGTTCGAACATATAAAGTGACGAGATAAAATCAAAATTCTTCCTGTAATTTCGCAGGATTCGAGTGAACGACGAATTAATAACGATTAATTAAAATAAAAATTAATTAAATAATTAAATAATTAATTAATTGATCGATTAATCGAATAATTCAAAAATGTCAAAAATGATGACAAATTTTTGAAATTCTTGTCGAATTGTCCATCGTCTGGAAAATTATGTGTAAACAAAATAAAAATCGATGAAATATTCGTAAAGTGGATAAAAATTTTAAAAAATATTCAATCGCGTTAGAAACGCGACGAGAAGATTTGATCGGGGGTGCCGACTGCAAATCGGATTCGTTGCTAACGGCAAACGTCCTTGTGACAAATCTAGCTGTGACGCGGAGTTCGCGAAATTGCGAGTGAAAAATATCATTTTTTCGAAAATAGAAAGATTCCGACGTATACAACGCCTGCTACGACAAATTGAACGAAGCTTCGAATAATCTCTAATAAACATTTGACACTTATCGTTCAAACATATCGACAAAAATTTAATTCAAAAAATTTTATTCGAAAATAACAATTTTGACAAAAATATTATTGTTAAATAACAAAAATTGAGTTTTAACGACAAACTTTTCAATTTTCTCGAGCCAAGACGAAAGTTCCCTCGCAAACGTACGAAAATTTTAAATGTTACGATAAAAAATTCGCGTTTAACCGGGACAACAAGACGATAGTCGTTGCCGCACAAGTGAAAAGATACAAAAAAAAACACCGGAAACTTCGGAAAACTGACCATTGACTTGGCCATTGACCGTGCTCGAGTATTGAATTTCCTTTTTTCTTTTTTGTTATTTTTATTCTATTTTTTTACGACCCAATGAAAAGAGCGACTCGCCACAAATTGTGTTGTTGTCATAATCGTAAAATCGTGTTATCTTCGGTAACGATGGTAATCGCGAGTGGACCCAGTGTAAAATTACTTTTCTTTTTTCTCGTCTCGACGTTAACACAGTTCTCGGTTCTTGCAACGACCATTGTCAACATAACGGAACGATAGACGAAAATTCGTTTCCTCGTCGAGATAGGCGTCTCCGTTTTTTCGTTTAAAAAAAGTGTAATAAATTGTCTCGTTTTATTAATTTCGCGCCATAAATACAATTTATGCGATAAACCAACCCTTGTTTTCATGAAAATTTTGAAAACAAAGTGAAATTGCAAAATTCAAATTACAAAATCGGTATTAACACTTTCCAGAAAAATTCATCCCTAGAAGGAACTCGTCGAGTTCTAGGGATAAAAAAAGTGATAAATCTTTTACGACGACCCTAAAATCAGAAATTTCGTTGAAAAAAAAATGGCGTCACGATAGAATTAATTTCGTGACATAAATACAATTTTTGCGATAAACCATTCTTTGTTTTCACGACAATTTTGAAAACGACGTGAAATTGCAAAATTCAAATTGCAAAATCGGTATTAACACTTTCCAAAAAAATTCATCCCTAGAAGGAACTCGTCGAGTTCTAGGGATAAAAAAAGTGATAAATCTTTTACGACGACCCTAAAATCAGAAATTTCGTTGAAAAAAAAATGGCGTCACGATAGAATTAATTTCATGACATAAATACAATTTTTGCGATAAACCATTCTTTGTTTTCACGACAATTTTGAAAACAAAGTGAAATTGCAAAATTCAAATTACAAAATCGGTATTAACACTTTCCAAAAAAATTCATCCCTAGAAGGAACTCGTCGAGTTCTAGGGATAAAAAAAGTGATAAATGTTTTACGACGACCCTAAAATCAGAAATCTCGTTGAAAAAAAAATGGCGTCACGATAGAATTAATTTCGTGACATAAATACAATTTTTGCGATAAACCATTCCTTGTTTTCATGAAAATTTTGAAAACAAAGTGAAATTGCAAAATTCAAATTACAAAATCGGTATTAACACTTCCCAGAAAAATTCATCCCTAGAAGGAACTCATCGAGTTCTAGGGATAAAAAAAAGTGATAAATCTTTTACGAAGATCGTAAAATCGGAAATTTCTTTGCAAAAATAAAGAATGGTGTCAACGAATCACGATCTTGTCGAGAATAATTTTGGATAAGTAAATCCTGGAACATAAAACCAGAAGAAAGTTTTATCCTCGGATCGTAAGGACATCGTTGGGACAATTTTTCGTTACGCTCAAAGTGACGATCCATTGAAAACAGGAAAAAAGAAACTAGATCGGTTGATAGAAAAAACAGCCGATCTTTCGAATCGAATCGAGTGTGATGGAAAGAAAAGAGGGTTGGAAATTAACGCGCGGTGGATCGTTAGTGTGGGCGTCGTGTCGATTGATAGACGGGTCGATCGATCGATGATCGATACGTCGATCAGATGTCGAGTCTCGACGATAATTATACAGCGACGATGACCGAATGGCTGACGAGCGATGCCTCGGTCGCGATCGTCAATCAGCGTCGCGACGCTCTCTACATCGTCGTACCGATCACGGTCATTTACGTTCTGATATTTTTCACCGGTCTCGTTGGAAACGTCTCGACCTGCGTCGTGATAGCTCGCAATCGTTCGATGCACACAGCGACCAATTATTATCTCTTCAGTCTCGCCGTGTCCGATCTTCTGCTACTCATTTCCGGTCTACCACCGGAAATGTACTACATATGGTCGCATTTTCCATACGCGTTTGGCGAAGTTTTTTGCGTTATACAGAGCTTTGCAGCCGAGACTTCGGCTAACGCTACGGTTTTGACCATCACAGCTTTCACAGTCGAGAGGTAAGATTTTTCTTCTTGATTAAAAAGAAAAATAGAAAAATTTCTTTTTTCTCGATCCGATTTTTAATCGATTTTTATCGAATTATTTTGATTTCTTTTCTGTAGTTGAGAAAATATAAATAAAATTGTAATATTTGTCGTTATTATTATTAATTAGCATCCTATCGAGATTTTTCTTTAACTCTAAATTAATGGAATTAAATTAATCAACAATAAAAAAATTAAATTTGTCTCCAACTTGTATCTTCGTTCATTTTTTTTCTTAGATATGTAGCGATCTGCCATTCATTCATCTCTCATACGATGTCAAAGCTCTTTAGAGTGGTTAAATATGTAATACCGATTAAAAACAAAAATACAAAAAAAAATCTCAATCCGATTTTTATTCGATTTTTATCAAATTATTTTGATTTCTTTTCTGTAGTTGAGAAAATATACATAAAATTGTAATATTTATCATTATTATTTTTAATTAGCATCCTATCGAGATGTTTCTTTAAATCTAAATTAATCGAATTAAATTAATCAACAATAAAAAAATTAAATTTTTCTCCAACTTGTATCTTCGTTGATTTTTTCTCAGATATATAGCGATCTGCCATTCATTCATCTCTCACACGATGTTAAAGCTCTCTAGAGCGGTCAAATATGTGATACCGATTAAAAACAAAAATACAAAAAAAAAAAAAATTTTCTCAATCCAATTTTTGTTCGATTTTTAACAAATTATTTAGATATCTTTTCTGTAGTTGAGAAAATAGAAATAAATTTGTAATATTTATCATTATTATTATTAATTAGCATTCTACCGAAATTTGTCTTTAAATCTAAATTAATCGAATTAAATTAATTAACAATAAAAAAATTAAATTTGTCTCCAGCTTGTATCTTCTTTCATTTTTTTTCTTATATATGTGGCGATCTGCCATTCATTCATCTCTCACACGATGTCAAAGCTCTCTAGAGCGGTCAAATATGTGATACCGATTAAAAACAAAAATACAAAAAAAAAAAAAATTTTCTCAATCCAATTTTTGTTCGATTTTTATCGAATTATTTAGATTTCTTTTCTGTAGTTGAGAAAATATACATAAAATTGTAATATTTATCATTATTATTATTAATTAGCATCCTATCGAGATGTTTCTTTAAATCTAAATTAATCGAATTAAATTAATTAACAAAAAAGATTAAATTTGTCTCCAACTTGTATTTTCGTTGATTTTTTTTTACAGATATGTAGCGATCTGCCATCCATTCATCTCTCACACGATGTCAAAGCTCTCGAGAGCGGTCAAATACGTGATACTGATCTGGCTCTTGGCGCTCTGTCTCGCTGTGCCCCAAGCGATCCAATTCGGTGTCGTCGTTTCACACGATGCAAACGGCACAAGTATACCCGAAACTGCGACGTGTTCACGAAAATGGGTCATTATCGAGCACGCATTCGAGATATCGACCCTGTTATTTTTCGCCGTTCCGATGACGATTATAACCGTTTTGTACGTGTTGATCGGTGTCAAGCTGAGAAGATCAAGATTGTTGACCGGCGCCAAGAGAAATCCAATCGCGAGTGGTATTAATCATTCGGAATGCGGAAGAGGGCGAAGCTCGTCCCAGAGAAACGTAATTAGGATGCTCGGTGAGTTTCATATCTCTCACAGCTTACGTTTAATTCACTTATTAATACAAACATTAATTCATTACTCCAATCTTCTCTCTCTTCATCATCGTCGAATAAAACACGTCATCGACTTCTCACAAATTTATCACGACGTTTTTTATTCGACGATTAATGTTTTGATAGAAGTAAAAAAATGACGTCGATTATTTCACGAATTTAATGGAAAAACCCATGATTATTATTTATATCGATAAATCGATGATTCAATCTCTATAAAAATTCTAATAAAATTTTAGCAAATGTGATAAATCGTAGATAAAACAATTTAACAAATTTATATAATTTATACGCTTTTCACAAACTTATCACGAAGTTTTTTATTCGTCGATTAATATTTCGATAACAATAAAAAAATGACGTCGATTATTCCACGAATTTAATGAAAAAAGCATGATTATTATTTATATCGATAAATCGATTATTCAATCTCTATAAAAATTCTAATAAAATCTTAGCAAAATTGTAGATAAAACAATTTAACAAAATTATATAATTTATACGCTTTTCACAAACTTATCACGACGTTTATTATTCGTCGATTAATATTTCGATAGCAATAAAAAAATGACGTCGATTATTGCACGAATTTAATGAAAAAAATATGATTATTATTTATATCGATAAATCAAAGATCCAATCTCTATAAAAATTCTAATAAAATCTTAGCAAAATCGTAGATAAAACAATTTAACAAATTTATATTATTTATACGCTTTTCATGAATTTATCACGTTTTTTATTCATCGATTAATATTTTGATAGAAATAAAAAAAATGACGTCGATTATTGCACGAATTTAACGTAAAAACCATTATTAATATTATTTATATCGATAAATCGACGATCCAATCTCTATAAAAATTCTAATAAAATCTTAGCAAAATCGTAGATAAAACAATTTAACAAATTTATATTATTTATACGCTTTTCATGAATTTATCACGTTTTTTATTCATCGATTAATATTTTGATAGAAATAAAAAAAATGACGTCGATTATTTCCCGAATTTAATGTAAAAACCATTATTAATATTATTTACATCGATAAATCGACGATCTAATCTCTATAAAAATTCGAATAAAATCGTAGCAAATGTGATAAATCATAGATAAAACAATTTAACAAATTTATACAATTTATACGCTTTATAATTATTCCTTATCGCTATCAAACCCACCCATACGTAAATATTTGTTTACTCGTGCAACGCTAAAATTGCGCGACCCTGGTACAAACGTAGGTCGATCACACTGGACCGGCTCTTCGTTACCGCGACGTTATCCAAGAATTTCCAACGGGTTCCTTAATCGAATCCCGGATCCTTGTGTAACTCGATCGTAAATAGTGAGTCAGAAATAAAGACAGAGGGAAAGAGAGGAAATAAAATACAGGCGAGCATAAAGAAACACACCAGAGTCAAATGAGGTTGAAGAGAGAAGAGGCTGAAGGAAAAAGTCCCGGTTCGCGGTCTCGATAAAAAAAAAAAAGAAAAGAAAGAAAGAAAAAAAAGCAAAGCGAAAAATTACGTGGCAGCCCACCGGTCGAATCTTCGTTTCATAGTTTCACGAACGACCTTGAGACTACGAACACAGACGCGTGTGTCATGGACACACTCGACCGTATAACGACCTTCTTGTATTTGACGACGTAACTTTTCGTTCCTCGTATTTTCTCCTTCCTTTTTTCCTTGACCTCGTAGCTCTCTTCAGCTTTCTTAAATCCTTTCCCGCAAACCAAAAGTGGTAGTTTTCAAGCCCTAAAAAGGAAGGGTTGAAAATAGCCCGTGGACGCGCATGCGCGGATGATTTTTTTGTTTTTTATCAAACGCGTGGGTCTCGAGGGGTCGAAAAAAAGAGGACGTTCCCAGGACAGACGCGTACCATGAAGAGTCGATATTACCTACCCACTGGGCCGTTGCCCGTTGGTTGAAATTCAGTTTTTTTTTTCTTTCTTCCTCCGAAAGAAAAGGAGGAGAGAGGAAAAGTGTGAATATAAATCGTCAATTTTTCTCGATGTAACTGTTAGGCCGTTCTCGAACGTCTAGCTAACTCCCGGCTCCTCGTTATCCTCTTCTTATCGCGCTTCATTACGGATCGCATAATAATTCGATCAAAAAAGATTCGAGAGAGAGAGAGAGAGAGAAAAACGAAAATAAGAGTCGATAAAAAGTGGTTTTTCTTCTTCTTTTGGCTCGATTTTTCTTAAATCACTCGCTCCTTCATATCCATTTCTTTCAACTCGCGCGTTTATCCGCGGCGAGTAACGCGAGAATGAATAAATTTCGAATTTAAATGCAAAAATTTTTCCCAAGCGTTTTTTTTTCTTTCTTTCTTTCTTTCTGTACAGTCGCGCGCGCGGACGGGCGGCTCGTCGCGAGGAACGTAAGAAATAGAGAGGATTTAGGGGAGGTGAGGGTGGGTAAGAAAATTATTAACATAATTCAACGACCCGTACGACGTTCGACGCCTACGACGTAACGGTGAATTAAAAAATACCTCGTTATTTCGCGATCAAATTACTAAAGAGGGACTTTTTTCCTGAATAATTTCCGCGATTGACTCTCTGTATGAGATTAAAGAATGTGAATTATGATTTGTAAGTGAAGATCTCCCGACAGATTCCTGATTATTATTATTATCATTTCATTATTTATTTTATTATTTATTCTATTTTATTCTTATTTATTTTATTTTATTTGATTTTATTATTTATTCGATTTTATTCTTATTTATTTGATTTTATTTGATTTTATTATTTATTCGATTTTATTCTTATTTATTTGATTTTATTTGATTTTATTATTTATTCGATTTTATTCTTATTTATTTGATTTTATTTAATTTTATTATTTATTCTATTTTATTCTTATTTATTTTATTTTATTATTTATTCGATTTTATTCTTATTTATTTTATTTTATTTGATTTTATTATTTATTCGATTTTATTCTTATTTGATTTTATTTTATTATTATTATTTTGTTATTTATTTTATTTTATTCTTATTAATTTATTATTTATTTTATTTTATTTTTATTATTCTATTATTTATTTTATTATTATTATTATTGTTATTAGTATTATTAGCTTAATTTTATTATTACTATTATTATTATTATTCCAGAATATCGCTGCATAATAAATGATGGAATAAAGTGTAAACGTGTTCGAGTCCAATCGGTGTTAAATCTTATGAAACTCAATTAATCATAGAGGGAAAGAGTCCAGGGTCATTATCGACCACACATATATATATATATACACAAAAAAAGAGAGAGAGAGAGAGAGAGAGATACAGAGTGGTTAAGTGTCGCAATTTCATTAGATGCGAAACTCGATCGTTAAACCGTAAAATGTCAAGATCGAGCGAAGGACGAAAACTCAAAGAAAAATGAGAAATCTGCATATATATACGTTACAATAAAATATTAACCTCGCGTATACGTTTAATAATCGTACGGCGGATAACGTCGAGTGCATGAGAGGAAATTAACGTCGACGCGGATAGGACGACGAAGACGAGCTTACGAGCCAGACGCGAGTACGATGGATTAGAGAAAATTCGAATTTTGAGGAGAGACGAAAAGGGGGTGGGGAGGGCGGGGGGGGGGGGGAGTCTAAAGCACGATGTATATCGCGACAATCGCATATTCATTCTCGACGTCACGTTCTACTCACCGCGCCTCTTATCACACGTTCTTTCTCCCTTTTTTTCCTTCATTTTCGTTTTTCTTTTCTTCTCGATCTTCCTTCCTCGTTCTTCGAATCGATTCTTTTCTATCTAGGAAAAAAAAAAAAAAAAAAAAAAAAAAATTGTCTCGATGAAGAAACGTAGACGCGTTATCGAGAGACGCGAGTAAAATTTCATTCTGGGCGCGCCACCGAATCTTATCGATATAACGAGGACCTACCTACGTCTTTTCGTAGCTTCTCTCGAATCGCTATCTCGTCTGACCACGTGCGGCTTTTTTCACTGCCCGAACACAGAACCGTGTCTCGTGGGGGCGAACCGAGATGTCTAGACGATTGTTTTCCAACGGAGGTAATTACTGGATCGTTACATAATTAATATCGAAACGAGACAACAAATTGTGGAAAAGAAAATCATTTTTTTTAAATATGAATTTAAAGCAATTTTTTAAATGAAAATGCAAATTTAAAAAATTTTTTAAATAAAAAATGTAAATTTAAAACAAGTTTTATACTAAAAATGTAAATTTCAAAAATATTTTGAATAAAAAATGTAAATTAAAAAAAAATTAATCAAACAAAAGTAAATTTTTCAATTTTCAAGTAAATTTTATAAACATTTGTTATCCTTTTTTTCCGAGGTCTTGCGGTCATCAGATACGAGAAAATTTGCCTAGAGAGCGATGTAGATGACTGATCTTCTAGTCTACTTTTTATCTATAGTTATCTACGGAATATTTACGCATTACCACGTGGCGATGAGAGATAAGTTTTGGACGTTACCGAAAAGTGGCCGAGGGCGATGGCCCCGATACCTCGTCGTTTCCATCGTTCGAAAATAGATATTTTTGAAAAAAAAAAAAGAAAGAAAGAAAAAGATAAAAAAAAAAAAAATTAGCCCCGTCAAAAATATTCAAACGTAAGAACTTCGCGTGCGCACGCGCCCGAGAGAACGACGAGGTTCGGCTCCGCGCGGGAACCGGACGCGAGAAATCGATGTAGATCCTCGTAAAAACGAAGATTTGTTAGTTCCGAAAGGAAACGAGGTGGGAAGTTTCAAAAAAAAAATCCCATTATTTTACAAAAGTGAAATTTATCGAAGGTCGACAATTCTTTGCGCGCGTCCACGACCAAAAAAACAACACCGATTTTTTTGTTCGCGACCAAACCATCCCTATAAATTCCTCGTTCCACGGTTTCTCCTCCGTCGTAAATTCGATCTCGTCCATTCGGGAAAACGTTTCGTTTTTTTATCGAAAAACGACGGCGAGAAAAAAAATGACGTAAAACAAAATCGCGCAACTTTTTATGCAGAATCTTTTTTTTCTTCTTACACCCTCTCCCCTCTCTTCACTTTCTTCCCACTCGTTTCTACCCGAACTATAAGCGCTGATTATTTATCGCGTCATTTTTATCGCTCGCTATCCGAGTAAACGCTCGGCTACCTTGAAAAACAAAACCTCGTACGTTTCTCGAGCTGTTTTCAATAAAGCGCGGTTTATTTTTGTTTTGTAACGCGCGTACTATAAACTAAGCGAGCTTCTCGACCCCTCGACTTCCTCCCTCAACTTCTCCTCCTCCCCCCCCCCCACCCCCACCCCCCTCGACACAGCTACACAGCCTCCTCGCAACGAAATTTTATTTTATCATATTTCCGGTGAAGACGCTGGAACGAAAGCCGCAAAACGTGTAGACGCATAAATTTCGAGCTTTACAACGAAATCCCCGCTCGACGCCACGGCAGACGTCTTTTTTTCGCTCTCATTGTTACGGAAGAACTCGTAGAAAACGTCGGACAATGTAAATTTCGTTTCTGGTTTTTTTTTTTTTTTTTTCGATGTATAATTGGCTTATTCGTTTTCTATAAAAGCTATTTTATTTTCATGGTCGAATTACAAATGGAATTTCAATTTTTTGATCCAATTATTTTCGACCCAATTTTTTCACTTCGATAAAACAAAAACGCTCGACGTTGAATTTTTTGATAAATCGTCGATAGTCGGAAGAATAATTCGACGCGGGAATAAAAATTGAAGAACCTCGAGGCGTTACCAGCCCCGTAATGCGGTCACGCTTTTCATTAACAGCGCGGCCGCGAAAAAAAAAACAAGAAAGTCTTTTGTGCGTTTTTTTTCTTGTTTTCCATTTTCTTTTGGAAAATGGAAACACATTTGTTTCCATCAGTCAAAAAGAAAAAAAAGCACAACAGAATTTCTTGTTATTTTTCAATATATAATTTATTCACTTTCTATAAAAATCATTTCCCTTTCACAATCGAATTACGAATGAAATTTGAATTTTTCAATCAAATTATTTCCCCCAATTTTTACCTTTGATAAAACAAGAATCCTCGATATTATTGAATTCGTCGATTCATCGTAAGAATAGAAATTTAATTACGAATTTCTAAAGAGCTTCGTCGATAAATCGTCGATAGTCGGAAAAATAATTCGACGCTGGAATAAAAATTCAAGAACCTCGACCGTGTTACCACGCACTCTTCATTTGTTTCCATAACTCAAAAAGAAAAAAAGCACAACAGAATTTCTTGTTATTTTTCAATATAAAATTTATTCACTTTCTATAAAAATTATTTTCTTTTCACAATCGAATTACGAATGGAATTTGAATTTTTCAATCAAATTATTTCCCCCAATTTTTACCTTTGATAAAACAAGAATCCTCTTATTGAATTCGTCGATTCATCGTAAGAATAGAAATTTAATTACGAATTTCTAAAGAGCTTCGTCGATAAATCGTCGATAGTCGGAAAAATAATTCGACGCTGGAATAAAAATTCGAGAACCTCGACCGTTATCACGCACTCGTCATTTGTTTCCATAACTCAAAAAGAAAAAAAAAGCACAACAGAATTTCTTGTTATTTTTCAATATATAATTATCTTATTCACTTTCTATAAAAATCATTTTCCTTTCACAATCGAATTACGAATGGAATTTAAATTTTTCAATCAAATTATTTCCCCCAATTTTTACCTTTGATAAAACAAGAATCCTCGATATTATTGAATTCGTCGATTCATCGTAAGAATAGAAATTTAATTACGAATTTCTAAAGAGCTTCGTCGATAAATCGTCGATAGTCGGAAAAATAATTCGACGCTGGAATCAAAATTCAAGAACCTCGACCGTTACCACGCACTCTTCATTTGTTTCCATAACTCAAAAAGAAAAAAAAAAGCACAAAAGAATTTCTTGTTATTTTTCAATATATAATTTATTCACTTTCTCTAAAAATCATTTTCCTTTCACAATCGAATTACGAATGAAATTTGAATTTTTCAATCAAATTATTTCCCTCAATTTTTACCTTTGATAAAACAAAAATCCTCGATATTATTGAATTCGTCGATTCATCGTGAGAATAGAAATTTAATTACGAATTTCTAAAGAGCTTCGTCGATAAATCGTCGATAGTCGGAAAAATAATTCGACGCTGGAATAAAAATTCAAGAACCTCGACCGTTACCACGCACTCGTCATTTGTTTCCATAACTCAAAAAGAAAAAAAAGCACAACAGAATTTCTTGTTATTTTTCAATATATAATTTATTTACTTTCGATAAAAATCATTTTCCTTTCACAATCGAATTACGAATGAAATTTGAATTTTTCAATCAAATTATTTCCCCCAATTTTTACCTTTGATAAAACAAGAATCCTCGATATTATTGAATTCGTCGATTCATCGTGAGAATAGAAATTTAATTACGAATTTCTAAAGAGCTTCGTCGATAAATCGTCGATAGTCGGAAAAATTATTCGACGCTGGAATAAAAATTCAAGAACCTCAACCGTTACCACGCACTCTTCATTTGTTTCCATAACTCAAAAAGAAAAAAAAGCACAACAGAATTTCTTGTTATTTTTCAATATATAATTATCTTATTCACTTTCTATAAAAATTATGTTCCTTTCACAATCGAATTACGAATGAAATTTGAATTTTTCAATCAAATTATTTCCCCCAATTTTTACCTTTGATAAAACGAGAATCCTCGATATTATTGAATTCGTCGATTCATCGTGAGAATAGAAATTTAATTACGGATTTCTAAAGAGCTTCGTCGATAAATCGTCGATAGTCGGAAAAATAATTCGACGCTGGAATAAAAATTCAAGAACCTCAACCGTGTTACCATCCCCGTAATACGATAGCGGCCGGGCTCTTGATCGTTTCCATTACTCAAAAAGAAGAAGAAAAAAAAAACAAGGAGCAAAAAAAACTTTATTAAATCTCGTTCCGGCGTCTCGTCTGGAAGTCTTCCAACAAAGTGCCTCGTTCTTTCCGCCGTTTACCATCAAAGTACATCGCGAACTTCCTCGCATACGCGTAGACTCGCCCACGTGTTCGCGGAAGCGT
This sequence comes from Netelia melanura, assembly GCA_964007305.1. Lineage (NCBI taxonomy): Eukaryota > Metazoa > Arthropoda > Insecta > Hymenoptera > Ichneumonidae > Netelia > Netelia melanura. The sequence continues at coordinate 3,228,765 of OZ023257.1, read as the reverse complement.
AAAGATTAGAAATAAATTCCACCCTGCTTAAAAATAAATGCGTTATCGCGGAGTGAAAAGAACAAGACGAGAGCGAGTAAAAGCCATTAAAAGCGACGTCTAATTCAATTTATTGTTTATTTAATACGAATCGTAACCGTACGAATCCCTGCGAGAAAATACGCCCTCTAGTGTGTTCGCGCAAAGTAACGTCGCGTATAACGGAGCAATGGAAAAGAAGAGGAAGAATCCATTATTCAGAACTCGTCCCGAGAGAAAGGGAGAAAGAAAGAGAGAAAGAAAGATCGAGTGGTTTTATGCCCTGTGAAACGATATTTCCGCTTTTCTTTTTGTCATTTCCCCTACGTTTTTTTTTTTTGACGTCATTCGGGACAAACCCCGTGGTAAAACCACGAATTAATCGTCGGTAGACCGAGAAGATTCTTGATCCGGTTACAGCCACGATAATCTCTCTCCCTCGTTCGGTGGACGAGACGTAACTCGAGATGACGCGTAACGCACGGCTCTTTCGTACACGGGGGAGTTGGTTTCGTCCCTTCGCGAACATTTACCTTTTTTTCCCTCGTGGATAAACAGAGAAACGTCTACGTTACGACGTTGAAACCGATTTTGGTCGATCGGTAAGGTAATGAGGGACGAGATAGAAAAGGGAAAACAGAACGAAGGGATGAAAAATAAAATTACCTCGAGGTACCGTTTTCTAACTTTGATTAAAAGCATGATCTCTTGGATGGTGTACGAGCGGGTGAGATAGAGAAAAAAGAAGAAGAGAGAAGATCGAGGAGACGAGAACGACGAAGACGATGAAAAAGTTGAAGAACACTCGTTCGAAATTCTTCTCGCGATCGCGAAACTCGTTTAATTAAATTGGCCGCGACATCGACGATTACGAGCTTATTTCATTCCTGTCCGTGTTGAAATGGAACCCGCCCTCGTGATCCATGAAATTTCAATTTTTTATGTGACTCGGATATTGATTAAAACTTATTACCGGTAATGAATAAAAAACAGTTTGAAGGAATTGAGCTCTTGTAATTTATTTGATTTTGCATTGATTGATCGTCGCATATTGATTAAAATTGATTATTGGTAATGAATAAAAAACAGTTTGAAGGAATTTAGCTCTTGTAATTTATTCAATTTTGCATTGATTGATCATCGCATAATAATAATAATAATAATAATAATAAATTGATCAAACATATTTTAGATTTTTGTTAATAAAGAAAATCGATGCTTATCAATAATTTCTAGCAATAATAATAATAATAAATTCATTAAAAGCATTTTCGATTTTGGTTAATAAAGAAAATTGATGCTTATCAATAATTTCTAGCAATAATAATAATAATAATAAATTCATTAAAAGCATTTTCGATTTTTGTTAATAAAGAAAATTTTTGCTTATCAATAATTTCGTTATCTTGGTAAAATAGATATCAAGGATATTATTTAACGAATATGTCTGAAAAAAAACCAATGTCTTATCTACCACGTTGATTCTTGAAAAGTTGAAAATCCCATTCATTCACCACGAGGGATAAACCAAGATATAAAAAAAAACCATCTGCTGCCAGATGTCTTTCGATGAGGCTCTCTTCCTCCTTCTTCTTCTTCTTCTCTCTCTCTCTCTCTCTCTTTCCCTCTTTCTCTGCTTTTGAAAGCCACGAGATACGTTTAGTTCAAGAGAAAAGTTTAATTCTTTTCCTAACGTCTTGGCATGGCGCCAATACCAACACAAATCAAACAGTCAATAAAGAATCTGGATTTGTCAGATATCAACAGCTAAAACAAGAATCAGGGAATCCCTCATGGTCTTTGAAAAGTCATAATCGAGAAATTAAATCGATTCGTGCTCGTAATTTATTCGTTTAAATTCTCTCGATATTTCGCGTAGTGCCACTCGAGATCCTTTCGTTCGAAAGCAGAGATAACGTTTCCGAGGCGAATTAAACATTTTTTATAACACGTGGTTACTGACATTGAGAGAGGATAACGAAATTTTGAATTAACGTTAAATTTATGTTTCAAATTATTCGAAAATTGTATCGTTTATTTTTAATAATTAAAAGATTGTTAATTAATTTGAAGAAAATGAAAATGAGAGATAAAGGAAACTTCAAATAATTCGTTAAAATGAAATCTATACCAGGATCAAAACTCCATCGCATCAATCATGCAGAAAATTACAAAATTTTTAATTCTCGTATGAAAATATCAAATTACGATAATAATTCCATGGTCGTAACGCGATTGCCTTTTATTTGTTTTCCTTTATTCTTGTTTATGGAGCCTTCTACAGGTGGATCCTACAACTCGACTGACCTACATTTTCAAAATTCAAACACGAATTCAAATTTATTCAATTAAAAAAAAAAAAAGAGAAAATCAAATATCACAAAAATTTGTTACTCCCTCATGCATTCTCACATTTCACTCATCCATTCAGCAGTATAACTTTTCAATTTCCACGATAGAACGAAAAAAAAATTGAATAATTTGATTATTTGATTTTGTTTTCCAATTTTTTAGTTTTTGTTAATTAAATCGAAGAAAATGAAAATGAGAGATAAAGGAAACTTCAAATAATTCGTTAAAATGAAATCTATACCAGGATCAAAACTCCATCGCATCAATCATGCAGAAAATTACAAAATTTTATGCGAAGCTCGTATGAAAATATCAAATTACGATAATAATTCCATGGTCGTAACGCGATTGCCTTTTATTTGTTTTCCTTTATTCTTGCTTATGGAGCCTTCTACAGGTGGATCCTACAACTCGACTGACCTACATTTTCAAAATTTTAAATCGAATTCAAATTCATTCAATTAAAAAAAAAAGAAAAAATCAAAAAATCACAAAAATTTGTTACTCCCTCATGCATTCTCACATTTCACTCATCCATTCAGCAGTATAACTTTTCAATTTCCACGATAGAACGAAAAAAAAATCGAATAATTTGATTATTTGATTTTTTTTCCAATTTTTGAGTTTTTCGTTTTTCAGATCCAATTTTAGCTCTTTCTCGTCGTAGGCGAGGAAAGCAAAGCCGCTTTTCCGGGAAATTACGACCGTGAAATCGGTAGCCCGTCTGTGCCAGATAGCCCGGAGGACGGTTATTTATTTGTATTTTGCGCGAACTCGCGTAAGTTCGCACGCAACGCGGAAAGGCTTTTGGACACGCTAGATGCACGAATCTCGCGTATAATTCTGATTAACCGCTTTTGGCTCGAACGCTTTTTTTTCTACTCGCGATTCGTTGATACAGATTTTTCCATCTCAATGAAAAATTGTCGGATTATCGGAGAAAAATGTTTTTAAAAATTTTGTTTTTTTTTTTAATTTTATTCGACGATTCTGTTTTTCTGCGACATTTCTTTTTCGTGTTTTATTTTTTATCGAGTTGATACGATTTTTAGCGGAGCGTGGAAATCGCTCGTTTATCGGTGCGAATAAAATCAACAGCGAAGGAATTTTGAACGTGAATAAATTCTTTTTTTGTTTTTTGTGGAGATTTATTAAAACGCGATTAGTAAGGTAAAGGCGGTCGATCGTATCGCCTTTGTGGAATTCGATGCTTTCGTCTTTCCAATCTGCGGAAATTGAACAGTCCGCTGCGACCGTAATGGCGAACTTTCTAGTCCGTCGAGGAAACTTCCGGTTTATAGGGAAATTTGTATTCGCTATCCGCAGGGACGCGTTAACTTCTGCCCCAAAAAGTTTTCAAATCCTCCGTATGACGCACGGTGAAATGTTTCACATCGTAATGGGAGTTGTATGTTTTCAAAAAATGTAAAAATTTGGAGGATTTCTGCATAATTAACGACAAATTAACTCGGGTCATTTCCGGTCGACTCTCGGAAGAGGATTTATGTTGCTTTGATAAATTTACTGCAAAAACAGTAAAATTAACAAATCACAAATTTAAATAAAAATTTATTAATTAGATTTTTGCTAATAAATCTATTTTATCTCCGTTATTTAAAAAAAAGGAGGTACGCATTAACTTCTGCCCCAAAAAGTTTTCAAATCCTCCGTATGACATGGTGAAATGTTTCACATCGTAATGGGAGTTGCATGTTTTCAAAAAACGTTAAAATTTGGAGGATTTCTGCATAATTAACGACAAATTAACTTGGGTCATTTCCGGTCGACTCTCGGAAGAGGATTTATGTTGCTTTGATAAATTTACTACAAAAACAGTAAAATTAACAAATCACAAATTTAAATAAAAATATATTAATTAGATTTTTGCTAATAAATCTATTTTATCTCCGTTATTTAAAAAAAAGGAGGTACGCATTAACTTCTGCCCCAAAAAGTTTTCAAATCCTCCGTATGACATGGTGAAATGTTTCACATCGTAATGGGAGTTGCATGTTTTCAAAAAATGTTAAAATTTGGAGGATTTCTGCATAATTAACGACAAATTAACTCGGGTCATTTCCGGTCGACTCTCACGAGAGGATTTATGTTCCTTTGACAAATGTACTATTTAAATTCTTGCTAACAAATCTATTTTATCTCAAAAATTCCAACGAACAAAAAAATCATAAAAATGCATTTTAATTTTTACAAATTAACTCGGGCAATTTCCAGTCGACTCTCATAAGAGAATTTATGTTCCTTTGACAAATGTACTATTTAAATTTTTGCTAACAAATCTATTTTATCTCAAAAATTCCAACGAAAAAAAAATCATAAAAATGCATTTTTATTTTTACAAATTAACTCGGGCAATTTCCAGTCGACTCTCATAAGAAAATTTATGTTCCTTTAACAAATTTACTATTTAAATTTTCGCTAACAAATCTAATTTATCTCAAAAATTCCCACGAACAAAAAAAAACATAAAAATGCATTTTTATTTCCACGAGCGATTAAATTGTTTTTCGATTCGAATAAGTCAATTTCCCTCGCTGCAAGGGGTCGGGGCTAATCCGTGACGTACACGTAGATCCGGTATGCGATCAACGAAGCGATAAGCGGGTTAGGCTTTATTATTTCTTCCGGTCTGCCTCTACCCAGAAGCGAAGGTCGAGGGGAAAAAAACATCTCGTAAAGCGGAATTAATATTTTTCGACCCTCGCCTACCCTTGTGTGACGTACGCAAATCGAACAATAGCACGGTGTACGTTTCCAGTATAGAAAGCAAAGATATACAGCACGGTCCAAAAACGTAGAGACGTTATCAAAATTGAACGTCATCCGTCGTTCCACTCGCGATTTCCTCCCATTTTTTCCAAAAGCCAGAAACGCATTTTCGTTTCCGATGTCACGAGTTTGAATGTGAGGCAAAAGTGGGGAAGGATGGATGGGGAAGACCCGAGTCGAAATTTTTACCCTCCAGTTTTTACCCGAATTTTCAACCTCCAGAGTGGCAGAAAGTTTACATTTGGAGTAAACGGAGGCTACTGGAGGGTAAAAATTTCGACTCGGGGAATGTTGAATACGACCAAATGGGTCAGTATCAGCAAGGTTGATGGATCTAGAGTGAAGGGTAAACCTCCGTTTGAATATTCGTTGACAGTCTCGTTCCAATTTTCCACCGGAAGAAGCGAAAGAGGATAATGGGAAAAAATTCACCCGCATAATAGTCGCTGCTTTAATTTAATGTCATCAAGGATGCGTATATAGACGATATAATGAAGGACTGGGCAGCTGGAATACAAATCTTCTCCGACCCAAAAACGCAATTTTTGTACGTTTTGGCTCGATTTTTCCCCCGTGCCAAATGAAAAATTGAAATATCGCTCCATTCTCATCGAATATGATTCACAATCCAAATTGAATGTAACAATAACGAGCCAGAGTTAACATTTCCCAAGAAAAAGGAAGATTTTTTAATACAAATTGTTAATTTTGATAAAAACAATCGATTCAAAAATTCGCCATGTTCCAAAAAGTTCGCTAAATCAAGATTTTTACCGGAAATAGGTAAAAGCAGACACCATTTTGTTTATTTAAATATTCGTTCGCCAGATGGGGAATTCCAAATTCGTGATTTTCCCTCGAATTAGAATTCGTCGATATTTTCCCGTCGACCGGAGCGTTGCTCGAAGTTTACCCCAGGAATAAACGGTTACCCTAGATCATTCCGAGACACCGTTTTGGTTATGGATACCTTTTTAGGTATGTGAGAGCGCGATATATACGAAGGTGACACGTGTCGCGAACACGAAAGGAACAATTAATTTTCAGGCTTCGCCACTGTGTTTCACTAGTGAGACCCGACGAGATGCAGCTTTTCTCTCACTGTCTCCCTCTCTCTCTCTCTCTCTCACGTGAGAAACTACCTGTACCCAGAGTTCCAGTCGTAATGAATAGCATTGCGGTGCCTTAAACAATTTCTTAGCAGGCTTCGATGGTTTCTACGAATATATTCAAGGCTTTTCTCTCCCTCGCCCAACGGTTAACGTCGTGAACGAAAATTATTGCTTAATCTACGCGACCTTCTCTCACGTCGCGAAGTTATCAAGACCGGATCGATGTCGTGGGTTCACGTTGGGTCGTCCGTCGCTTCTCTCAATTTCGACTTGACTTTATCGAAGCTTTTATTTTTAATTGCTCGTGATATCATAATGTTTATACCTTTGACCTAATTTTCCTCGTCTTTATTCACACTTGTTCTCTCGAATCTCCCGTTGATTCATTTTCCTACCGTTTAAATCGTAATTTTGTTTGATAATTAGCGAAAGAATTTCAAGGGAATTTTAGGAAGAGTCTGTAGGAAGACGGAAGTAAAGAGACGTTACAAACTCGAGTACCAAACGAAATTAACTTCGCTAAAACGAGAAACGATCGTTTGATTATAATTTAATTAATTAATTGATTACTTTTTAAAAGTAGCTATTGTCTCGAACCGATCAATCGTGAAGACAGATTTGTCTCTCGTCGCTACGGTAAATCGTGCTTTGGACATTTTCCCTCGAGAGTCGAGAGCAAAGGGGACGAATACTGATTAAACGGAAAGAAAGACTCGAGGTTTGTGGAAATACGACAAAGTCGACGAGTCCCCTCTTCTCGAGATTAAAGAATGAGACTCGTAATGAAGTTCTCGGTAAATTTTTCCGTCCGCCACGCGTAAATACACTCGACGACACAGATGGCGAAGAGGAACAAGCGAAGAGCGATTTTATCGCGATCCGTGGAGTAAACGAAGGCAAATTGCGGAAGGAAGATTTAACGAGCTGCATGGCTTCGTTCGTGAACACCACGGTTACTCAATGTCGCGTGTGTTTACATACGAGGATTTGTTTGCCGCTGTTATATATTCGTTATAACGTCGATTAAATTACTCGCGTTACGAATCACGTTCCATCTGGAATTCATTTCAAAGACGGCCGGGAGACGTGCCTGCAGCCTCGCGAATCTTTGCCGACTCGTTGCGCATGCGCGAGAGATCAGCTCGCGCGGCCGAGTGGAAGGGAGACGCGATAGGCGAGCATGCGCGGCCGAGCGGTGGGGATGCGCGGCTGGGTAGAGGGGATGCGCAGTAGATCAGCCAAGTCGGGCGCTGACTCAGGACCGAACAAGCGCCCGACTCGTTCCCTAATTTACTTATTCAGCGATATTAAACGGTAATAACAAAAATATTTTCTTATTGTTTTGCAGTCGCGGTCGTAGTTGCATTCTTCATATGCTGGGCACCCTTTCACGCTCAGAGACTATTGGCCGTTTATGCGCAAAGCAGCACGGAGGTACCGCAAGCGGTTCTTATCACCGTCTACACGATTCTCACATACGTCTCGGGAATATTCTATTATCTTTCGACGACCGTAAATCCTCTTCTGTACAACATAATGTCCAACAAGTTTCGCGAAGCATTCAAGGTGAATATCGTCATTTAAATCATCGACGAGTCCCCGAAAATCTAAACTTTCCATATATTTATGCGTCTGATTTTACTAAAACTTTTAATATATATTAACGATTTTTTAAACAAACTTGTACGTAACGATCCTATTTATATTTTTCTGACGTAAAGACGCCTGGCAAAGCTTAGATCTTAATGAAAAATCGAAAAATATCACGACAAATTTAGAACATAAATGTTTTGACGAATGATTAACAGGCCCTCGTGTGTTCAACAGAGTATGCTGTCGGAGCATTGCGGAAGTAGAGGATCGATGGAAAAAACGAGTCCTCGCCGTCAGACTTATCGCAGCTTGACGACGGTCAAACGCGAGGTCGAACGCAACTCGGGGTCATTATCAGCGAGCGAGGAGACACAGAGGCACACGAATACGTCGCGTTCCGACATTCTTCACCAACGTACGATCAGATCGTACGAGATAGCACCGATCGTAATCGATCGATCGAGGCACGACTATGTTTCTCGCAATAACGAAGATCCCTTCCACGATTCCCAGCGATCGAACGTTCGAAAAATCGACAACCGATCGAACACCCCGACGTCCGAAGCGAGCACTCAAATCTCGACTCCGATCGTGACGCCCGAATACAAAAGCCTCGATCGTTCCAACGATTACAAAGTCGTCGGTGTTCACAATTGCCTGAGAAAGCATCAACGAACGTCTTTGAAACCCGTAACACTTGGCAAGTTTATTCAACGACAAATATCTTTGTTCTAACTTTGAAAATATTTTGGAAAATTAAAATCTTAGCGAACTTAATTACTTATCTTTCGTATCGATAGGTTTGATTGCCGAGAGATTGCGTTTCGGGACTAAAAGTATCTTCGCTAGCCAGCATCAGAGATCGAACAATGAAGAAACTACGATCCAACAGCAACGCTCGCACAAACATAGCGTCAACGTTAACGAGACTGAAACTGCAGGGCGGATTAATCCAAAGTTGCAAAGTCATCCTAGTCTGGAAAGTGCGAACACGATAAGTAACTCGAGCCTTCAGGATCTCGACGAGACAGAGTTTACGGGCACGGAACTCGCTCGATACATGGGCGAGCTTAATTTCGATCTCATCACATGATGACAAATCGTGACAATTCGTGAAATCGATCACGAAATTTTCTCTCGTATCGAAAATAATCCATGAAGGATCGAACATTTCCACGAGCTCACTCTCTCAGTTTGTGATGATTCGACGAGGTGACAACAATTCTTACACGCTCGTCGAACAACGTCGATCAAGATGAACCGATTTTTATCGAAAGTGAAAAATCGAACTCGATCGGTTTACGTTAATTTAAAATACGACTTTCGAGTACGATTAAAGTAGATACTGTGATTAAGAGTCTAAAATAGTCGTCCGAGATTTTGTCCTAGTATTAAAATATCTAATAAATAAGGATAATGAATAATTAATAATTAATAATAATTAATAACGATAATAAGATTAATGTCGTAAATTAATTCCAACGATCGAAGTAAGAAGAACGAATATCACGATTCTTTACATCCTCGTCGTCGATGTCTCCATCGCTTTTTCCTCCTGTTGCAAGATGAAGTTATGTTGTAACAATGCTTCGTTAAAGAAAAAGCGAATTGTGTACACAATGCAACATCTCAGCTCGTTTGACACGATGCATTATTGAAAACATGCAAAGCATCTGTCCCTCGTTCATTTCAATTTGCAGCGAGGAATATATAATTTGGAAAATGAATTCAAGCAAATCGAGATGTGCTCGGGATGATTAATAAAACGTGTCCGAGCTTATCCGAATGAGATCCATCGCCTGGACAATTAAAATTTCAAATTCTCCTGCGAATAATTAATATTAAAAATACACATACACACACACAGACAGACAGACAGACAGATAAATTAGGAAATTACATATTCTGCTCATAAACTTAAATAACTATTGTATTTTGTGAGTGAAAAAAAAGACAAACAAAGAAAGAACAGGAAAACAATCGGTCGAGTGTTTTCATCCGACGTTCAAGTCGTGAGTATACGTCGTATTTGCCGATTGAATATTACATATCGGTCTTAGGACGCTTCTCGAGATAGGCCTTGATGTTGGGATTGGCTCTGATCGTGTCGACGAGCTTCTTCAGCTCGGGATAATCCTTGTTCACGTCGTGGCCGAGTACGTGCGTGAGATAGTCGTAGAAACCAGCGTACACGATATCGGCGTAAGAAGGCTGAATATGAAAGAAAGAAGATGAATAAATTTCGAATCTTGAACTCACGAATTTATCGAAGACAATTTTTATACGAAAAACAAAGGTGAGAGATTAAATTTGCAAAAGAGACAAAAAAGTTTGCTAACCTTTCCACCGACGAAATAGCCGCCATTCTTCTTCACGAGGCCGTTGAGGTAATCGAGTATGAGAGGGTATTTCTTGAAGGCTGTTTCCTTAAAAGTTTCCTTAAGGACTGGATTCTTCTCCCAGAACCAAGTGGACAATGCTGTGGAGGAATATATATATAAGTTGATGAATTACGTAATCGACAATGAGTTTCCAGGTGAGTCAGGAGTTCCAAGCCTTTCACTCGGATACACCGTTAATGAAAGAGTCCTTGAGGGACTTGTACGAGAATCGTGGGAATGCTCGTTGGGTGTGTAGGTAGCTCACCTTCGTTGAATGTATTCTAGTATTTCGTAAGTAGATCGGGATGGGCGTATAAGTGCTATGAAATTTTTTAAGTTTTTTTTTTGAATATTTTACGAGGGTTGGGTCCGTAAGTGTTTCAAAATTAGTCCAAGAACCTCTCGAACACATAAGTGTATTTCTATACTTATAAGTGCTATGAATATTTACGAGTGCAGGCTTTGAATGGCTCTATAACTATTACAAGTTTCTTTGAGTTTTGGCATTAGTGCGTTTAATTTATTTGACTGCTTTGAGTATTTTACAAACAATGCATGAGTGTTTGAAAATTAGTTCAAGAATCTCTAGAACACATAAGTGTATTTCTATACTTATAAGTGCTATGAATATTTACTACTGCAGTCTTTAAGTGACCCTATAACTATTACAAGTATCTTTCAGTTTTGGCATTAGTGCCTCTAATTTATTCGACTGCTTTGAGTATTTTATGAACAGTCCATAAGTGCTCCAAAATTAGTTCAACAATCTCCCGAATGCATAAGTGTATTTCTACACTTATAAGTGCTGTGAATACTTACTAGTGCAGTTTTTAAATGGCGCTATAACTATTATAATTTCTTTGAGTTTTGACATTAGTGTCTCTAATTTATTCGACTGCTTTGAGTATTTTACAAACAATTCATAAGTGCTCCAAAATTAATCCAAGAATCTCCAGAATGGATGAGTGTATTTCTACACTTATAAGTGTTATGAATATTTACGAGTGCAGCTTTTAAGTGGCGCTATAACTATTATAAGTTTCTTTGAGTTTTGTCATCAGTGTCTCTAATTTATTCGACTGCTTTAAGTATTGTACAGACAGTCCATAAGTGCTCCAAAATTAATTAAAAAACTCCAGAATGCATAAGTGTATTTCTACACTTATAAGTGCTGTGAATACTTACTAGTGCAGTTTTTAAGTGGCGCTATAACTATTATAAGTTTCTTTGAGTTTTGACATTAGTGTCTCTAATTTATTCGACTGCTTTGAGTATTTTACAAACAATCCATAAGTGCTCCGAAATTAATCCAAGAATCTCCAGAATGGATGAGTGTATTTCTACACTTATAAGTGTTATGAATATTTACGAGTGCAGTCTTTAAGTTGCTCTACAACTATTACAAGTTTCTTTGAGTTTTGGCATCCGTGTCTCTAATTTATTCGACTGCTTTAAGTATTTTACAAACAATCCATAAGTGCTCCAAAATTAATCCAAGAATCTCCAGAATCCATGAGTGTATTTCTACACTTATAAGTGTTATGAATATTTACGAGTGCAGTCTTTAAGTTGCTCTATAATTACTACAAGTTTCTTTGAGTTTTGGCATTAGTGTCCCCAATTTATTCGACTGCTTTGAGTATTGTACAGACGCTTTGAGTATTGTATAAGTGTTCCAAACTTAGTCCAAGAATCGCGAACTATCTTAGCCTCGTAAATGCAATGAATTCCTTCTCGCGAGTCCGTAACTACCGCGAGCTTGTATAAGTGTCCATGAATATCCGTCCAATTCTCCACTTATACCTCGCGTCATGCGACACTTATCGTTTTGATATACGAACGTATGACACAATTGCTCTTCAAGCACTCGATATATCAAACTTCCACAATCTTTGCAAAATACTAACGTACAAATTGTTTAACCAAAAAAGAAAAAAAAGCAGTAAAAACTTCTCACCTATTCTGATCTCATCGATAGTGTCGATAGTAGCGTCGATTTCCATTGCCTCGGTATCATCTTTGCCATAGAGATTGAATTTCTTTGCGAGATAACGTTGAATCGCCTTCGATTGATGATAAGGCTTGCCATCGATTTCCAATACAGGTACCTGTCCCAATGGCATATCTGGAACAAACCGTGAAGAAACATGGTCAAAACTACACTTTCTTTTTACTTTCTCTTAACGATTTCTTGATTTTTTTTCCCACCAATCTCAAATCGAAACTTCCCACGTTAATTTCTCAATATCAACGAGTAAACTGTTTCTTTTTCTCGACCGATCGTCAAGGTCTCATCGGTCCAACGACATTCTACAGCCAAGTCCGGGGGAAACGATCGATCGTTAAATCGGTTCGAGAATTTTCGCGTAACAAAATTTTCTCAATTTGCTGTAAAACTGAACTATCCTCTTGTACTTACTTGGCTTGTGTTTCGGCCATTCCTCGAAGCTCAAACGAACGTCCTCGAATTTAGCGCCGCCATAACTCAGCAAGAATCTAATCGGCTCGGCCAAACCGGTTATGTTGAAGTACGTTAGCTTGTAGGCAGGCATGGTTTTTTTCTTCCTCTTCTATTTATCGAGAATAAAAACGATTTGTTATTAATCGAAACGATGTGTACGGCACGAAGGATCGAGACGAACTGAGAATAAATTCTTACGCGGTTTCCCCCATCTACCGATCTACCGGTAGATCGGTAGATCGGTATGGGGGAAACCGCGATGTTGGTGGTATAACGATAATGACCAGCGATATTATCCTTCGACCGACGCTTTTTTCAACGCTATGACTTGCACTTTTTCTCAACAGATCGATTCGAGAAAACTCGACGCTAGAACGCGTTGGTAATTTGCGTTACTTTAATAAAATATTTGTCCCTGTTCCATTTAACGGACGTCTGTTTTTTTTTTGACGCCTCCTAGCTCGTAACGCGATTCGTACGATCGATTTCATTTAAATGTGAATTTATTGAGCTGCGTAAAAAAAATCTTAATATCATCGTACGTTGTAAATTAATTTGATCGAAACGATTGTTCGTAATGAATTTGAAATATATGTGAAAATATTATTTATCGAGACTTGAATTAAATATAACAATTAATTATTTAAAATGTAACATAAAATTGGATTTTATTTTTCTATTATTAGTTCAAACATTAATTAATCAGTAATTCAGTGAAAATATTATCTATCGAAACTTCAATCAAATACAAGAATTAATTTAAAAAAATGTAACGTAGAATTTGATTTTATTTTTCTATTATTAGTTCAAATATTAATTTATCAATAATTCAATGAAAATATTGTTTATCGAGACTTGAATCAAATATAATAATTAATTTTTGAAAATGAAACATAAAATTTGATTTTACTTTTCTATTATTAGTTCAAACATTAATTTATCAATAATTCAATGAAAATATTGTTTATCGAGACTCGAATCAAATATAACAATTTATTTTTTTAAATGTAACATAAAAGTTGATTTTATTTTTCTATTATTAGTTCAAATATTAATTTATCAATAATTCAGTGAAAATATTGTTTATCGAGACTTGAATCAAATATAACAATTAATTATTTAAAATGTAACATAAAATTTGATTTTATTTTTCTATTATTAGTTCAAACATTAATTTACCAATAATTCAGTGAAAATATTGTGTATCGAGACTCGAATCAAATATAACAATTAATTTTTGAAAATGTAACATAAAAGTTGATTTTACTTTTCTATTATTAGTTCAAACATTAATTTATCAATAATTCAATGAAAATATTGTTTATCGAGACTCGAATCAAATATAACAATTAATTATTTAAAATGTAACATAAAATTTGATTTTATTTTTCTATTATTAGTTCAAACATTAATTTATCAATAATTCAGTGAAAATATTGTTTATCAAGACTTGAATCAAATATAATAATTAATTTTTTTAAATGTAACATAAAATTTGATTTTATTTTTCTATTATTAGTTCAAACATTAATTTATCAATCATTCAATGAAAATATTGTTTATCGAGACTCGAATCAAATATAACAACTAATTTTTTTAAATGTAACATAACATTTTATTTTATTTTTCTATTATTAGTTCAAACATTAATTTATCAATAATTCAATGAAAATATTGAAAAAAAGATTGACTCCTTACGGTTAATACGTACCGTTAGCGACTGTTGAGAAACTAGACACTGAGCGCTTCGAGTCGTTCGAACAAGTTATTATTGCGTCTAGAAAATACTTCGTTATATCGTGAAGTTATCACGAGCTACGATCCCCTCTATTTTCCTTCTCCTACGAGCACCGTCAACATGTAGTATACAATCTGTCACACCCATCGCCATCTCGTATACATATACATAAATTTGTCTGTATATAGACATATATTTTTCAAACGCAAAGTTCTTTGCTAGCTCGACGAAGCGAGATATTATAATCATACTATACAAGGAAAATGTATACAGCTGCTTACAATGGAATACATTCCTAAACGAACGATTTTAAACGACTCGTTGGCTCGATAACGTTATTAATACTTTAAAAAATAGAAACATTATCGTATACACGTCTTTGTACATATATGTGTATACGATAAGAATATAAAAATAAGCACGTACAAAAGATATAAAGCTATTTTGGTTCATTATTTTAGTTTCCAACCGTGAAATCAGTCTGATAAAATTGAGCAAATAGCATGGTAGGTATAATCCAAATTTGCATTTTTCTGGTGTGAATTTGTCAAGAGGAATTTCAATTTTTACATTTGCCAAAAATATAGTAGATATTCTTGCCTACACGTGTCGCCAAAATTCTAGAATGATTAAGAGTGTTTCTCGACGTTTCATGGATTGGTGAATAAATATTGGTTATCGTCTTATTAGCTATTATCAAGGCCTTCGTACATTTTTGCCAAACGAAGATATAGGATTATTTATCATGAGCTGTATCATGGCACAAACCGCAAACGATACTTGATTTCACAGACGGGGGGATACAATTTTTTATTTTCACGATGGGCATAGCAACAACGATGAGGTTTCGCGCGAACGAGGCCAAAGGATCGATTCCCTGGAAAACTCGAGTGTATCTAATCGACGTAACGTTGATTTAGTCGAGATTTTATCTTATTTTTTTCATGTAATAGTCCGAATTAAAAAGTAACAATAAAACTGGAAAGTTAGGAATAATCTAATCATTCGATCGTTTAATCGAGAGACTCGATAGGTGGACAATTGCAATGATCTTCACCATCCCTTATTATCGGAAATATCAATTTATTGATGTGCAAAATACAATGTGGCAATCTATACCTAAATTATTCGATAATTGTTTCCACCGTTAAAAATAAATATCGTTCGGTAGAAAAGAATTTGGGAAGATACGTGTGGCAACGATAACAAAATTAGCGAGATGGATAGAACGATCATCGCTAATTGTTTGGTCTTGATTTTTTTTAAGCATCGGTCTTGGGACGTTTCTCGACCCAGGCCTTGATCTTGGGCAGTTCGAGAACGGTCTTGGTGAGGGCTTTAAGATTCTCGTATTTCTCGGTGATGTCGATCTTAGCCATGAAGTTTAGATAATCGAGGAGCCCGACGAAGACAAAATCGGCCCAGGTCAATTTTCCACCGACGAGATAGCCACCGTTCTTTTTCACCTGAGCGTCCAGACGCTCCATGTAGTAAGGGATCGTCTCGTTGATGAGAGGAGCGTACTTGGGCTCTTTAATCGCCTCGTTTGCTTCGTAGCTATAAGCCGCTATTCCTGCATTGGTGAAAAAAAAAAAAAAAACAATATTATAGTCAAGTCATCGTGTACATCCGTGCAACGACGGTTGAGTAATCTTGTATAATCATATCGTTGCCACTTACTGGCACGAAGATCGTGAATGGTGTCGACTGTAGCGTCGATCTCGAGATTCTCCCAGTCATCCTTGCCAGTGAGACCATACAACTTGGCCAAGTAACGGGTGATCGCCGTGGACTGGTGAATTTTTTTGCCGTCGACCTCCAGAACCGGCACTTGACCAAAGGGCATTTCTACCAAGGTTGATAAGAAAAAGTATTTATAAAATGATAATTTTCTTACAAATTGTAATTTTAATCAAAATCGTGCGACTAATGCGTGCACAACATTCAATTATCGATTGAAAATCGATATTAAAATTATTATTGTTAATTTTTCAAAGAATCAAAGAAAAAAACGAATGTAAACAGGGTCGATTGTTCATTCATTTCCTTTCTTTGAATAGCTGTTATTGTTAGCGAATAGTTACAATGGTCCGTCCCTCGCTTATGCAATCGAACAGGCTCGATTAGTCGGACAACTTCGATCGATCGATCGACCGGTTGACTTACGAGGCTTTATCTTGGGCCAGTCTGCCCGATCGAAACGGTCATCCTCGTATTCCACGCCAGCATGGGCGAAGATGAAACGAATCGGCTCACCAAGAGCCTTAGCAGGGAAATACGTCAGCTTGTAGGTCGGCATGTTCCTGAAAAATGAAAAACAGATTTTCTTCGATTAATTACATTTTTGTTTCCTTAACGTGCAGAAGATAAATTAATACGTGTAAAAATATGATTCATCGTTGGAAGGAAATTATTCTATCCACACCAACGATACGTTTTCATACAAATGTTATATTCGTTTGAACCTAATGTAAAAATTATCATTAAAACTAGACCATCAACGGTTTCATTGCTCTCTAATTTTTTAGCTGATGTGCTGGTAGGTAGCTTACTCTCTTTTCATTAAATAACGATTTTTCGGGTAATGTCGTTTCTTCCGGCTTTGACTACGACTTCCAACTGATTGTCGACTGCCTTTTTGATCAAGATATACTCGTTTCGACATTAATAGTTGTCTATCAAAAAATAATTTAAAAAATATAATTTTTGTAATACACGTGGCGATATGAACATTATTGCGCCACAACAACAAACTGATTCTGCAATGTTGAGTGTTCAGCGAGTCTAGACTAATTGCAACTGTATGAACCTGAGCTACTTGTAGCTACTAAAATCAGGGATGGTAGACGTATGAGCATTCTCATAGGAACTTGAGTCTTCGAGTGGCCAACAAAATTCGGTGTGAAATTACAGGAACCGAGGACAACTGACATCAGGAAGTAGGTTTTGGTACGCTGGTCGTCGAAATTTGTCAAGCTGAACTCTAAAAAGAAAAAAGAACGTTAGTTACGTTGGTATGAGAAAACCTTCAGAGTCATCTACCATCCCTGACTAAAATTCCCCAAAGGAATTACTGCCATGACTGACTATACCCTTTGTCAAGGCTTTGACTATTCGTGCCAGTCCGGTCGCTGACTAATTGTAAGTTTCGAGTCGACTCTCTGACCCGCTTGCTTCTAATTGCTATAACTTTGGAAACAATGTGAGTGTCGAAATGGTTAAACGTTTACAATATTCTTAAAAGTAAAAATTTATCCAACTAAAAAAATGATTCATTTTTTTTATCTTAAGATGGTGTGATCCCTCAAATTATCATAGAAAAGTGAGTTTTTTTACAGGCAAGCATTGCGTAGTTTGCCTGGACACGCGCAGTAAGGCAATGGAAATTATGGCCGGCCGGCCGGCCGGCGAACCGGCATACCAGCGAGTCGACGGACCGAGAAACGTCGGAAGCTAAAGCTGATGGAGCAACCAACTAGGCACTGTACCACTTGTGTGTAATAACTTGCTGTGTCACGATATTACATGATGACTCATCGTCTGCCTCCAGCGCAAACAGGATGATCGACCGATTGCACAAACGTTTGGGACTCGACATATCATGGAGATAACAATATAGACCCACCTATCGCTCAGTTGTTTACGAATTGATAAGCTTCTCCGTTATCATTTATTATCTTCAATTATTTTTATAGTCAATTTATCTCGAGAATCCAATCGTTAGGATTGAAACCAAAATCTTTCTCTCTTTGTAACTTCTCGCAGGTTGTTAAATTTGTTTTCCTCGATTGTTCAGTAGCGAGCGATTCATTTATTTTGTATTAACGTGACGATTTAAGAACGTTGGATGAATGAGATATTTTTAGCTAGGGCATGGGACGATGATTTTAACTAACAAGGGACGATGAAAATACTAATCGTTGCACCGGGACCAGCCACGTACTTCTTTTTGAGACGTCTACTTTGACCTACAATAATAATAATGAAACGTTGTAAAATTGAGTATAAACATTTGTTTGTATCCTTTAGATCTCAATAATGATATACTAAAAAAACAAAACCACTGAATTCTATTTTCCCATAAAAAAAAATCTCAGTAAAGATGTAAAAAACGTGCAAGTTACCAGATTGTCTTAAACGCCTTGTTTGCAACTTCCTCGCGACTATTCTGGATTTTAGTATATGGAATACCTTGAAATTTCCTTTTTTTTCCACTTATCCACTTGTTGAATTATAAATTTTCGTTGTGCAAAAATAATTCCCTCTGTGCAAAGTAAGAACAGAGAGGCGTATTCGTTACTGAACGGTTCATGGAAAACGCCTACAAAAAAACATCTGTATTGCAAAAAGTCGAGGGACGCGACGTGCCGGTTGGAGCATCGACCGAAAAATTGATCAAAATCCGGTGATAAATCAAAAAAATATCGCAAGTATCGAACGATAACAGATAGAGGAATATTATTCGGTAATTTATGATGAACAAGAAACTGATGGTAAGACGTATTGTACTTACAATTCTTACAAAGATGCTTGACTGATGAAGGGCAATACGCAGCAAGTTCAATCGCCGGAGTTGCTATGATGTTGCTGGCCGCAGTCTTCGCGATATATAAAAAAAAATAACAAAAAAAAAACCATGCAGAACGGTTAGAAGGCCATGAAATGGACGCACGAAAATAGCGCCCTCGCGGATTAACGAGCTTTACGCCAACGAACGAGCTGCTGCAGGGAATCATCGTGACGGATAAAGCAGAACCGTACTCAACTCACTCAACTTAAGTGTAATGAGTCGGCAAGATTTACAAAACCATAAGTCGATGTGGAACCAATTCAATCTGCAACAAAATTTGTATGAAAATTTCCAATAATCTGTTTATCTGGTTGTAGGTAGATATATATTTATTTATGTAATTGGGCGAAATTGATGATTCATCATGAAATATTTATATAAAATGCTATGAATTATTATATCACTGTGTTGTATTGAAAACTAGTTTCCATTAGGCTCACACAGCTATTGAAAACTAGTTTCCATTAGGCTCACACGGCTAATTAGATGCAACCTTGGACGTGAAGCAAGGTTTTAACAATGCAAACCTGATATTTACGCTCGGTAGGTGGGGCAGCATGGACTACAATTAGTGTCGGTAACGTAGATTCCTCACTTTGACTTTCACCTACAAGAATGCTTATCGACGTTGCCTTCCAGGCGAGGAGAATATGCATTAATTGTATTTACCGTAACTTTGATCTGAAAACTTTTTATATTCGTATGATATTTTGTGTGTACAGTTATCCATAAAAGTATTATAAAAATGGCTGAAAATCCCGCAAAGTTGGGGTAATATGGATCGGAATATCTGTTAAAAGTAGGGTTATTCCGCAATTCAAACTGCGAGTAAGACATTGGGTAAAAAGTGCTTTACCTCGTAGATTGTTTCGTTTAAAATGCAAACCGCTGTTGTTTGGAAGTAATTTCGCTGAAATGTAGAATAATATTCAGATCATTAGTCACAATAATCGAATTAACTTGGTTCTCCCAAGTCCCAACAACGACCCAGTTGAACACTCTGAAGTTTCTCCATTTCCGCGTTTTCCCGCAATCGCTGCGATACACAACACTGAACGAATTCAGACATACACTCCGTGTCCATGTTAACAGTATCCAAAATGGCAGAGGGAAAGTCGCGGCGTGTTGCCCAAACAGAAGATTTATCAAACGTTGAATTCGAAACTAGCGAAGATGTCGAGGTTATTCCAACGTTCGACAATATGGGGCTTCGCGACGAGCTTTTGCGAGGAATTTACGCTTATGGTGAGTTTTTTACTTCTCACTAGTTGGTGAAAAATTGAGGACTTAACCTCACTTTTTTGTTTCATCTTCGACGAAAGATATAAGCAGCTTTTCATTACACGTACATTATGTCAATGACGAATGTTCATTTTAATCCGCATTATGTTATTCGCAGGGTTTGAAAAGCCGTCCGCGATTCAACAAAGATCCATCAAACCCATAATGAAAGGTCGGGACGTCATAGCTCAGGCACAATCCGGTACAGGAAAAACTGCTACGTTCTCGATCTCGATATTACAGTCTTTGGATACACAAATACGCGAGACCCAAGTTCTCATTCTGTCACCGACTCGTGAATTAGCTGTACAAATTCAGAAAGTAATTCTGGCGCTTGGTGACTTTATGAACGTTCAATGTCACGCTTGTATCGGTGGTACCAACCTAGGCGAGGACATAAGGAAACTCGACTACGGGCAACACGTTGTATCTGGCACACCAGGCAGAGTTTTTGGTAATTTCCCAGAATTTTACTTGTGCATTTAATTTCTTCACTTTTACGCTGAAATTGATCGAAACGTCGGTTGTATTTACAGATATGATTAAAAGACGAGTATTGAGGACGAGAGCAATTAAAATGTTGGTTCTTGATGAATCGGACGAGATGCTCAACAAAGGGTTCAAGGAACAAATCTACGACGTTTACAGATATTTGCCACCAGCGACACAAGTCGTTCTCGTTTCTGCCACATTGCCTCATGAAATTCTGGAGATGACCAGTAAATTCATGACCGATCCCATTCGCATCCTAGTAAAACGGTACATCAATGATTTATTTACTCCCGATTTTTTTATGTCGAATTTACACCCGACTATACTTCACCTTACAATGCTTTTGTTTATCCATGCAGCGATGAGTTGACGCTCGAAGGAATAAAACAATTTTTCGTCGCCGTTGAGCGTGAAGAATGGAAGTTTGACACTCTCTGTGATCTCTACGATACACTGACGATAACACAAGCAGTGATATTTTGCAACACGAAACGTAAGGTTGACTGGCTGACGGAGAAAATGCGTGAAGCAAATTTCACCGTTTGCTCGATGCACGGAGACATGCCACAGAAGGAACGAGACAATATCATGAAAGAATTCCGTTCTGGACAGAGGTAAGATAAAAAATAAAAATTCTATATTTTGTTTTATTCCCCAGTTTGTCCTTAAACTTTAATTTTTGTTTGTTCTCTTGTTCACAGCCGAGTTCTAATTACGACCGACGTTTGGGCAAGAGGTATCGACGTCCAACAAGTGTCGCTCGTTATAAACTACGATTTACCAAACAATCGTGAGCTGTACATTCACAGGATAGGAAGATCTGGTCGTTTTGGTCGCAAGGGTGTCTCCATTAATTTTGTCAAGACTGACGATATACGAATTCTTCGTGATATCGAGCAGTATTACTCGACGCAAATCGACGAGATGCCGATGAACGTGGCCGATTTGATATAGATAAGACAAAATATAATGAATTTATATTGGTTACTTTAAGAAGTAAGAGGAACGCGAAAGCGGTATACGACGGACAAATGTCGTTCTGACCTTAATTCGACAAGTCATAACTTATTGTGTCATCTATTCTTGATTGTTCGACACTGCATTTTCCTTTTACACAATTTTTTTTCCTGACAACAGTGACAAATTGTCGTAGCCGTGCAACTTTCAATACCGACCACTTAATTAATCTAATAACCAGATTATTTCAAAAACTTGTTTCGTCGGGATTTTACAAAGGAAACTTTGCAATACACCGCCTGTACAATTCGGCGAATGAAATAAATAAATAAGTTTGGAGAA
This sequence comes from Netelia melanura, assembly GCA_964007305.1. Classification (NCBI taxonomy): domain Eukaryota; kingdom Metazoa; phylum Arthropoda; class Insecta; order Hymenoptera; family Ichneumonidae; genus Netelia; species Netelia melanura. Next base: position 3,206,681 of record OZ023257.1, on the reverse strand, counting down.
TGATATTTTTCAGAAAATATTCTCTTTGGGATGAAATGCGCACGCGCACCGTGAATCAAATCCAAAGGGATTTGCTCGGTCAGTATGGCAGCCCCGTGTTCTATCAAGGGGTGACAGAAAAAAAAATCAATAACTACCCTGTCGGCTCGAAAGAACGACTCGTGCAATGTTTCTGGTCATTTTTCATCAAATATTTATTTTCTGATGTGAAATTCGTTGTAATGAACGCCGCTTCGTTCGATCTCACGCAATGGTCATTATAACATCGATAAAGCATCGATGACATCGAGGAAAAACGCGGTAAAGTTTTCGATTGATAAAAAATGAACGACAAGGCGAGTATACCCAGAGGTTAAAGAACCCCTCGAGGAAAAAATGAAGTGGATCTGTTCTCTCGTGCTTGAAACAACATGCGGCGCAAACGAGGAGAAAGAATTAAAGATATCGTCGACACGGTGAGAGTGTACTTTTTCTCAAGAAATGTCAGATATTACGTGCGGAACGGGGAACAAAAGAAAATGTAAACACTTCCTGAGAACGAATAAAAAGAGGTTGGTGTTGGATAATTTAGTCGAGGATGAGCAATACTGGCTTTCGACGTGCTTGAAGATTCTGTTATTGGATCTGGAGACGTTATATCGAGGAAGATAATGGACCCGCAGGATGAGAATACTATCAGGAGAGGAGCGCCGCTGCGACGATTTCAAAATGATTATAAAAAGGATACTCACCCGCAATCTCGTTAGTATTCCTCGATAAAATGATTGAACGTTTTGTAAGATTGTATTTAAGAAATTAAATGGCTTTTCAGACCTTCAACAGGCAAAATGTGAAAGTATGAGCCAACAACAGCAACAACAAATACACATTTTACCTCGTCCAAGTGTACGCATAGCGGTTTATCTGATGTCTGGAGTATTTCTGACGATGGAAGTCGAGCGCAATGCAACCGCACAGCAAACACTCATCGTTGTACAATCAGAGGGTGAACTCGGTCTATCGAGAACTCCACCAATAATTGGTCAACCAGTGTTTGCTATGTGGCTGTGTTCGTCGCAGTTGGAAGTTCAACTGCGACCTAATCATCGACCTCTCGAATTAGCGGCAAAGTGGCCAGGTTTGGTAAAGAAGTATGGAACTCAGGATAGTTCTGACGACGAGGAGCCACTCTTGTACTTTCGACGAAATGTTTTTCTAACGAGACGCGAGGAGGAACAAGTCAAGGATCCGAAAATCCTCGAACTGTTGTACGCTGAGGCAAGACATAATGTTCTCGAAGGTTTGGCACTTTGTTTATGAATTTTTGAAAGTTATCTGCAAGATATCAAATTATTCTTTGGAAGTAATGGAATAGTATGGATATTAATCGAAAAAACTACTTCCCTCGTTTCAGGAAGATATCCTTGCGAAGGACAAGCACGTTATGCAAGCTTAGGAGCTCTTCAGGCTCGTATAGAACTTGGACCTTACAATCCTCAAACGCACACGTTGGCCTACTTCAGAAAGCATCGGGCAAGATTTTTGCCCCATCACTACAACTCTCCGAGTTTGCTTCTGGGACTTGGACTTGGTTTGGGTCTCGTTGGTGGCAAAGGCGCCCCAGAGGCGAGACTTCTCGAACAGTACAAAAGAATACCGAATCATTCAGGAACGAATCCGAATCCACGAAAGCTCGTCAGAAAGTATCTCGAATTTTGCTGGGGTTTGCCTACTTATGGAGCAGCTTTTTTTCAAGGTCAGATTGAGAGACCAGTGCGTGGTCTTGCCTCGTGGATCACTAACCGTGATCTTCCGGTACTTATAGCTATTAACACAACGGGTGTTTACATCGTCGACGACATGCACTGTGTGAGTGATTTTTTATTCTGCGAAAAATTACAATTTTTTATCACTGAAAACTTTTGCATTAGTATCGGGTGTTTTTAACTTACAGAGTCTACTGTTAGGACTAAAGTATTCCGAGCTCAGCTGGGAAATGGCAAAGCCATCCGACGAGGGAAATCCAGATTGTTTGCCTTGTCTCTTTCTTCAGTTTCCGGTTCGGGAGAACGGCGCTCGTGTTTACAAGATACTTCAAGTATTCTCTAGACAAGTAAACGTCGCTAAAAACTCGAAACTTAATTGAAACAGAAATCCGTATAAAACACGATCACTGTAATGACGAAAATTTGTTGCAGGCAATAATGATGGACACTCTCATATCCGGTTTCGCCGAGGAAAGTCGTCACGACGTGAATCCTGAACCGACGAATCAAAACAGAACCGAGAATTCTGTCATAACGAATTTTGGTAGTTTTACCAATAAACTGAGCAAATTTACTCTTGCGACGTTCGACGATCAAGGTGGGAAAAAATATTCAAGAAAAAAAGCAATGTAACATACAAATTCGTGAATTAATAGACATTGATAAATATTTTCAGGTCGTTGTATTGGACAAATGGGTTCGTGGTCATTTCAGTGAGACTAAACGATCGGAATAACTGATCCACTCCGATCTTGTCACTCATACGACGAAGCATTGGACGACCAAAAAAACAAATCCTCGAATTATGAAGGATAAAAGTAAAACGTGATATCGAGCAAAGAACATTTTTTGCCCATAAATAAGTGTATTTTCATTCAAAAGAAAACAAAAACTGACTGATACGATCTAAATGACAGACTTCTCTTTAATGTTACCCTCGATTATTGGGAGAACGCTGTGAGTCGTTTGTCAGCATTGAGCGTAGACAACATTTTGCGATAACGGGTGGGTGCCAATTCACAGTGGCGTTGCAGTCTCACGTCGAGAGTGTGAAGATGAAAATTTATGTCGTTCGTTAAATTCAATAGCTCCTCTTTTTCCTCTCTCGATTTACCATCAGTCTATCAAGAATATTGGAAAACAAAAAATTATCTCATTTGTCTTTTCAGAATTGTGAAATTCTTTGAAACTACAATCTTTTTCACATCACCTGAGTAAGCCAACTTTGGACCGTGTTCAACTCTTTGGTACACTCGTCGAACATTTTTGAGATGTGATTGGCACGATCGGTGAGCATCTTTTTCAAGTCGTTCAAACAATCTTGACGCACTTGGTGCGCTTGTGATTTCGTTAATTGCACAGGGTTGCCCAGACGAGCTAAATAAGGTCCTAGATAGTCAACCTCTAGTTCAACTTCACGTTTGCTCTGTGCTTGCAATAATTCCTCCTGCAATAAACATGTCTTCGATTAAATAAAATGGGGGTCCAGTGTTTCTAGGAAATCTTCTAGAAACCCTTACCTGTGCCAACATTCCAGCTTTCGCTTCTTCATTACGATTTCTATCGAACACTGAAACTGTCAATTTTGGTATAATATATTTGTCGCTTCTGGATCTTAGAAAACTGGCTATCTCATCCTCGCTGTCTCTTACAGCAGTTATGCATTGAATCTCCTCGCTAAGTTGTTTTTCCAATTCATAATAAAGCGTCAATCGCTTTTCTGGCGCTGATAAAGGATCCGGCTGTGATATTAAATATTTTTAAGTGTAATTCACAAAACTTCAAAACATTCGATTAAATCCTATAAAATATTCTTCAAATAATTACATTGTATACATGAATGAACTCAGGATTGAAAGTAGGATGTTCGCCTCTCTCAGTTGTCTGGGGCTTGATGAATGTTTTCGTGGCTCTTGTTATACGGTTTTTTTCATAATGGTACTTCAGTCTTATCTCGTTCTCAGCTGTAGCAAATTCCCTAATCGCAATGTCGTTACTCGCCGGTACACTCTCGTTTCTATTATACTTTTCGATTATTTTCTGAAATAAATATACAAAATACAAATCTGTTCAAACTTTTACTTTCAATTACTAGATATTTATTTATCTACCGATATGATTCTGTTGTGGAGTTTCTTGTCCTTCGAATATTCGACGTGGCTAAAAACAAAGTTAAACAAATTTTAATCGATTAATCGTTAAGTATTAATTTTCGTCAATTATGTGTCTTACCGATAATAGAGACGATCTTTGCGACCGATGTAATGTTGAGTCAGATGAAGAGGATCCATTTCGATTTTTGATAAACCATCGATACGTACTACGTCGTAAAAATCTAAAGTTCTTTCCTCGTCGATCCCATCGTTACCATTTATCGAATAACGATGTTCTGAAAAAAATACCATTTCAATATTTCGTCTGTTACGATTACCTATGTGAGAAAAAAAGTAACTAAATGGAGTCTTATACCTTTACAGGCGTCTGAACGGCCCCTCTTATAATAATCAATCACAATAGAAGTATCGTGATATTTCCTCGATTCTAATAAATTGTCAGCCCTGTTGGAATACTTCTCGAACACTTGTGTCGGAAACTTGTATTCATAATCCTCGTAAAAGGTTATCTTCTGCACGAGTCCGTCCATTTGAACATAGGGGGCGTACAAATCGACCTTTGTTTTTCTGAAGCGGAGTGTCTTCGTTCCATTCGGGTAACGACGTTCAAAATCTGTTTGGAATAATCCAATTAGAGAAAAATAAATAAAATTATAGTCGTTCGAAAATGTATTAGAGATATTTTGATAAATAAAAGAGTTTATGATTTTAATTGGATAATTGATTAATTAATGATTTTTACCGAGGCTGTGTATCTCGATGTTTTTAACGTAAGAGAATGGCATGTCCAGATGTTTGCCCTGTTGAATGCGAATCTCTTCGTCGATATCGTCGTCCTCGTCGATACCACGCATGGTCCACGGCTCGCCGGGTAACAAATGTTCCCACAATTTCGTGTTCGTCAAGTCCCAATCGATCTTGTAACAGCCCTCGTCGCAAATTTGCATGTTGACCCAATAATTCTTATTGTTCCATATGCTCTCGACACCGTGATACAAGAGACTCGTTTCACGATTATCCGGCCAGTAAGACATACCGGAAGTCGGTTCGATAAAAAGTGTTTTTGGAATCTCGGACTCTCTCGGATTACCGACCATCGGTAAGATCACGACCCAAGCGTGTATTCTATTGCCCCAATAATCATCCGGAAGAGGGCGTTCTTGTTCCTGTTTTACGAATCAACTTGGATTTTAGTTATTTTCATAATAAAGACACAATTTAACTTATGCGATAAATACAATCTTTTACATATTTATCAGATTTTTTTCAACCAAAGATATAAATAAGATATTTTTGAGATATGCACCTCGAATATGAAAAATATTTATTAACATTACTTTTATTATTTAATTGCCAAACCTACGAGCAACATTTTCTGACGTTCTCTCTCTCTTTGTTCCAATTCCTCTTCGAGCTTTCTCGTTTCCTTGGCTTCTATGCTGAGCAACAGTTGGCTTCTAAAATCCGGGGGACTCTTTATTCTGTACTTGGACGTGTCGATAGCCTCGGGGGTAGATTCCGGTGTTACCGACTGCGGTAAATGAGGACAATCTCGCATGGACATATCGCAAAACACTTGTTCCCTCGACGCGTAACCACTCACGACAAAAGCGTTGTATCCCTTTCCCAAGAGCAGACTCACCAAAAGTGTCGCGTACTCAAAGCTATTACCTCGTTGAACGTTCATCAGCCACGTTGGTGAGCACAGTTTCTCAGGCTAAAACAAACATTAATTACAGAAATTTAATATAATTTTTTAATTTTAATTAAGCTAATTTTTAGTTTACGTTAAATAAATTTTCAGTTGAAATAAAATAAATAATAGAATTATCTTCCGATGATAAGGAATGACTCTTTTCTGTTACCGACGATGGTAGTTCCAATAACACGAGCGAGATGGCGCCACCTCTCAAAGCTTACTTGTATATACGTATATGCACGCGTTTGACAGCAAGTTTGCAGGAGTTTTAAAAAATATAATTTTACTGTTAAATTTAAATTAAGCTAATTTTTAATCTACGTTAAATAAATTTTCAGTTGAAATAAAGTAAATAATTGTATTATCTTCCGATGGTAAGGAAGGACTCATTTCTGTTACCGACGATGATAGTTCCAATAAGACCCAGCAAGATGGCGCCACCTCTCGACTCTCAAAGCTTACTCGTATATATGTAATATACACGCGTTTGACAGCAAGTTTGTAGGAGTTTAAAAAATGTAATTTTACTGTTAAATTTAAATTAAGCTAATTTTTAATTCACGTTAAATAAATTTTCACTTGGGAGAAAATAAATAATTGTATTATCTTCCGATGGTAAGGAAGGACTCGTTTCTGTTACCGACGATGATAGTTCCAATAAGACATGCGAGATGGCGCCACCTCTCGACTCTCAAAGCTTACTCATATATACGTATATACACGCGTTTGACAGCAAGTTTTTAGGAGTGGGAGAAGAAAGAGCATAACAATAATAATCTGTAAATACACGAGTATTAAACGCTCCTGCGAGAAACCTATATTCTCGAACGCGACCACGTGCCGGTGGTTCAGCCGTAGTACTACGTACCAACGTACAATCTTGACCTACGACTCCGACGATTTGCATCTCTTTCTCCGTTTTTTTTTCTCTCTCTCTCTCTCTCTCTCTCTATCTTTTTTCTAGCTCAGCCCGTTGGCCTTGACTCGATAAATCAGCTGCGATTAAATTCTTTTGTTACATCGAATCCCGTCTTATTAATCACCGTCCATTAATTATTAACCATGATACAAAAAAATCGTTGCAAAAAATTATATATAGATAAATCAAGTATAAAAAAAAACACCTCGACCAAATTTCGACCTTTTTCGCCCTTTGACAAAATATTTTCCAAAATAAGAAAAACTTCAAACAAACTAAACAATTCTTCATTAATTCCCTTTTAGTCAAACGACCCAAAGTTAGATTCTCTTCCCGTTAATTAATTTAAAATTTCTCCAAGGACTCGATCGTCCTCGTACGTAAAAATATTTCAAAATACAAAAAAAAAAACCTAAACATCTTCGTCGTCTTATTTTCCACCTCCCCAAAATCCCAAGTCCGTCGGAGACCAATGAACAGCGGTCAATATACGCGAATACATTTTTTCTCTCTCGCTCGCCCTTTCGTCCGTCAAGGGGTCGCGCCAGAGGATTCACGAAAAATTCTTGATTCCGTCAGACCGACGGTGAATTTTCTCCAGGGTCTTCGTCGCAATTTTCCGTAATGCGAGCACGGGCGAGAGAGAAGCCGAGCGCGCGAAAAGAGCTTCTCGCACACAAACGCATACACACACACACACACACACACATATACGAAAACACACTCAACCCCCCGGTTACACGTACGAACCCTGCAACGGGTCGAGTCTTCGCGTTTTCTCTGTGGGTCGGTTCGTTTCTTTCTCATCTTTTTTTTCTTCTTCTTCTTCTTCTTCTTCTTCTTCTTCGTCCTCTCCGAGCGCGCGTTTCTTTTTTCTCTCTTTTCTCGCGAAAACACGTAGCGGGGGTGAGCATAGGGCGCAGCGAGGGTGGAGAGAGATGGCCAGTGGGTGGTTAGTCTTGTTCCCTCCTGACAGAAAGAGAGATCGTGAGCGCGAAAGCGTAAGCGAGAGACAGAGACGCCCCCGTCCCTTCCCATCCCTTGCTATCCACTCGATGGGCAACCCCACACTCACTCCCCCGTGTTCCCGGTGCTATACGGCCCATCGTAGATCTATATACGTATACACACACCCATATACATATATATATATATATATATATATATATATATATACGATGGGCTATATATATATACTTGTATATAGGTGTATATAACGGTCGTACACAGCGCGCGCGTCACCCTCATTCCGTGCGACCCCTTCGACCGTCACCCACGTGGGACTACACAAGTCGGAGGGTGTGAGGGAGCAGACAACGCGGAGATACCGCCGCTCTGCCCGACGCCGCCGCCGTCGTCGTCGTCGTCGTCGTCGTCGTAGTCGTCGTCGTTGTCGTCGTTGCCGTTGCCTCCGCCGCCGACGCGGCAGCTGCGCTCAGTGGTTCTCAAACGTATTCGCGAATTTTTAATGTTTCTTTTATTTCTTTTTTCATTCTTTTCCTTTTTCTTTGAGCCGATGGGGGATTCGGATGGATAATTGTGATTGGATCGAAGAGTGGCTGGGGGAAGGATTGGGTTTGGGATCGAGAGTGGAAATGGGTTGAGGACGAATTATCCAGGATTTTCTTTTGTTTTTTTACTGATTTTTTTATGATCGATTTGATAATTGATATAAATGTAGTTCGTTGGATCGACGAAGAATGTATTTTCAACTCGAAAAAGTTGAGAAATTGTGTTTTAAAATGAAGTATTGGTCGATCGTGCTTTTAGTACAATCGTACGCCGCAAGGAGCCCAGTGGCGCTAGGTGTCGCGGGAAATTCACACTTGGCGGTAATTTCAAACTCGTTATTTGCAACACGGCAAAAAATACGTAATTTACACAGCCACGAAAATTGATTAATAGTTTCTTTTATTTTCTTTCTTCATCCTCGTATAAATTAGCGAAAATTCGAATAGTGAATCTACTTTTTCCCCTCGAAAGCGACGTAACGTTGTTTTTTCTGTTGTCGTTCGTTGCTTCAGATTTTGACGTAAAACAAGATTCTTCGTTCGCGCACCGTATATCGACGAATATGCGAACCGCTATTCGGGGTCCGCGAAGCGGTGAGGCTAGGCGAACTCTCCGCGT
>OZ023257.1:3180574-3193074 GCA_964007305.1 Netelia melanura | reverse complement strand
GTGGATGCCTCGGGGTCCTCTCTCTCTGTCTTTTGCTCGCTCGTTGACTCGCTCTCCCTCTCTCTCACTCTCTCTCTCTCTCTCTCTCTCTCTCGCACACACACGATCCCTCGTGTGCACCTCTTCTCTCGCGTCTCTCTAGCGACTAGAGAGGCCTGCGTGGCCCTAAGCTAGACGACGACGACGACCACTATCGCGATAGATATATAGAATACCCGAGTATGTCTATATATATATTTAAGTGTGTAAGGGATGGTTTATATACAGATATTCCCATGCGCTAGTTTGATAACAGTGATAAAGGCCCAAGTCCCAATGTCCGAGCTACGAAATTTCACGAGATACGCCCTTTTGGAATTCCTCTGATCGACACACACATAGCCACATACACACACGCATATATATATATATAGATAAGGGATGTTTTACCTATAGATATAACCAAGAACTAGCCAACAGTGATAAGGGCTTATGTCGTAACGCCTCAGCCAGGAAACTATCCAAGATACGTCCTTTCGAATTCACGGTAATCGATATACGTTTATATATACATAGGTGTACCCAAAAGGGGTTGGAGAGGATGGTGTTCGCGGTGTAAAAGGGGTGCACGAGAGACGACCAGAACAGTACGACAGGACTGTGCTCCGGCTGCTGGGTATAGTGCTGGGCTTGCAGAGGTTAGGATAGTGGCATAGAGAGAACGACGAGGGAGGATAGCGCATCGGATAGAGGATATAGAGGGTGAAGAGCGAGGAGGGTGACTGAGGGGAGGTGGAGGATGAGGATATAGGATGGAGGAGTAAGGTTGGGAGTTAGAGGATAGAATGGACTACATCTATATACATATATATCGTACGATAGGATGGGATAGGATAGGATAGGGGGTGGATGGGTTTGGTAGCCACCTACCACCCTCTTTGCCACCCTAACGTTTCCAAGCCCCATACCACTTTCCTACTTGCTCTCTCACCCATACATACACCCACATACACATACCTACAACTATATCTATACATATATATAGATCTCGTTTCAGGCTTGTGTGTCCATCGCGTCCTTTGGCTCCTCGCTCTCTGCTATATACAACGTCCTTCTATGTCCTACATATATATATATATATATCTACGCAGAAACGAGCGCTAGCCTAGGTATTCTCCAAGTCCCTTGCGCGTACAGCCGGTTCTCTCTACCGCTCTTGCTGTTGTAGGGGACGTAACTATATATACACATACATGGACAGAGGACGAAAGAGAGAGAGAGAGAGAGATCTCTTACAACACTCGCGGACCGAATAGGAAGAGCGAGAGAGAGAGAGAGAGAGAAGGCGAGAGGGTGGAGGTTAGTTAGGGGTGGTATATTGACGGCCGGCGTCGCGAGGACGTCTATACTTAGTGCCGGGGAACTGACGCGTTTCCAAAGGCGTCGACCATCCACTACACGGTTCTCCTCATCCCTCACTTGTGTATATGATGCGTCCTACCATCCATATATATATATATATATATATATATATATATATATATATATATATATATATATATATATATAGATGTGTGTATGTATGGGGTAGAAACACACGTCCCTCCTTGGCCAGAGTCCTCCTCTCTGACGCTCGTACACCCTCAGGAACACTATTATAGCGTACGACGCCCTCAGACTCGATGCGACTGACGAAGCATTGCATTACGTAATACCGTAATGCAGTATATACATATATATATGTGTGTATATGGTTCGTTGTAAATGTACATAGCTATAGGAGAAACGCGTACGAGGGATGTTTTTAAGAATGGAAGATGCGAATCGTTCGTTCCACATTCGCGAATTCGACGAGTCGAGGAGGATAAATATCATCGAGACGAAGGGCTCGAGATAAAGCTCGGCCAAAAATTCTCAAACGGACTGGTTTGATTTTGTCTGTATATTTTTTATCCTTTTTTACCGTTAATATCAGGGAAAAAATTGTACTTAACGATTACGGGAGCAAATGGGAAAAAATGTGTGTGTGTGTGTGTGTGTTTTTTTTTGTGAATTGTGAGTACGCGTGCGATCGTGAAATTTTCGCTGACCGAGATGAAGTAGTTCGCTCAATTATATACACGTATGTATGTACGTGTGGGAGGGAGTGTGTCTGTATAGGAATGAAGTGGAAGCGAAGGTACGAAGTGGAGGTGCAATCGAGGAGAATGTACCGAGACGACTGTTCTTCGAAATTAAAAAAAAAATGGAGGAGAGAAAGAAAGGGGGAAAAAAAAGATTGAAAAGTAAAAAAACGCTCGAAAGAGGAGAATAAACGCAAAGAAAAAAAAGAGCTACGAGAGAGAGAGAGAGAGAGAGAGAGAGAGAGAGAGAGAGAGAGAGAGAGAGAGAAGCAGAAGGAACGTTCGTTCCGCAGTATATTTCTCGTCGCGATAGGTTCTCTCGGCGTTGGTACAAAAGCGTACCACGGCGGAAGGGAGTGGAACGGGAGGCGAACGAAAGAAAGAAAGAAAGAACGAACGAAAGAAAAAAAGAAAACTCGAAAAGAAAAATCGACCAAAAAGGTAGGAAAAGTAAAAAAAATAAAATGAAAAAAAAAAAAAAAAAAAAAAATTCTCGCCTCGCGCGCAGGAAAATCGTCCGATCGATCGGCGGCCGTTTTCACGTTCCAAATGAGCGGGATAGAGGAAAAACGGTCGAAAGAGCGTACGAAGTGGATGTGCGAGAGTCCGAGAGCGAGGGAGCGAGAGAAAGAGAGAGAGAGAGTGAGAGAGAGGGGCAAAAAGAAGAAAAGGAAAAGCCGAGGGAAAATTCGCGGTGTCGAGGAATCGCGAGCCATGCCAGCCTGCACCAGTTTGGCTCCTGTATACCCTTCGCTCTTTCTCTAGATATATATATAGATATATGTACATGCATACATATATATGTAGATGTATATAGAGGTTACATATATATAGATATAGGGTGACCGGCGTGGAAAACCCGGAGGAGGAAAATCGTACGATCGATCTGCCTTCGGTCTTCAGGTCCGAAATGTACGAGGGTGAGGAAGAGCGCGAAGAGGCCGGAGGTGAGGTAGAGGGAGGAGGATGAGGAGAAGAGGATGAGGGTAAAGGATGAGAGGGGGAGGGGGAGGTTGAGTGTAGACGCAAAGGGGGGAAGTGAGAGAGAGAGAGGTCGCGTCATGAACGTGTGCAGCGTGGCCTCACGTGCAGACTCCGTGGCTTCCGTGTCTGCGTGAACGCGGGGGTGGGCAACCGGGGCCTTAAGGGGCACTCACAATGTACGAATTTGTTCGGACTTGGAGATTTAAAAAAAATGAATTTTTTTTGTTGGTTTAATCGTATCGACGAGTCGGATGGGAATTACAGAGAGATGGTAGGACGTGATTGTGATGATAAATAGAAAATTGTTATTAGTTGAGAGGAAACGTGAAGAATATTGTTTTTAATTGTTGTTTGGGGATTATGGTTATCGATATTTTTTATTGACGCGATTTTTGTTTTGTTTGAGATCGTTCGAATTATCGTCGCTGTCGGAAGAGGGGAAGGGGGATGATGTACATTTTTGATGGTATCGCGTATATTATGATATTATTATTATTATTATATTGATTTGTTAATATAATTGAGAATTATTTTTATAATAGATATAATAATGTCATTGTATTTTGAATTAATATAACGTTAATTAATATATTAATATTATTGTTACTATTATATTAATTTAATGATATAATTGATAATTACTTTAATAACAAATATAGTAATATCATTATATTTCGAATCAGTATAATATTAGTTAATATATTAATATTATTATAATTATATTATATCAATTTAATAATATAATTGATAATTACTTTAATAACAAATATAGTAATATCATTATATTTCGAATTAGTATAATATTAGTTAATATATTAATATTATTATAATTATATTATATTAATTTAATAATATAATTTATAATTACTTTAATAACACATATATCATAGGATAAGGAAATGTAAATAGGGAAGATTGTAAAGGGCGAGAAACGGGAGTCTTTGTAATCTTAAGGGGAACCAATAAAGAATTACAATTCAATACAATACTTTAATAACAAGTCTAACATCATTTTATTTCGAATTAATATAATATTAATTAATATATTAATATTATTATAACAATATTGTTATATGTGTATTTGCATGTGTCTGTGTGTGTGTGTGTGTGTGTGTGTGGATGTAAGCTTGTGCGTTGGTCATTGGGAATCGGGTGAGTCAGGATTTCTGAATCAATTTAACAATTTCGACGGTAATGCGGCTGTCCTATATATATATATATATATACGCACATATATATATATATATATGTGCGTATATAGAAGCAATAAGTATATAAACGTATAGGAGCGGTAGCATATTTATAGACGCGTCCCGTTAGGTCGGCGCATTGTAATTATATTGACCTGGGAAGTATCGCGATGCACCGAAACAAACGTGTTATACAGAACGGGATACGCGACAGCTCGAACTTGACTTCACCCAACCAACAAACGCCAATAATGCCAAAAAAAAGAAACTCATTAAAAATTCATTAAAAATTTCGCCAACAAAATTGATAAAGCCCGTGATCAAATCGGCATAAAAAGACAATCTCCGATAATACTAACCAGTCATCGTCGAATTATTCCCATCGAACATCAATTCTTAATGTTTGATAACAAAAAGCAACAATATATTATATCCCCTATTAATTTTCCAGACATTATGAATAATCGTTACAAACGATTTTCAATCAATTTTTCCAGCCGAGACTCGAGTTTCATCGATTTTTCATTCGTCTCGTGACAACATCGGCGAGTCTTTCGGTGTGAGGAGAGCTTTGAGACTGCAGGATGGACAGGATGAAGCATATATATATATATATACACCCCCCCCCCCTTCCCTCTCTCGCTCTCTCTCTATCTATCTATATACATCTCTCTCTCTTTCTCTCTCTCTCTCTCTCTCTCTCTCTCTCTATATATATATATATATATATACACAGATATATAGAGAGGTATGTATATATATATGTGTATAGGTATACACGTACGACCACACCGAAAATCTTACGAGGCTGGGCTCCTCGCTAACTACCTACTATCTCCTCTCTGAGCCCGGGGGCCCTGAAAACGTTCTACGTTACGCCTCGCGGGGACCCATTTCGCGTTGCCACTACTATACACCATTCTCTATCTCTCTCTGTCTCTCTCTCTTTCTCACTCGCTCTTGCTTGTGGCAGGAACGTAACTATCGTTACCACGGTCCCCGCGGGTCGACGTCCTCCATCCTCTCTCGGTGAATATCGCGCACGTATGTATATATACTTTCGTCTCTCCTCACGATCCGGGCAATTACACCGACGACGACGAGGAACTCGCGATGGGGTGATGGCAAGGGGAGGAAAGAACGGGGGGATAAGAGTGAGAGAGAGAGAGAGAGAGCAGAAGCAAAGTGTTCGTATTTATTTCGTACGTCGGGAAGACGATATCCTCCTCGATCGTCGTGAGATTCGTTCGTCAGCCAAAAAAATTCCCAGAAATTCAAACCATCGAGAATATTTCATCGATGAATTGAACTCGTTATGAATATTTACCTACGTGTAAGTCTCTCAAATAAATATATATACCTATATATATATATCTGTATATAGAAGAGGAGAAGACGATTTGCGGTATTGGGGAATTTTGTAGTTTCCGGACAGCGTTTAGAAAATTTATTTGACTTTGGGAACGATGAATTTTTCGAAGAAGGCGTAATTAACAATTTTTTTTTTAATCAAGAACGAATTAATAATTCTGTTTTTTTTTGTTATAAGATGAAGAAAGTTACTTGAATAATAAAAACGAATTGAAATCAAAACTAGTTTGATTTCAATTCGTTTTTATTGAAATTATCGATAATTAATATTGAATTAAATTATAGTAAATTCGATCTGAATTACATCCGAAGTTTAATAGCTCAAGCCTAAGAGGGATGAGAGAAAGAGCGTTTAATTTTTTATTATTCGAATTTTCGTGCGGGGTAGAGTTTTGCGCTTGCGGTGTTGTAAGCACGACCGCGTCGATCGAGGAAAAGACAGAGAGAGAGAGAGAGAGAGAGAGAGAGAGACGTTTACGTTCCGGACGAAGCACGCATTTCCTTCATCCGGGGCTGTTTCTCGTCGCGGTTCTAACGAGAGTAAGAGAGAAAAGGGAAGAGAGAGAGAGAGAGAGAGAGAGGGATTGTACGATGGCTAAAAGAGGCGGCTCACAGTCGAAAAACGGCGCGAGCCGATTCTCGGAAGGGCCTCTCTTAACTTTGAAAGGGCACAAGGGGCGACCGCGGCGAGGCGCATCACCGCGTGCGCGGTTCTTCCTCGCGCGCACACCCCACGGTTGCAAGACGGACCCATCGGGCCTCTCGCTCGATTCTTTTTTGGCCGCGACGCGAAGGATGTGGCACCGTCGTGCTTAAATTTCTACCGCTGGCTCCTGCTGCTGTTATATATTTCGCCGTTGATCCTTGCAAGGGTCGATGAGGGATGGCGGGGAGGGAAGGTACGAGGTTTTCGGGGCTGCGCGAGGTCGAAACCCGGGAGTTTCTCTTTCTCTCTTTCTTTCTCAACGCATTTTTCTCTTTTCATTTTTGGCCCGTCAACAAAAATTGCCGGGCGAGCTCGCGTCACGGTTCATTTTTCGAGAAACGCCGGACGGAAGAATCCGCCCGAGGATATGGGGTACCCGCGCGCGGGCTCTTGTCGAAGGATGTTTCGAGTTTCTATGAAAATATACGCAATATTCGGAGGATGAGGGAGAGAGGTGGGTACAACGGGGCGTAGACTGGACGGGATGTTACGTCGAGTTTGTTCACGGATGATAAAATTGATTCCGTCAAAATCGAACTGTCAATATCACGTATCAGTTTATTTCGTCGATTTGCAATGTCGATTTTTCGTTTTATTGTCAAAAAAAGAATTTTGACAAATTTTCCACTAATTTTTCATCCTGCCAAATTCTCAATTCGGCAATATTATCGCTGATTTCAAAATTCTTATCGCATTGAAGTTGACAACTGTCAATAACGAAAATTGTCTTTTAATAAAGGTTGAAAAAATGGATTTGCTTGAAATATCCAGAAAAAAGGGAGAGAAGAGGGTAAAAAAGGGACGTTCCATCAAGTTCGTTCACGGGTGATTAAATTGATTCCGTCAAAATCGAACTGTCAATATCACGTATGAGTTCATTTCGTCGATTTGCAACGTCAATCTTTCGTTGTATTGTCGAAAAAAGAATTTTGACAAATTTTCCTCTAATCTTTCATCCTGCCACATTCTCAATTCGACAATATTATTTCCATCGCATTAAAATTGACAACTGTCAATAACGAAAATAATCTTCTAACAAAGATTGAAAAAAAAAAATACATTTGCTCGTAATAAAAAGAAAAATTATTCAACCGCGTCGACAGTCGCGAACCGATATCGCGCGATCATTTTCGTCGGACGAAAATCCTCCCGCCATGCGAGGGTCTCCTCGCGTCAAGGCCGCGGTTCTGCCCACCTGCCCAGTCGACCGCAGGATGAAATATTAATTCGACTGGAACGCAACGGGCGAGGAAGCAAAAAAATGATTATGACATTCGAATACCGCTGGAGTTTGCGAATGGCTCAAAGGGGCGACGAGGAAGCAAAGGGGGTGGGGAGTGGGAGGGAGTCAAGGGGATGAAGAGGTCCAAAGTGAGATCCCAAATTCCTGATCCCATCGTACCATGCGAGCTCCATCGTTATAAAAACAAATATAAAAATGAATATTTCATTCCTTAATTCAATTTTCTCGTTGTTTGTTTCTTTAAAATTTATAATTCGCGAATCAAATTTTTCTCAATAAAACTTTTTTGATACTCGAATATTTTGATATATTTTTGCTATTGCGTAAAATACGTGCGAATATATCAAAATTATGTACAGGATATTCGCGAATGGAAGGCGATCGAATAATTTCAAGGCCTCGTTTAACACTTACGTTATTCGCTTTGCCTCGCTCAAGGATTTACGAAGTTCAAATGCGGCACTCGAGCGAGACACTTTTCTCTCTATCTCTCTCCCCTTTCCTCTCTTTGGACAAGACACAAATTTATGCCAACACGGAAGTAGCCTCGAGCGAGAATTTGGCTCGTTGTACCGACAAACTCAGACGAAACAGCGAGTACGTCACAAGCAAGGACGAATATCGAGACGTCGAGTGTGAACACACTCGAAAATTTAAGGGTTGATTTCAATAAAAACAAAATTAAAACAAAATCTCAATTTTTATTCGACTCTTTCCTTTCCACTAACCAATCCAACTTCTCCCACAAAACTTTAATCACTTAAAAAATTCATCAACTCACGATTTGATTAATTCGTAATTTCTTTATCTATAAAAAATTAACGATTCGAAACTGGGGATTAAATCGTTTCCGGACGATAATTCGTCCTAAAAGTAATTTTGGATTTTTACACGATGCGACCGTGTTAAATTCGTAGCAAATGGTACAGGGAGAGAAGGACGTTGTGTAGAGCGATTGCTCCACTGGGCCGGTGGCATTACCATTATTATAAGTTGATGTGACGTGACGTAATGGGAGTTAGAGCCGTATGAATGGGCATAGAGCAACAAGTTGCCACTAAAAACTGGGAGTGAGTTCGTGAGTCGAGTTCTGCTGCTCGTTACACCTCTATATGTAGTTCTTCCTTCCCTATACTGTACGTTCTCTCTCTCTCTCTCTCTCTCGTCCTATATATCCTCCGATTCCACCCCCAGTCCCCTCCGCATCGCCCCCCTCCCTCGTTCTCTCCTCCTCCTCTACCTCCTCGCCCTGCAGTCCGTTATAAACCCTCCGGCCTTTAAAGTATTCTTTTTAAAGCCGAACTATCCTAACAGACGTCACCGAAACGTTTTCAACCCCCGATTTTCTACCCTCGTTTTACGTTTCCCGTTTTACATCGCTCGTTGGATTTTTTATTATTATTATTATTATTATTTTCGTTATCGATGAAAAATTATAATTTTACTTTGGACGAGTTGAATTGTTGTTAAATGTCGAGGCGATATTTATATCTCGTTGTTAATTCGCTTCGATAAAGCGTATGATAAATTTGTTTTTTTTTAAATGTTTTTTTGCTATTGGGGAAATTTGTTATTTTATATTTTTGTTTTGTGGAGAAATATTAAATTTTTGGTTTTCGTTTAAGGAGACAGAAATTCCGTACGATGAACCGTCGTGTCGGCAAAGCGGCCAAGTTAAAACTCCATTGAACTTCAGCGTTGAACTTGGCCTCGATTTGAAAGTTCTCGTGAAACTGTCGAGAAATTGAGAGAGAGACACAGAGTGTGTGTGTATGTGAGAGAGAGAGAGAGAGAGAGTGGGAAACACTTTCGAACGAGACATTCGGCAGAGTTTATACGACGTTGCCGCTCGTTCGACGGAAACACGTGTTTTCCACATCCACCCTATATATTCCTGTCGTTTGCATCTCTCTCTGGCACACACAGCTTGTCTCGTTTTCTCTGTCGAAGTCTCGCAAAACTACGTCACGGGGTATAAAGTGACGTCAAATGCATGACATTGCCCACGATTTCATAACCCACGTGCTGGATGTAGAATTATGACTGGGGTCGTTGAAGAAGGGAGAGGGCGAGTCGAGTCGAGCGAGGGTGGGAGTCAAGGGAGGGGGTGAGAAGGGTGGTGGTTGTAGAACGGGATGGGGGATTTCACTGCCGGGAAACTTTTTTATTATCTCGATAAACCTCGAGAGACCTTCCACATTCCGCTCTATTTTCGTCGTAATAATGCAGGTGGCGCATATTTATATATAAATATATATATATACCTACTATAATAATACATCTAATACAATAATAATAATAATATAGTTGTTATATATAACAACAATATATATATATTAATATGTTAATTATAATAGTATTATTATTAATAATATCAATATTATTTATTATATATTATTTATATTATAATATTATAATATTAATATTATTTATTATATATTATTATTATGGTAATATTAATATTATTTATTATATATTATTATTATGATAATATTAATATTATTTATTATATATTATTATTATGATAATATTAATATTATTTATTATATATTATTATTATGATAATATTAATATTATTTATTATATATTATTATTATGATAATATTAGTATTATTTATTATATATTATTATTATGATAATATTAGTATTATTTGATTATTATTAATTGTATTATTAATATATTATTCTTGTATTAGCTGTATTATTATTATTTACACCAATATTCTACTGACGTACACGAGTCTCATCAAAGAACGATAAAAACTGGAATAAGCATGCAAAGAACGACGTATTTTGTCTCTCGATATCGCAAAATAGATAACTCAGGGCATCAAAAAGATCTTGAAATTTGATTTTCCTTCAGATCTTCTTTTGTTTTCGAAAATTGTTTCTCTCTTCGCTCTTACCTACCATGTTTTCATCGTTTCAAGATTTGTTCTCGACGATAGGACGTCTTTTGTCCCTCATTTTCAATCCGCTACATATAAAGTCTAAACATAAACACATTTACATATACACATATACATATTAATATATTTATTTTTCAATGTTACAAATATAAATATATAAATATATAAATATATCTAGTTGAATATCGGCGAACTCGGGGACGCCCACGCCTCGTTCCAAGAGCAACGCGTGTGCTGATCCCTCGCGTCCAAGAGAACGAGTGAGCTAGGAGAAGTAAGGAGGGGGAAGGGAGGGAGGAAGGGCGGGTGGGGGAGGTGGGGAGAGGAGGTTTCTCGCGAATCGATGCCGGTCTGCCCTGTCTGCCTACGCGACCGCGCTGGTGTAGCCGCGGTCGACGTCACCACGGTATGTGTGCAACCCCCCTCCCCCTCCCGCAACTCCCCCTCTTTCCACCCATCTCCGATCCCGACGTGCGAGAATCCGCGCAGCATCGGGAGACAGTGATAATCATTCGTCTATACAGATATACGAGCGATAAGGATTTGAGTGGATTGGACCTGGAGGCAGAGAGAGAGAGAGAGAGGGTGGGAGGAGAGGGGGCGTGAGAGAGAGAGAGAGAGGAGGGAGGAGAGGAGGAGAAATATTTAACGCGAAATCGTCAAGGACTGAAATAATGGCGGGAAAAATAGCGCGTCACCGCCGAGGCGCTCTTTTGTTTTCCGCGGAGGAACGAGAGCCACGTGTTTTTTCTTTTTTATTTGTTTTTTTTTTGTTTTTTTTCTTACGTACGTCGCGTTACGTACGAGTCATTCCGTGCCGACTCGACGAACTTGGAGGGCCTTTGAAATTCTGCTTTTTTTTTGTATCTTTTTTTTGTCGGTCTCGACGGGAGCGCGACGACCTCGTGATATTTTCGCTATCGGGCGCGTCGTCTCGCGAGAGGCGCTCTACACGCTTATACGCGAGCCCCAATATCTTTCACGAACGATCGCGCGGAGAGACTCGCGGGATCTCGCGTGTTTAGCGCCGTCTGCGCGCTTTGCCCTCGGGCAGAATTCTCGTTTTTTTTTCTATTTTTTTTCCTGCTTCGTCTTTTTTTACGTTTTTATTTTTCGATCTCTTGCTCTTGCTCTCTCTCTCTCGTTATCGAGCAGACTTCCGCGAACAACGGTCCGAAAGTCTCGGGATCGAGATCGTTCGCGATTAATGAAAATAAATTCTCGATTAACGATATAACAAAATATAAATAAAAAAAATTAACAAAATTACGAAGAAATCTGAATAATGGAAAATGATGAAATTTTAATTATTCGAACTAATTGATTATTTTATGTAACAAGTTACGCGAATAGGTACAACGATCCAAAAGTCTCGGGATCGAGATCGTTCGCGATTAATAAAAATAAATTCTCGATTTTAACGATATCTGAAAAAAAAACTAAATCTCAATAAAGAAAATAACGAAATTTTAATTAATTCCAATTAATCGATTAATTCAAACATAAACTTAAAATTATATTCACTATACAATTATAAGAAGAATAAAAAAAAACTATTTTCCGTAAACAATCGCGTTTTAATTAATTTGCGTTTTTTTCGAGGTGAATTTTGTGCGATTTTTTTGGGTTAAACTTGGACAAAAAACGTGAAACGCGAGAACGACTCGCCCGCGTCCGGTTACCAACGAACGCGCGTGTGTGTGTGTGTGTGTGTGTATAATGGGCGTATATATATCCTATTAATTTATATACACACACGTGTACACGAATACGGCGTGCCAATACCATTGCATAAAGGAGTACGTAGCACATGTAAGGGAGCACGAATGTCCCGCGAGAAGTCACGAGAGACTCTTCCGCTCCGTTAGCTCGTTTCTAATTGGTGTGCCTGCTGCCGCGATGGTTCTCCCCAAAAAATGTATAACGTCGAAACTCTGTATCGCGACACTGTGACTCGCGTCGCGCGTATAGAAACGCGATTCGTGTTTGAAGGAA
>OZ023257.1:3173074-3175574 GCA_964007305.1 Netelia melanura | reverse complement strand
GGAGGAATGCGATTTGAAAGAGAAGAATGCATTTTAATGATTTCATTGCCAGCTTCACCCGGAAATCATTGAAAATTGAGAATGTCGTTTGTGTCATGTACAGGAAAATTCGTAGAACGTGATTCCCATTGACAAAAACAAATCATCAATTTCCAAATTTCTCCCTCTCGTTTCGATGAAAAGTTATCATCGTCATCCCCATTTTGTTTTCTCCATCTCAAAAACAACCTCGCGATACCCGGAAGTTCGAAATGCAAATTTGTTTTCGCAAAAGGGAGTTAATGCATCGCGTCATTATTTAACACGTATACGCTTTGCAAAAAGGATACAGCGTTGTAGCGTTATATATGACGAGGGCGAGGGCCTTCTATGGCAAAGGAGAGCCCACGGGCGCAAGTTTTTCTGCCTTTTCCATTACTCCCGGAAATTTATCCCGCTGCGCGACCGCGTAGAAGGAGAGAGAGAGAGAGGCGTTTCGTAGCGCGAAGCCCCACGGACCAAGAGAGCGCGGTCAAAGAGCGTCGGATGGAGAAAAAGAAATACGAGCGTCGAGAAAAGGACCAACAAAAAAAAAAGAAAAAGAAACAGAAAGCGAAGAAAAAAGGGAAAGAGGAGGAGAGAGGGAGGAAGGATATGGAAAAAGAAACGAAGAATTCTTGGTACGCACAAGCGTCCTCGCAGCGGTCTCACATCAGTGCACATTTCTATGTGCATATCCCTCCTCCTCCTCCTCCTCCTTCTTGCTTTTAGCCCACCATTTCTCAATATACATATATAGTTTTCTACGCACCATAGAAATTCCTCGCGTGGATGTTTCCTTGCGAGTTTCGTAGTGCGTTCCTCGTCCTCGTCTTCATTCATTCATGAGAAGAAGCGCTGCCGGGCTTTCGAAGGAATCGGTAAAATCGAAGGGAGAGACACGAATGCGCGCTGTTCACGGGAGTGACGTGACTATTTCTCTCCCTCGCTCCTTCTCTCTCTCTCTCTCTCGCGCTTTCTCTCCCTCATTCTCTGTCGAATGCGCGAGCTCTCTCTTCGGCAATCGGGAAGAGCCACGGCAGGGAGAGAGTCCTTTAAAACCTGTATCGACGGAATTCTCGTGACGTACGAAGAGATGAGAGAGAGAGAGAGAGGAGGAGGAAGGAAGGAAAAGGAAAAAAACGGGAGAGAGTGTAAAAAAAGAAACTAGCATCTCGCTCGTGCTCAAGTCGATACTACGTATGCCATACGCTTTGCGAGTGTATTGGGAAACAGCGTGACAGGGGAGGAGGGATGGAGGAGGGTTAGTTCTTCCTGGTCATACGTCGTTGGTTCGTAGTGGGCGAGAGGATTTCTTGGACTTTCGAGAACGAAGGGAACGAATATTTTTGTCTCTTTTTCCTTGATTTCGTAACTGCTGATGGAAGCAGATATGTGAATAAAAGAATATGGAATTGTAGTTATTGAAAAAAGTTTCGGGCTGACAGGTTAAGTTCGAGATCGACTAATCTGTCAATTGACAGAATAGTGTGTGGAATGTGATGTTTTAAGGGAATGGGAGTCTAGACGGAGATCGATGAAAATTCTGTCAATTGACAGAAGCGGCTGTCAAGTTGACAATTGACAGAACATAATAGTTGACAGGGATGGTTATTTTCTGGAGACGAAGATAGTAGTGATAACAACGACGAAATCGATATGGGCGAAATATCAAATTGACAGAATGTCAAGTTGACAGTTGACAAAAAATAATAGATGACAGGAAAGTTTATTTTCTGTAAACGAGGACAACAGTGATAAGATCGATGAAATCGATATTGACAAAATCCGTAACTGACAGGATGTCAAGTTGACAATTGACAGAAAAAAAATAGTTGACAGAAAACTTTATTTTTTCGTAAACGAGGACAACAGTGATCGATGAACTCAATATTGACGAAACATCGATATCGACAAATTATAAAATTGACACAACATCGAATTGACAGTTTTGTCAAGACGGGCATCTGGGTCAAAATGACAAAGTGTTTGTTGAAACGCCTTGTAGACCGTCGCGTAGGATCAGCGGTAGATATAACCCGCGAAACCCTCCTCACTCTCTCTCTCTCTCACTCCCACTCTCTCCGGCGTTCTCTCAGTCTCGCGAGCTCTCGTCGTTCCGCCTCGATACCGACCCGATACACGTACTACTCGGCGAACGGGCAGGCGAGCAAGCAAGCAAGCAAGCAAGCAGGCAGGCGGCAGGCAGGCAGGCACAGAGAGCGAGACTCTCCGCTCCCGACAGCATGCAGCCTGCAGCAACGCTACGCCTGTGAAACTTTCGGAGCGAAGAGAGAAGCGCCGGGCGGTTCGTTCCCTCTCTCTCTCTCTCTCTTACGAACGAGAGAGTCTCTCCGGGCGATCAATCCTCTCTCGCCATGTCTCTCTCTCTCTCTTACCCTCGCTCTCCTCCTCCTGCTCAGAGCAACCACGCAACCCAACCAACCTGTGCAACCTCCACGTATCTATATATATCGTCGTA
>OZ023257.1:3120422-3172874 GCA_964007305.1 Netelia melanura | reverse complement strand
TGTTTCTCTTCCATTTCGTTCTTTTTTTCTTTTGGATCTGTTTCGTGAAGAGAAGTTTGTATTTAATGGCGAACGGTATTTTGGCTGTTTTGGGCCGGATTTTATGTTGCGGGAGTTTTAACGATTATTAGGGGAAGTTTCACGCCTTGGACATCGGCTATTGCGTTTCTTTTTATTTGTTCTTAGCAAATTCTTTTTTTCGTCGATTACCACTCCTGGACGAATGTCGAAACCTTGATCGAACGACCAATAATTTAAATTCGCGAATTGTTAATAAAGTCGACGAAAATGGCAATTTTTTTCTCCTGAAATTTACCCAAAAAAAAAAAAGAAGAAATTCGCCGAAAAATTTGAAGATTATCTCGTACGCGAGTCGATCCCCATTTCCAAGATCAAAATTATTCTTAAAAAATTGAAAACAATTTTTATGTCCCATTGTCACGATTCGGTACGTGATATTTCCGTCCAAAGATGGCGCGTTTAGTGGCAATTCTTGCAAGGATTAGCAGAAATAATCCGACCAGTGTATTTCATTTTTTTTTAAAGTCATAGATATTCAAAGAGTCAACCGTAGCATTAAAGACACTTCCATGGTGCGTTCGAGCACAATAGTGAGACACGTGGTGACCCGAATCTCCGCAAGGGTGCTTTTCCGACTTTCGTCACGGTCAATTCGTGAACGTGTAGAAATGTGAGATTTTTCACAGCTCGAACCGGAGAAAATCGATGCCGCGCCGAATTCGACGAAAAAACAAAATAAAAATCACGATAGTTTTTTTTTGTCACGATTGTTTACGTATGATATGATTAGAAAAATAATGAAATCTATTCTATTCTTACATTAATTATCATTAATACTTGATAACAAAATTAATAATAACAATCATAATAATAAATAATAATAATAATAATAAATAATACAAAGACGAAGAACTAGAATAACAAGAATAAGGATAATAATAATAATAATAATGTGTGTAAAATTATTAAAAACATAATTATAAGGATAAATGTATTGATAATTAATAGTTAGCAATAAAATTAATAATAATAATAAAAAATAATAATAAGAAGAAGTACTAGAATAATAAGAATAATAAGAATAATAATAATTAGAATAATAATAATAATGGTAATAATAATAATAATAATAATAATAATAAAAGTGACTGGTTGTTAGCGGGAGTATGACGAAAGATCATCGTCACATATAATTTCATGCCCTTTTGCGTTGACTCTATTACGGGAAGAATACGAGGGGCACCGACACGCAACAAGTGCGTCCCTGAAAGCGCACTTTTCTCCCCTCCATGCCGCCCCCCCCTCCTCCGCGCTCCCCGGTCGCCGCTAGAGAAGACTATATAGTGGTACGCTCTTACCCGCGTGCCCCGCTCTTCGACGCTTTCTCACTCTCTGGTACCCCTCGCGTCTCAATCTCGAGCCCTCATCATGTTTTAATTTCACGGTCAGCTTTCCTCTCGGCCGCTGGACCGACGCCCCTCCCTTGACCACTTCCCACTCTACTCCTCGACCCCCACCACCGTCGCGAGTTGGGAAGTGGGCGTGGCCTCGGCGGTTCCACCACTCTCCGTTCCGCCGCACTGCGAGTGCGCCGAGTGGTGGGGGACGAACGGCGAACGAGGGGAATGTCGAACGAGGGTGAGTGTGGTGGGGATGATGAGGAGTGGAGAGGGAAGGGGCGACGGTCTTGCGGATGTTGCATCGCGCTTGGATTTTGCGTGAGAGGAAAGCGCGAGACTTTAAGCCGATTTTAACCCTCTATCCTAGATCGACGTTTTTTCAGCGTTTTGTTTTGTTTCTGGGTAGTTTGCAATTTTGGGAAGAGAAATTATTGCGCGTTTTCCGTAATGGCCAAATGTGAACTAAATTCTATGTAACTTCAAGTAAGGTTAGGAAAAAATTGTTGGGGTAATTTTTGTATCGAATGTAATAAAAGGAAATTATTTATCCGAGACGTTAATAAAATTTGACTGAAAATTATATCCTTCTGTTCAGATTTATACAGATTTATAGAGAAGTTTGACTAATTTTTATAAATAAACCTGTTTATAGTAATAAAATTCACTCTGGCTCAGCTTGAGCTACTGAAAAATTGCGGACGAACGCGACAGTTCTTTCGCATACCCGGTCCATGCATCTACTCACTTCTATACTGTTAGCTTAGATATAGTTCAGTTTTTTCAAGCTAGAGGACACCACTTCTCCACTTACCGACAATCAGCCCGCAGAATTCTTATGGTAGATTTCCTAACAGTAAGAAAGTTATCGACGCGAGCTGTGTTGGCTTATGGTATTTATCGTACGAGAGCAGTGTACCGACCGTGGTACAGTCGATACACTGCTTCTAGGGCCAAGCTAAGGGCTGCGTTCATATAGCTAGTACGCAGCGTGCCCGCGATCGAGTGCAAGGTCACGCTCGTTGCGTGCGAACTGCAATTGGCACCCTTGCTCCGTGACATTAGTGTCGAGTTCATGAGCAATGTTCGCGCCGTTTGAAACATCATTCGGTGTGGCTTGGGTTTTAAGAATTACGATGCTACAAAATCAGCTGTTTTCAATCAATGAAAACGCAGAGAGTCTCGTTCCTTGTTATCATTGTGGATGCACATAGCCGAGGCACTCTCAACGTCCGTGAATCGTCGCACACAGTGGGATAACATTGAACAGCTGGAACACCGTTTACTTCATCCTTTTTTTTATTTATCATTTTCTCTCTCTTTCGCAAACATCGATGGTAGTCGTGAGAGTGGTGTGGCGTTGTATTATGTCGAGTATCATTGTCCGACACAAGGCACGTGTCGGGGATATGGGATTCGTTCGAATAATAAATCAACCGTCGCGTTGCAATCGCGTATAACGAATAAGTACGGCCAAGTGATACACGACAGAGTGAAAGAAAGAAAGAAAAACCCGAATAACAGCCGAGGAAGACGGTGAAAGAGCCGTTTAAACGAATGACGAGAGAAAGAGAGTTCCTTCGATGCGATTGTCAAGATAAAAGTTTTTTTTGTTATCCCGTTATACGGGAGGGTGGCGTGAGATGTCTTGGCTTGTTTGTTTTCCATGGTCGGAAGGTATCAAGAAGAGAGCCTGTAGATACCTTCTGCAACGTTATCTAGGACAATTTTTGGAGGAAAAACTTACTCTTGATCAGTTGACCGTAGATCTTTACAATGGAACTGGTCGAGTCACCAACGTTAGCCTGGATGTACAGGTGAATAAGTGAAATTTATTATAAAACAACAAACAAACAAAAACAAAAATATTTTCCTTTGTCTTCTTATCTATTCCAATGTCGCATTAAGACTCTCGAGCGCTACTCTCCATCGCGCTTTATGCACATACATTAACCCTTTAGCACTTTGACGCATTGCTTGATACTTTATTCCAGTCTTGTTAATTATATCGCACATTCTTCAGCGCCTCGATATCTTTATGCGCATTAGTTACAAATCAAGAATTCTTCGCAGTACTTAAAAGTTATCGGTCATTAGGGTCTTGTTCTTAGTAACGGAACACATTTTTCTTACTTCACAAAGAAGAGGAAAAAAAAAACAATAAGCGATGCATATTATTATTTCTAATTATGAGACAACAGGGAATATTTTTTTTTAGGTAGTTTATATATGCAATGTCAATGGAGAATAAGAATTATTCAACAATTTCAGCTAGTTATTATGAAAATATAAAATCAATCGTGAATAGTAATTTTGAATGCTATGGTGCGTTGTTTCATTTCAGGCACTCAACGAAATGGGCGAACAACAACATCTGCCATTGGAATTTGTCGATGGCTTTATATCAGAGATGTCCGTCAGTATACCTTGGTCCGCGCTACTCAGCGAGGCTAGCTATGTCGAGGTCAAAGGACTTAGGTTGACCGTACAACCAAGACAAAGAACCGAGTCCGGTACCTCGATGTTCGAATCGATGTGGAGCTCTATGACATCTAGCATGCAACTCGCCCAAGAATGTCTTCAACAGGATGCCAACAATGCGGGCAATTCCCAGCCCTTGGAGGGCGTGGAATTGTTCGCACAGGCGATAGATTCCAGTAGGTTTTCCGCACTTAGATATTTTATTAATGCATGAAAAATGAGAAATATTTCATCTTCATAAAAAAATTGAACTCGTATGTTTCATTTGTTGCAATTTTCTTTTTTAGTTCTGTGTCGAGTGAAGGTACGGTTTCTCGATACAGTAATACGCCTGGAACATGTGCCCCTCGATTCATCAACCGGAGTGGCAATGGAGATGTCGATAAAAAATTTGGAATATTCGGACGAGGCGGGTTCCGATCCGAGCAACGTGACTCTTGAGGCAAATCAACCGAACAAGGGATATGTCGTATCCGCGTTCACGATAAAACGCTTTTATCTCGAAGGCGTCAGCTTTCACACCGATGAATTTCCATCGCGCGCCAGAACTTTCTCACGTAGCGTCATGACAATGAGCAGAGGTTCGACACCCGATTCTAAAGTGAGAATGAACGAAATATGAACCTGCGCATATAATGGCGATCGGCGAAAGACAAAAATATTAATGTCCAATGATTTTATTTTACAGAATTCCGATGGTCAATTTTCATCCGCACAAATATCACCGTCGCAACAGACTCAAACGCCACCTGACAAAAATATGATCAACAACTTGAGCGAGTCTAATCCGATAATGTTTGCCAAGCTCACAGGACGTCAGGAGATTCGATTGAAAGTTAAACAGGGTGAGGGTGTTTCAGGGCCAAAAGTGAGTCTCGTTCGACGAATAAATCAAATTTTCAAAAAACACTGTCCTTAAATTCCCTCTTGTTCTAAATATATTTTCTGTTACTTCAGGTAGAACTCGAAGTCACACTGGGCTCTTTCATTTCATTTCTGAGTCCACGGCAAGTTCACGTTCTATTGGAACTTGCGCATGGTCTCGCATCTCCGGATTTGGAGGACATGAGTAACGTTGCCCCAAGAACTTGTACAGAAAAACCAATGGCGGGCAGCGATTTTAATCGTGTCGAGAGGGAATTGATGCATCAGTTGCATCCAACGCAGGGTCTACGATCGACGGTATATTCTTTTCCTCAATACCGAAATGAACGTTTTCGTGAATTTTGGTACAAGTCTTAAGTTTTATTATGATTATTCTCGATAATAGGATTTGCGGCACACTCAAGGCTGGTCGACGGCCTCGCTGGACGAGTCCGACAACGAGGAAGAATTTCTACCGATGCGCTTACCCGGTCTAACATCGATGAGCGATTCGACCTTGACGAACAACATGAGCATGGACGGCAGTATAACTGCTAGTAGTGTAAGTTCGAAGAGCTCATCGACGAATTATCCGAAGCAACCGAAGCATCGAACAAGTGCCGACAACGATCCAACAGCGGAAACTTCACAGTTTCATGTTCGCGTGTCGTCGATAGCGATCGTACTGTTGCACGAAGATATACTGACGACCTCGATCGAGGGTCGTGGTTTGACGAGTGCCAGCACCGAGCAGATGAAAAACGCGGCTGAAGATTTTTTCGAAAAACTTGGAATATTCGCGGCCTATGGTTACGGTAATAAAAACTTCGAAAAAGCCTCGAAGATGTTTCTAGTTGCGTGTCGCCTCAGTCATATCAGACTCTTGGCTGCGCCCTTGGTGATCGAGGGTAGTGAAAAAACGACCCCGCAAGCTTCGGCCATAACGGGGAGTCTGAATTTTGCCAGTCTAGAGATTGTCGAGTGTCTCGTCGACGCGAGCAACGGCAGAACCGAAAGTCCGAGTATTGAATTCGTCGAACTTTTGGCTTTTCCCAAGGACACGTCCGAGAGTCATGGATTCTCGAATACGACGGATTTTCGAATGAGATTCAAGTACACCGAGAAAGCTGTTAGACATGGACAAATCACAAAATTTGCCCATCCGCGAACGGAGATTGAGTGAGTTATTAATTAATTTTATTATCAGCATTTCACCGTATGATTATTTTATATCATTTTGTTATATTCGTGGATATTTCAGCATTCAAATGGAACAATGCAGGAGCGAATTGGATATCACAATTATCGACAGAATATCTGCAGTTCTCAATCCTCAACCAATTTGCACGTGCAATCCGAGTTCTATCATCAGAGATCCTGCGGTAATTCATTTACAAGGCAATGAACGACCATGATCGTGTACACAGTTATAATTCCACGTTTTTGTTTGCAGAATCAACAAGCGCTGTTTTATCAAGCCGTTGAAAGTCCTTTGTTGTCCGACTCTCGTGTTGACACGAAAATATCTTCACCCCGTGCCATTATAAAAGTCAGGTAAGAAGGATAAACAAAGGAGAGTTATTTAATTTATAATTTCCAATCTCATTGTTTTCAAATTATCTTTTTCAAGATTTCCAGTGCCTGATCTAAGACCTCTCCACGACATGAGTCGCGTTCCCTGGTGGACAAGATCCGTAAGATCGGATTTCATCACACTGACCTTAAACGAACTGCAGATTCATTCCTCAACGGAGAGTCGCGCTCACCATTTGGCTCGTCACGAGGTACAATGTCGTCGTTTGTCTCTGAACTACACCGAGGCGGATTCAGACGTGCCTGTAGAGATCGGAGTTGCACAGGCTGACGAGAAGGCCTACTCGTCTCTGCCGCAGGATAGTGAATTCGGTTTGCCACGTATGGTCGTAACGATCTATCCGACGAATCTTTGCGGTCCATTGGAGGACAGTTCGGAAGGTGAGCCGGACTCGAGCTTGGACGACACGCTCGAGCACGCGCCGCGTCATCAGCCTTCGCCATTTAGTTCCAAGCGTGTCATACACGAGTCCGACACTCCGCATAGCGAGCCTCATCACACCTACACCGAGAAAGACGAGGCTGAGCACAGAGAGGGCGAAGAACTCGTGATACCCGGAAATCGTCAGGAGATGTTGGAATTTATGGAGGAAGGAACGCGAGGAGCGAAAATTCAGATTGAGATCGCTCTACCATGTCTTTCTGTGCAAATACCATCGAAGCATCTCTACGAGTTACTCTACAATCGAATTAATACCGATCTCTTTCTTTGGGAACCATCCGCACCCAGACCAAAATACATGTCTCACACAGACAGTCATATAGGGCTCGATCTTGCTTCGACGCTTCTTCAAGAATCGGTCTATCCAAGTAAATTCAGCATGTGCAAAAGCGGCATACAGTACGACACGGACTCGGACTCGGACGACGAGGGTATTTATCAGTCAGCTGCTGAGCGCAGCACACGACATATCACCTCGAGATTACCTCGCAGCGGTCAAAGTAGACTAGCTCTGACCTTCACAATCGGTCAAGGTTTGCTGAGCATGTACACCCCAGTTCGCGACGTTTCCGCCAACGTAATACCCGGACAACAGGGTGAACTCGTCGTGAGACTGGAAGACGCGACGATATTTTCCGTCACTGTTTACAAAGGCAATGCTAATTTGGGTTATGTCTGCGCAATGGTGAAAACACTCTCGTTGAATCATTGCGGTCTGACGACGACACCGTCGCAGACTCCACCACTGAGACCGATAAACAGTGTCACACCGAGGCATTGTCAACCGGCGATCTACAGAAGCGAGAATGGAAAGGAAGTTGCAAACCCCGGGGAGAAAGACATGCTTAGCGTCGCTGTGAGAATTCAAGCCGCTCATCAGACTCATCGTATCAAGATCTTCCGCGTCGCGGTTGGTATAAGAAACTCGACGCTCAGACACAGAATGTGCCAACCACAGACTTCCTGGTTCACGGAACTCATGGACGGTTTGGACGTTGCCGATCATCCTGTCGCCGGTTACAATCCACCTGGCATACTCACGGAGCTTCATCTTCATCTCTGGGATTGCGCGGTCGATTACAGACCTCTTTATCTTCCTCTTAGATCAATGGTGACACTCGGCAGTTTTTCCGTGTCCAGCAATATCGCTGCACGAACGAACACCTCCACGCTGCGTTTCATCGCCGAAGATCTGGCTTTCTTCATCTCCGACAAATTAGGCAATTACGTAGATCTGCTTCGCGACTACGTGTGCGTCATGGATCTAGGATTGTTCGAACTTTCGCTTCGACTCAACGAGAAGATGTGCGGTGGCGCGCCGAGGGTCGATCTTCGCGCCAGTAACAATGTTCTCCACGTGAGAACCTGTTCGGACTCCGGTCGCGCTCTTACTCAATTATTAACGTATTTCGCAAGCGACGGAGATCTCGCACCGAATTCCTTGAGCACAGAGAGCATCGCTGTCCCAAGCTCGGGTGACGAGGAGAGTCTCTTGGGCGAGGAGAGTATTAATAACTTGAGCAAGAGCCAGGTGGAGCGTGTCAATAGCTTGATGGAAGAAGCAATGGCAGACACTGTCAAGGGCACGACTGTCGATGCAGCTGGAAAATCACCCGAGTCCGACACCCAGGTGGAAGTTTTCTTCTTCCCGGACGAATCGAATCCAGCTGGTCAGAGTCCACCGGAAATGTCCAACAACAATACAGCCACTTGTAACGTGTCGAATCGAGGCGTTGAATCCGACGATCCTGACGAAGATTTTTGTATCCTTGGAGAGGAAGCTGGAGCAGGAATAATGCCAAGACACGGTGTACCGGAAGTACGCTGGCTGTGTCAGGAATCGCTGCGGGTTGTTGACAATCATTTCGCTGTACCACTTGGCAAGACCGATTTGCTCAAAGCACCTAGACACTTTCCACCTGCGATACTGCGTTACACCCTCTGTGAAATGACTCTCGTCTGGCACATGTATGGTGGCAAGGATTTTGGCTCGTCCCAGCCTTGCAGCAAGAAACACGTGACCATCGACGATTCTTTGCATCGCGTCGATGCTCTGACTCAGGGAAGAAGTAGATCGGCGGTTACAGGTGTTGGTTTCAGTAAAATCAGTCCGAACGAGGTGCGTTTCGGAAGTGTTCCCAATTCACCTCGTGCCAAGATCAAAGAACCGATCGTGGATTGGCACACGCTTGGTGGTCCGGGTAGACAGCAGGACGTACTGATGGAGCTTCAGTTGAACAAAGTTCGTTTTCAGCACGAATCGTATCCGGAAAACACGTCGGAAGCATCGAGACAAGTTTTGTTGATAAGCGAGATCGAAATACGGGATCGTTTGGCCTCGTCGCATATTAATAAATTTTTGTATCAGTACAGCAGCGAAGCCAGACCACGACAGACACACGCTAATATGTTCGCTATGAAAGCTGTGCACGTCCGTCCAGATCCAAAATTGAACGCGCAAGAGTGCTGTTTAAAATTGAGTCTATTGCCTTTACGTCTCAACATCGATCAGGACAGTCTGCTGTTTCTGATCGATTTCTTTACCGAGCTGGCTGGCAATACGAGAACGAATCAGGACGGTACTAATGGACCGGGGAGCAACGTTCAATCAACACCTGGCTCCAAACAAGGCACACCCACTCATCATCCACCGGTCATGAGCGTCAACGATCCTGGCACGGAAGTCGCGAATGCTAATGCGACGAAAACAGATGTAGCTGAGACTAATGTTGTCGATCGAAATTTATTAATACTCCTCGAGGATGAATTGACGATCAGGGAGAACAAGACGAAGGTCAAAATTACTAATGGACAGCAAGAAGACAGTCAGCCGATATACTTCCGGTTTGTCCATGTTTTTGTTCCTAGCTTTCTGTTTTTTTACACTCCACACTTTTATGAAAATGGCTTAAGGGTATATTTGTTTTCAGGAGCGTGATATTCGCACCGGAAGTTCTCGTCAGATTGGACTACCACGGCAAACGCGTTGATCTTACTCACGGTCCTATGGCTGGTTTGCTCATGGGTTTGGCGCAGCTCAACTGTTCCGAATTAAGACTGAAAAGGCTCTCGCATCGTCACGGTCTTCTTGGCTTTGACAAACTCATGGCTTATCTACTGTCCGAGTGGCTTCAGGATATTAAGAAAAATCAACTGCCGAGCTTGTTGGGAGGTGTCGGGCCTATGCATTCTTTGGTACAATTGTGTAAGTATTCGAACGTGAAATTACACGCGAGGATTTGATTTAAACAAGCAATTAAGAAAATTTATACTTTCCGTAGTTCAAGGAATTCGTGATCTGTTCTGGTTGCCAATCGAGCAATATCAAAAGGACGGTAGAATCGTTCGTGGCCTTCAACGTGGCGCAAACAGTTTCACGACATCGACGGCAATGGCTGCTTTGGAACTCACATCGAGACTCGTCCATGCGATACAGAGCACAGCGGAAACGGCCTACGATATGGTCAGTCCGGGTCCGAGCGTTAGACGCAAAACAAAGGGTCAGAAGGGACGTAGAAAGCGATATAGTCAGCCACTAGATATCCGGGAAGGAATGGCAAACGCTTATATGCTAGTCAAGGAGGTTCGTAATTCGTTCATAGTGAAGAATAGAACGTTTAGAAAGAAGCTTGCATGAAAAGTAAAGTAAATAATTGAAAAGTTGTAAGATCTAGAAACGATAAAACTCTCAGTGATGTTTAATATTTTCGCACGTATTTTTCAGGGCTTGGGAGAAACGGCAAATCAGTTGGTGCGCGTAGCGAGCGAGGAGCACGAACAAAAAGGCGTGTCGGGCGCGGTCGGTGGAGTTCTTCGTCAGATTCCACCGACCGTCGTAAAACCGATTATTCTCGCGACCGAAGCAACGAGCAACGTACTGGGTGGCATGAGATCTCAATTAGTACCGGATGCTAGACGCGAGGCGGCCCAAAAGTGGAGACACGATTCTCGCGACACGAATTAGGTATATTTTTTTTATCCATACAATTATTATATTATAAATACCGGCAGCACGCCCTAATAGTTATCGTGCGTTATGGAGAGCTAGAGAGGACGGATACGGAGAGAAATGGAAGGGAGATGTAACTTGATAAATGAATTGAAATAGCGGTGATCTTCCTGCCAATCAAGAGTCGCGCAAATGAGTAATTTTAAGTCAATATTGGGAAAGACGCTAATTTCATTTCCTAACGATGAATCCCCGTGCATGCCTCGCAAAGGTATTTCATCTCAATGATTTATATTTAAAAGAAAATGAAATAAAATTGAACTGCGTTTGCAGAGTAATGTGGTGCGAGCGACGTATTAGAAGGTTTGCGTTTTTATTATTATTATCATCATTTATCACAACTGTTATGATTATTATGCTTTACACCGTTTAAGCTCGACGTAACGTTCCTCATTGTACGATGGAAACTCGACACAATTTATTGTATTTATAGAGGTCGATTGACAAGAAAAAGCTATATGTGTATATTTATATATGCAACTACACACACACATATAATCTATCGATATGTATATACTTTTATGCGTGTATCATTTTTTCTCCGCGCTATTTTTTTTTTTTTCACAGAAATCTATACATGCGTATAATCGTATATACAATAGATATGTATGAATTTATGCAAGGTAAGATTCATCGCTCGTATTGTATTTTTGTTCTAACGATGTGAATGTTTTCTACCAAGTGATCCATTGTATCGCAAAAGTTTTTTTATTAATAAAAGAAAAATCTTATGCAATTGCGCGAAATAGTAGTAAGAAATACGCGGAGAAATATACATTGTATTTTGAAGCAATTCAAAGATAATTATTGCACTTTTTATCATCGGGGGAGTACAGATCTTATTCTAGTTTTCTGCATGCTCGGTTACAGGTTCGAGTGTGGCAGTCGGAACTGCAGAACTCTGCGAGTCCACCAGAAGTTCCTTGAACGACTAGTAACAAGGAGAAACTTATTTTTGCTTTGACCATGTGAGTATTTATTACCGAGTGATTCGGTAGATATTTTAATGATAATTATCAAATTCGATCTTACCGATCGTGGAATATGCACATGCCCTTATAATCCGGATGTTTAGTTGTAGGTTAAAGTTTGACCACCGCTACTGCAGCGCCCTACGTAGGACCGGCGAGGACGAGTAAGTGGCGCCCTCTATAGTCTCTTCCGCGGTAAGTGTCAGAGTGAAAGTGGCTGCCATGGGGATAACAATCATTCGTAAAATTCGTTCGTACTTTTTATTTGACGTAAGAATCGAGTAAGGTTTGGATTGATAAAATAAACACGGAAGTAAACTCGACGGAAGTATCGCGATATGTAACAGACGGTTGTAACGAGTGTCGATAAATTTTGTCGCGGAAATGGACCTTCTTGCTGAAGAGAATGAGCGTGATGGGTCGTTGGCGTACGGTAGCTCGAAAACATTGGATTATTACGAGAATTACGATCGCGAGGAAGATTACAGTGAGCTCGTGGAAGATGCAGAGGTGGACACGAGTCCTGTTGACATTACCGAAGCTACGTTAAAGCAAATCGAGCGTGAATTGTGTCTGATAAGACTGTCTTGGCCAGACGTCGTTCTTGGCGATTCTCGCGCGCATTTGCCCGAAACCTATCGGACGGTCAGTGACAAAGAAAAAGTTCTGCTCTGGCACGCGGAAAATTTTCGTAAACAGTATCACACGATCTATAGAGATAGAAAACCGTTGCTCATGGCTTGCGACAACGAGTGCGGCGTTCAGGTATGAAAATACGCATCCTAAATTTCGGTGCATCTTAATCGTGCGGAGGTGGACGTTGTAACGCCGCCATCTTGAATTTTCGCAAAGTCCGTTGACACGAGTATCAGCGCCATGATGCGGTAGAGCGTGGAACTATTTTTATGAAAAACAATTATTCCTCCAAATACCAATGAAAAATTAACAAATCATAATTATTTAATTCTGATTTATCATTCCTCCGTGCTTTAATCAGAAAATTAATAAAAAAAAACTTCGTTTCCAGGTGACAGGAAGGAATTCAGGTTAAATACGACACAGTGCTTTTTTTCTAAGATTCAATCGTTTAATTTAACTGACGTAATTAACTGCATATCAGGAATTTGTTCTAATACACTCGACTCTCTCTCTCTCGCTTCTTTTTTATTATTACTTTTGTTTCTTTCGCATCATCTCTAGTTTCTAAATAATAAAAATAAACTTCGCTATACATTTATCCATACGTTGCGGTATTCAGTGTTTTTTTCTTCTTCTTTTTTTCCTCTTTAGCGTTCTTTTTTGTTGTCAAATTCTTCTCATACGCGCTACAATACCACGTTCAATCGCGAATCGCACATACACAATCATCTATATACAAAAAGAAAAGTCGTACGCCCGGGACGACGCTCGAATTCTTCGCTTTGGTTTTTCTTATAAATATACTTTGCCATGGCCCAGGTTCTTCGGCGCCGTGAAACTCGTTTCTTTGTTTTGTTTTTTTTTTTTCTTCTAAATCTCAAATTCTTTTTTTTTTTATTCCTCTCTTCGTGGAATCCGCTCGTGTGACTCGACGAACGATCGATTAAAGAAATCTTCATTATCATCATCATAATAATTCTTTTTTTTTCTCCTCTTCTTTTTTTTCTCCTCTTCTTTTTTTTCCATCAAGCATTCTCAACGCGCGCTCACTATTAATTCGGATACAACAATCGTATTTTACGTTTTTTTCTTTTCTCATATTTTATTTTATTTCTTTATATTCTCACAGTCATCTCGCGGATTCCGCGAAATTGTTCGTTCGCAACTTTATTTTTTTTTCTACTTTTTCTATTTTTTTTTTTTCAAGACTCGAGATATTTTCGACGCCGAAAGTCACGAGGTAAAAACACGCGACGCTCTCAAAACACACACACACACACACCGCCGAAGATAATATCGCCTTATATACATAAAGTTTTTACGCAATAACAATGTACACATTTTCTTTTTTTTTCTGTTTTTTTTTTTTTTTTTTTTTCGCAACTTCCGCCACAAGCCCGTTCCATTTATTTCTTTCCTTTCTTTTTTCAAATACTTTAATAAAGATTTCTTCTTGGACTTTGATAATTTTGTTATTTTTCCAACAGCGAGACTGGACGAAAAGCGCAGGGTGTGTTTTCAATACCAACAAATTTATTTTCACTTTTTTTTTTCTTACTCGATAATCTTTATGAATTTTTTTGTTTTCTTTCTTATTCGCAGAAATTCGTTTCGACGAGTATCAGGCCGAGTACCTTGCCCTATCCGGAGCTTTACACTTGGCAGGGATGCGCTAAATTTGTATGCGATCATCTTGAGTACGAGCCACCCAAAACGCCTCGCAGAATGGTGAGTCGTTTTTTTTTTATATCGAGTTTACATTTAATTTCCAGTTTTTAATTTCATTTATTATTTGATTTTTGTTTTTTCTCGCTTTTGTCCTTATAGAACGGAAAGAATTTCCACGCACTTGAGAAAAGTTTGGGAACGCACGAGAAACATGAACGAGGAATTTCTTTTGTCGGATTCGTGGAATAAACGTTCACGCGGATTGGAAGTCCGCGTTAAGATCGTCCGGAAATTTTAGAGATCGATTGGAAAGGATTCTCAAACTTTTCTCCCCGACGTAAAATCGAAAAGATGGCTTCACTTTTGTTTTGTTTTGTTTTGTTTGTTTGCATTACGGGCTACTGATATGAAGTTTGGACCTTGACCACCGACGATACAGTCGGGCGATGCGACGGGAACAATTTTTGTATTGTTTTCTTTCTTCGCGATTCCGTCAATTATTTTTATTTAGCTATTTATTAAATTTTCGTTTGTTTTTTTTTTTTTTTTGCTTCTTCTTTCTGTTTAATAATTAAACAACGCGATTGAAAGATTGTGTGTATACGTGTGTGTCGCGTTGTACGTTCGTGTATGGAAAACGCGCGACGAAACAATTTCCGCGGATCTCTGCCGATCGAGAGAAAAATAAAGGGAAATCGAAAATCGTTTTTTTATATTATCGATTTGTCGTTTCTTTTTTTTTTCTATCTTGTTTTTCTTTTTTCAACCATTTTTGAGAAACTCTCGCGCGCAATCTCATTCCCATCTAAAGCTCTCATTCACGCTTAAATAATTAATGGAATAACGAATAGAATCTCGCACGTCAGCACTTACAACTTAAATTACTAATTTCATCAATTACAAATTTGGTATATCCTCTTATGTACAAAGTAGTTTTAGGGAATTGGGCGAAGGAGGATCGAGAGGAAGGGGGACTTATAATTCTTTTTTTTTTTGTTTGTTTTTGTTTTTGGAAGGAGACAAAGAAACAAAAAACCTCCGGGTAAACACACCGAGACCAACGAGCGCAAAAGAAATTGGATCGAAGACGTTTAAAATTCTACAATCTCTTTGTGACGATAAATTTACAACGATCAATGAGGAAAGACGTATCGAGAGATAGACAGAAAAAGGGACAATGTCGCAAGATCTCGTGGCAATTAAAAAAAGGATAATTCACGTCCACCCAGAGTCCTCGTGGTTTTAAAATCGTATCAACGTCGAACGATCTCGGACAGTAACACATAGTCGATATTCGACCACCGATAAAATCAACCACGGGATATTAATCGATTCATCCCCCCGAGAGAGAAGAAAAAAGAAATTTTTAAAAATACACACAAAACTAATTAAATCACAAAAATCGTCTTCGCGATTCGATTTTGTTTCATCGAAGCCTTAATAAAAGTAATTTTAATTCGGCTACTATCTCTCTTGGCGATTAATCTCAGTTTTCGATCCCTCCCTTCGCGACGGAAGAGAAGAAATAAAAAAAAGAAAAAAAAGAAAAACAAATAACGAAAAGAAAGAAAGAGAAACAAGAAAATATAAACATCACAATCCGCCGAAATTATTCTACTTCCTGCTCTGCTTGATACCAAGCGATTGGGACGATTTCTTCCTACATGATTTCAAATTGTCCAATAGATACTTGAACTGCATGATCTGTAGTCTCGTGACGGCAGGATCGGAGCATCGATCTAGCCATTTGAAAAATTTCTCGCCGTGTTCAATCGCTTCCTCGGTGCTGAGAGGTGGTTCGTCGTCGCGTTCGTCGATCTCGATCTCGTCCATGTTCAAGCTACGTTTGACGTTCTCGTTGTTGTTGTTGCAGAGTACATTGTCGAGGAGGGCTCGCGTCTTGCTCGGTGATTTTTTGGCAATGGGTGTCGCTGCGACGGGAGTCGGCGAGCCAAGGGAGAAGCCGCACTGTTTGTAATATTGCCAGAACCACGAGCCGTCGTGCGGACTGACGCTTGGATTGAAGGAAGCGGACTGTTGTCCCATCAATTGTTGCTGTTGAGTGAGCCAATTCCAAAGGGACTCGTCCGGTTTCTTGACGCTCGTAACACCGCCATCCTTTTTGCCACAATTTTTCGCTTCACCGCGTGGCAAACCAACGAGACTGTCGTTGGTTTTCCTAGGTGATGCGGGTACCGGAGTCGACGGCGCTTCTGCCGCTGCCGGTAGACTCTTTCGCGTACCGGTTTTCACTCCGGAGTCCATTTGCGTTGGCGCTATCGCCGATATACTGTGCCTACCGCTTTTGCCACCGCCGCTCTTCGTGTATTGAAGTCCGTTCTCAACGAGACCAACGGCAGTGCTGTGCGGCAAACCCGCCTGTAAATTAAGAAGATTTTTGGCCATGTTAGTGGCGCTACCGGTGCCTGAGAGTAGTCCCAACTGTTGCAACAAGATGGCGCTGTTCTCTGGTCTCATGCTAGCCATACTCGTCATGAGGCTCATGTAATCGATCTTGGATACGGCGTCGAGCCTCGACTCGTTCTCGGAATTTTCATTGACGTAACTCGAGGCACCGGGACCCGTGCTCTGATCGATTTTGGCCCTCTTGGCCGCGGGACCGCCACCCTCGTCCTCGCTCGAGTGATTCGCCGCCGAGGCGGCCATTGCCGTAGCCGCTAAATTCGTACCGGACGAAGACGCTGGCGAATGTACCTCGCTGTCCGGTGTCGAAGAATTTCTCGCCATTCCACGTATCTTGTGCTCGGATTTGCACCAACCCCTTAAGGTTGATTCTGGTACACCGATGTCACGTGCC
Source organism: Netelia melanura (assembly GCA_964007305.1). NCBI lineage: Eukaryota > Metazoa > Arthropoda > Insecta > Hymenoptera > Ichneumonidae > Netelia > Netelia melanura. The sequence goes on along the minus strand of OZ023257.1, from coordinate 3,155,971 downwards.
ACGGAAGCTTTGCTCTCGCCTTCGTGAACTCTCTGTATCGCCTCCATCTTCTCGGACGCGGAGAGGGCGCGCAACGGACGTTTGCCCGGTCTCGCTGTCTCGCCCCTCATTCCCACCCTCAAATTGTTACACCGTAAGGAAGTATCTTCGACGGTGCTCGTACCGTCCTCCGACGTTTCCTCGTAATCACGACGTTTCGACCCTATCGTGAAATCTCGATAACGATCAATTTGTTGTTGTTGTTGTTGTTGCTGCGACGAATCGTTGTTATAACGATTCTCGTCGTAGGCAAGCCTTGACACGAGGTAGTCCAGCGTGGCACGGCTTACCGACGTTGCGCCCCAAAGTCCTTCCACAATTGATTCGATCTTTCCCTTCTTGAAGATCCCAAATTATGTCTTCTACTATCTCTTCCCTCTACCCCTTTTACCTTCTTTCTTTATTCTTTTCCTAAATCCTGATCTTGTTCTTCTCAATCCCTTTCAAATCTCTCCTTGATCCTTAATACGACGTCCTTGATACGACCTTGCTCTCATCACAACCCCATCAGTAACCAAAACAAAATATCTCTTCTTGCCCGGTTTGTTTTCAACGCGCTCAGCTGCGATCAGGTGACTTTTGAGTGGCAGTTGTAAATAATAATAGTAACCTCGTTGTCTCTCTCACTGTGTTCTATGTGTGTGTGTGCGCGAGTCGAGCGGTTTTACGAGAGAAAAGTGGGGAGGGATAACAGATGGCAAGGTTCGCGGTGGCACATGCGCCAGCGGAGTAATAAAGAGGACGTTTTTTATGAATGAAACGACTCCCACCACTCCTTCTCTATCTCTCTCTCTCTATATATATATACAAGCTATCTCGCTCTTTCAAACTCCAAGTCCTCCCCCCTCCTCTCGCCGCCAACTTTTTTCTCCCGTCGTGCTCGCCCTTTCTCTCTCTCTCGCACGGTCGTTCGTTCGGTTCCTCGTCGCGGCCGCTCGTCTGCCTCACCACAGCCAATCCAACCTCCGCGCGGGAAACAATATTATTGCTCCACCACGAGGGCGCAAAGCCGTTGATACATTCGCGCGCGCGAAGCTTGTTTCTTCTTCTCTCTCTCTCTCCTTTTTTTTTCTTCCTTCTTTTATTTTTCACCTCCCTCTCGCTTCGTGTGCGAACACAACGTACAATAACAACGGGGAGCGCGCGAGTGGTATCGCTGTCGCGCTAGTTCGTGTTTTTCTTCTTTTTTCTGTCTCTCTCTCTCGCTTTTCTCAACGACTCTCTCTCGCTCTCTCTCCTCTTTGCTTCTTTTTCTCTCGACTCGAATCTCTCTCTTCCTCGCTCGCTGTCTCTTATCTCCTCTTCGCGGCTTTCGCGCGAGAGAACGTTCACACTCTTGGGAAGACAAAGATGCCAGAGGACACACGCACAGCGGTCACGTCGCTTCGTCCGACACCAACCGCGATACTAAGAGCTCGGATCTATACGTGTGTCTCTTCGTGTGCGTTAGATTTTTGTCCTGGCACGAACGATGAGGAGGAGGAGGAGGAGGAGGAGGGGGGGAGAGAGTGAAGCGTTCGCGTTGCAATCAAGACGACCGGTGAGTTCTTCGTCGCGTCGAACGTCGTTTCTGTTATTTTCTTTTTTTCTCTCACGCGAGACACGAAGTCCTCTCCTTTTTTCTTCTCTGTCTTTCTCGCAAACTCCAACACCGTTCGCGACGCTTATTCGTCTCCTCCTCCTTTTCTTCTTTCCTCCTTCTCGGAAATCGACAAAATTCGTCGTTCTTTTGTCCCCGAATATCAATCTTACTTTCGTTTCTTTTGTCTTCGCGGTTTTATCCCAAATTTTCAGATTGAACAAAATGGCGTTTCTTATTGTTTTTTAAAATATCGTTTCCGTTTTAAAAAATCTTTGGCACCGAAACTCACAGACACACGGTAACACCAATCACCGAGACAATCACCGATTGTTTATTTTTTTTTTTGGTTTCTTTTGTCTAGCCGAGTTGACAAAAAACCAAGAATTCCTTTCCTTCTCAATTTTCCGTCTTGGTCGTGTAAAATCGTTATTAAACGTAAACGTTATCTTTGAGAAGATAAACGTACCGGTGGAACAACACACGCACAATTAATTTCTTCTATTTCGCTCACTTGACTAGTGACGAAAATCGCGAAATCTCTCGATTTTGCCTTAAGAGAGAGAGAGCGGGGTGTTCTTCACGGTCGAGTGAAAAACACGCGCGCACCGCAACCAACACACACACGCACACACGGACACACACACAATGAGAAGAAAGAGAGTATACACACTCGACACGAACAAACACCAAACGTAGACGTACGAACACCGTGAAAGAAATTCGCGTTGGCACACCGATAAATATTCTCGCTCGACGATAATCCACGTCGAAACACGATCGTTGTTATCCCCGATAAACGGGAGCCAGCGGCGAGTACTCTCCTTCTTCCTTCACCGAAGGAGTCCAAAATTGTTTCGTTTTTCCGCCGTCGCGTCGTTGTCGTCGTTGTCGAAAAGAAACTTGTTTCTTTTTTTCTTCTTTCGTTCGTTTCTCTTCTCACAAATCCGTTCGTGATTTTATTATCGTTTATTTATATTTATATATATGTATATATGTATATATATATATATATATGTATGTATGTATGTATTTATATACACAGGGGTAAAGTAGAGACGTGAGATATTTCGTTTTCGAAGAAACACAGGAACGAAGAGCGTTGGTCGGTAGAATATTAAATATATATGTATATATATATTTTGTTTTTTTTTTTCTAGCGAGACGATAATGGCGAGTGAGAGTCCTCTCCTCCCTCCGGGTGAAGGGCAGAACGGACCGAAAAATATTATAATTTTTTATGTGTTGAGTATTTTTGTTTGTCTTCTTTCCTTTCCTTCTCTTCCTTCTCTCTCTCTCTCCTTCTGTCTATCTATCTATCTCCGTCTCCTTCCCTCTTTCTTTTTTTTTTACTCGTGGACCACGATGCTCTCGCGACGAACCGCGACGCTCAACTGTGCCGGTGGACGCCGGCTTTCCGCGGACTCGCGACGCCTCCTCTCTCTCTCTCGCTCTCTCTCACTCTTGTTCGCTCGCTCTTCTGTACTCCCCTTCCCTTGCTACTCGCCAATCCCCCCCTCCCCTCCTACTCCTCTTTTTGACGCTCCCCTCTCCCTTCGCTGACGCCAACGCCGCCACCGCCGTCGCGCGGTTCTCGCCCCCCCCCCTCCCTCCTCCTCCCTTTCCCGCCCGCCCTTCTCTTCGACGCCAACGCCGCGACTCCGTAGCTAACACACACGTACACCATCGATGCTATAGTTATATTATTACTATATATTTGTATATATGTGTGTATGTGTATGGGTTTGTACATGAATGTGTGTATAAAGGTTCTCCGATCGACGATCGCTCCCTCGCTCACACTCTCGCCAAATAAGTTTGACTCCCGATAGTTTTTTTTTCTATCCGTCTATCTACCCCCACCCCTCTCTCTCTCTCTCTCTCACACACACACACACACATTCTTTCGTACACTCGCCGCCTCGCGTTCGCGGCCTTTACTCGCGGATAGCTGTCCGACCCCTATTCGTAGCGACGATTCCCAACGATTTGTCCACGTACGTACACGGGAGAGACGAAAAAGCGAGTTTCGCAAAATCCCGAATGTTAACGGGGAAAAGACAAAAAAGAAATGTAACGAAAGAGTAGTAGGGCAAGGGTTGAATGGAATAAAAGATGGGGGATGGGGATTTGTCGAAAAGTTTGTCGGGAGATCGGCTTAGGTATGACCTTCTTACCCCCCCCCCCCCCCGTTTCTTGTTTCCTTTTTCCTTCACGTCTTGCTTTCTGGATTTTAGGGCGGCCACTCTAGGTACGCGAAGGTTTAAGGGATCCATGGTAAGGGATAGTTGTTTAAGGTTTATTCACGTTTCTAGGAAATTTTTCGACAATCGAGGAGGAGGACGCGAGAACGAGGGTGACACAATGATCGATGGCTCATTTCGAACGTTTTGACCCAATGGCTAATCCATCCAACGATACCTGGATCGTGACTGGAGTGTACGAGCAATGTCGAGGATACTTTTCGAACGAATCTGCGCATTTCGTGGTTATTGCAATGCAGCGTGGAATAAACGTTTGGTGGGAATGTTTCTGAAAAGTAAACAGTGGAAAGAAAAATATTTCAGTGGAAATTAGAATTTGGACTAAATCGTGAAATCTCGCGCGATGGAACAATTTTTGGAAGGTTCTGGATAAAGAAAAGCGCGAGGAGAATGAAAATATTGGATATTTTTGTTTTCCATCAAACTCCAGAAATTGGTTCTTGAAAAACGCGAGGATGCTTATAGCTTGGAAAAAAATTGAATAGAAATTTTGTTCTACGATATGCTTGATAGCATTTCGCGATAAGCAATGAGCAGGAGTGAGGAAAAAAAAGATTTTATTTTCATATCACTCTTTCCTATACTTCTTCTCGGGGACTGACGATAGATATCCCCTCTTGTAAATCGTACACGTGTATATTCATATGTGTGTGTGTGTGAGAGAGAGAGAGAAAGAGAGATTGATTGATTGATTGATTGATTGATTTATTGTTATGCCTTAGCAAGCTATGAAGCAATTTAAGGTAGTCCTATCGTTACAGCGTTTCCGTTAGATTTCACTGAAAATTTGCAGAAACGTTCTTTGATGTCATATGTATATGTGTGTAAATTTTCAGGGTCCTTTGTCGACTCAAAAGTCACGATATTTATTCTTGAAAATCGTCACTTTTCGCAATCTCCCTTAAGAGTCCGTGTTAAATATCGCAATATTATACAACGAGTATCTCGATCATTTGGTCGATGAAGCCTGTTGAAATTTTGCAAACATTTTTATATGACATCAAAGAAGCTTCGATTAGTTTTTATAACAAATCTTATGGAAAACAAAATTCACGATTTTGTTTATTATATAACAAATAAACTTTCCGTAGGATCAATTTGAATTTTGAGTATGTTGTTCTTTAGTCGATTTGCGACAACTTTTCGTAATGAACTTTAACGCTTGGTCCACTTCCAATGTGAGAAAAAACGGGAATAAAATTTTAATCCCCCACCCAAACGATAGGACCACCTTAAATATCGCAATATTATACAACGAGTATCTCGATCATTTGGTCGATGAAACCTGTTGAAATTTTGCACACATTTTTATATGACATCAAAGAAGCTTCGATTAGTTTTTATAACAAATCTTATGGAAAACAAAATTCACGATTTTGTTTATTATATAACAAATAAACTTTCCGTAGGATCAATTTGAATTTTGAGTATGTTGTTCTTTAGTCGATTTGCGACAACTTTTCTTAATGAACTTTAACGCTTGGTCCACTTTCAATGTGAGAAAAAACGGGAATAAAATTTTAATCCCCCACCCCAACGATAGGACCACCTTAAATATCGCAATATTATACAACGAGTATCTCGATCATTTGGTCGATGAAGCCTGTTGAAATTTTGCACACATTTTTATATGACATCAAAGAAGCTTCGATTAGTTTTTATAACAAATCTTATGGAAAACAAAGTTCATGATTTTGTTTATTATATAACAAATAAACTTTTCGTAGGATCAATTTGAATTTTGAGTATGTTGTTCTTTAGTCGATTTGCGACAACTTTTCTTAATGAACTTTAACGCTTGGTCCACTTTCAATGTGAGAAAAAACGGGAATAAAATTTTAATCCCCCACCCCAACGATAGGACTACCTTAAGAATTACAATCAGAAAATTATTATATTTTAGATATTCTAAAACTATACTAAATTATTCTAACGTTTTGTTTTACTAAGGTTTAAGGATGAGGTTCGACGATGACCATGCTAGTAAACTTAAAGTCTATCTTGCCCCGCAATACCGAGACTTTTTACGTATGTGTATATTTCCGATTTTGCGAGAAATATTTTTTAAGTATTGAATTTCGAGTTTCCTATTATTTTCATAATATGGAAAAAAACGTAATAATCTACTACTCGACTTCAGTAATACGTCATATCCAAGTTTGTCAGTTCAAGTTTGACATTGTCATAATTTCGATAGCTGTCAATTATCCCACGCGCCTGGCGAATACCTCGATTTTTCTAAACTTCATTCTTGAATTAATTGCTCATTATTCCAGTGAACTTTCCAACTCAAGGTGCCCTATGGATCACAAAAAATCAACGAATGCAATCATCATTTTTTTTACCTGTGTCTTGGCTCCAAGTGCTATAAAAAAATCGCAATATGCGAAAACCGACACATTTTATCGTGTGCTAAATGCACTGACTTTAATAATTAATATCTCGGAAACTATGCGATAAATCCCGTGGAAACTCCGCTTATGCGTGAACGAAGGGTTTGACAAAGCTATACAAAAAAATCAGACTTTTATCTTGGAGTCGCTCCAATCACCAAACCGCTTTAACCGGAAACGACGACGACAACGACGTGATTCGCGTGAATGGATCACGAAGAGAGAGAGAAAGAGACTGCTCCTCCACATTTTTTGAGTGAAACATCTTCTGGCAGGTTTTAAGCTTATTTCGCGTCGCATAATTCGCGTCACGAAAAGTGAAACGAGCAATGAGTGGGGGAATATTCTCCCCTCCCTATTCTTACCGACCGTAGAGAGTCAGTGTAAAACGTTACTCAGCACGTTGTGCCCTGTACCCCCACTACTCACTGTCGATTGCGAGTGTGGGGAGTAAGACCAGCGGGTTCTTCGCTCTCGATCGGCTGGCAGTTCCGCTATATATCCCCACTACTAACTGTTTAATATTACCCCCTCTCAACCTTATCGGCAAGCTACACAAGTTTCGCTTCTAACGTGCGTGGCGGTCACGCACCCGTTTTTTTTTTTTATTATCTTCGTCTTCTTCCTTCTCCTCTCCGTAATGCTTCGTCTTCTCTTTCTGGTTCTCGATCGCCGGGAGTCTGTCCGTTTGTCCGTCGCGGTCCGTCCGTTCGCGAAATCTCTTTCAAGATTCCCAAACGAGAGCTTGGCGTTAACGCGTCGCGAGCCCTCCCCCTCCCCCTCCCCCTCCCCCCTCCCACTTCGCGTAACGTACGGTCGTTCGCTCGCGAAAGCACACGAGCTCTCATATTTCCGAGGCGAGTCTTGTAATCTACGCGCGTGCGTGTCGACAAAAAAAGTAATAGTCACGGATACACACGCATACATGCATAGAGATACACGTGCGCTACACGCACAAGTGTATAATAAACTTGGGGAATGTCGTGGTGTTTGGGAAACGCGAGAAGTCGAAGCCGCGAAACGACGAGCCTCGTGCGCCGCGCGGTTCCCATAATCGACCGAAAGTCGGTGAGAAACGCGATGATTTTGCCAGAATTTTTTTTTGTCTGTCGAGCCAACGCGTTTGGTATACGAGTCGTATGCCGCGGGGTGTTAATTCTTCTTTTTTTTTTCTTTTACCATCTCGCGTTACGAAGTTTTTTGTTTTCTCATCCCATCAATTATTTCGCGAAAATAATCCTCGTACCAACCATTACAATAACAACAATAGTACTAATAATAATAATATTTATTATTATCATTTATATATGATAGTATTTATTATTATTATTTATATATGATAATATTTATTATTTTATTATTTATATATAATAATATTTATTATTATTATTTATCGATAGAATTAGATTTTTTAATCAAATCACGGACAAAAATTGGCAAACGATTAAAAATTTAAAAGTTCAACGATATATCAAAATATCTCTCTATCTCCCCCTACTCCCCCCCCCCCCCCCCCCCCCCGCTATCATATAGAATTCTCATCGATGTCTATATTTCAGGGCGTGTATAAGCGTGAGTTCGGTGACCGCGAATTAAACGTAGAATAAAGCGAGAAAGAAGAAACTGGGAAACTTTTATCGATGGATATTATTGTACATACATACATACATACATACATACATACATATATACATATATATATATATATATATACATACATATATATTATATGGCGTACGTAGGTGGATATTGCGAATGGTGCATTCATGAATGAAAGCTAGAATTGGAAGGGGTACAGAGAGAAACGGAGGTAATTCAACGTATGTATTCCACGTGGCTGTTTTATATATATATGTATACATATATTTGTATCTATACATAACTATGCAATATATATATATAAATATATATATATATATATATATATATATATATATATATATAGTCTCGTAGCCGACCGGCGCAATGATCCATTCAGTGTTTCTGTTATCTCATTCATATCTCGAGCGAATGGATGGGCGATACGGGCTGTGAGAGAACTTCTGAACGCGCGCACGAGGGAGAGAGAGTGAGTGAGAGAGAGAGAGAGAGGGAACGAATGAGCGGGAGTAACTCTATATACGCGGACGGGTTACTTCCGAACTCCACTTCGTCTTTCTCCTACTCGCATCTCGCTCTTACTCTCTCTCTCTCTCTCTCTCTCTCTCGGTCATCTCTTTCCAACGTTCTTTTTGTACCTCCTATAGACTTACTCTACACCCCCGTCTCCCTCTCTCTCTCTCTCGTTTTCTTGTAAGATCAAGGTCCGCTTCCGCACGAGATTTACTCACACGATCCTTCATCTCGCAATCTTTGTTCTGTTTTTTTTTCTTCCTCAACTCTCATTCTCAGTTTTCTTCAACTTTTTCCGACTTTCTTAGCCAATTTTCAAATCCAACCGTTATCGTCAGTTTTCTCAGATTTACTCCACTTTCATCTTCCTGTGTAAAGTCAGGATCAAGGTCTTTCAGTGGATTTTGTTTTTTTCTTCTTCTTGATTGAAGATTCAATATTTTTCTCAATTCTTTGTTAATTTGATAGAGATTATTATTATTATTGTTTTTTTCGTTGGATTTTGCGTATTTGATTCTGTCCATCGCGAAGGGATGTTGAAAATTGTTCCCTGGGGAACAAATTCCTGCTAGCGTGAAATTCCAAGATTCTCCTGTGCATATTATTCTCGCGTATGTATTTTGCTCCTTCCCCTTGCAACCTCATCGTCTCTCTCCCTCTCCCTCTCTCTCTCTCTCTCTCTCCCTCTTTCTCTCCCTTAGCCTTATGCAATTTGCGACGCGGAAACCGTTAGTAATTAGTACAATTAACTCGCACCTGTCTTTGCGCCGAGTAGTACAGCGGCCCGCCAGCCTAAGAATAGAAAAACTTTTCCGTTATTATCGCATCGCGGGGGGACGGTCACCTTGTCCCTCTATACAATTTTTCTTACCCAACTTCCTCGTCATCAATATTCCTTTTTTTTTTAATAAAATGTTAAATTAAAATCAAGAATTAATAAAAAAAAAAAAAATCTATCAAAAATATAAAATAAATTCTTCTTTTCAAAATTGGAAAATTTTAACCACATTTAAAAAATTCTTTTTTTTCAAATAGGAAAAATAATAATAACAAAAATGAAAACCAACGGATTTTTCTGCTTTAATTTTTTTATTTATTTTCACACGTTCCCTCTAATAGCAGGGGGAGGGGGAGGGGGGTGGGGTGAAAATTGATTTTGCTAGAGCTCGTGTCTATTATCAACAACGACGAATTACATCGATCGACGAGCGATTAAATACCCGCTAAATAAAAATCAAGAATTAATAAAAAAAAAATCTATCAAAAATATAAAATAAATTCTTCTTTTCAAAGTTGGAAAATTTTAACCACATTTAAAAAATCCTTTTTTTTCAAATGCGAAAAATAATAATAACAAAAATGAAAACAAACGGATTTTTCTGTTTTAATTTAATTTATTTATTTTCACACGTTCCCTCTAACAGCAGGGGGAGGGGGAGGGGGGTGGGGTGAAAATTGATTTTACTAGAGCTCGCGTCTATTATCAACAACGACGAATTACATCGATCGACGAGCGATTAAACACCCGTTAGTATTATGTGTATACATATATATCTATACGTAAAGGGCTATAACGTCCGTGGGGGTGATTTACTGTAAATAAACAGCTCAAACGAATGCAGAAGAGTATCACGAGTGAATGATCTTTTGATGGGAGATTTCGAACAGGCTGGTGGAACGAGCGACGCCCAGGGAGAGCGGAGAGGCCTTCGTACAACCGTGAAAGATCCACGACGATAAGCCGGAGAGAGAGAGAGAGAGAGAGAGCAACCCCCTCGCTTCGTCGTTTTACGTCCCTCTCTCTTTCTCTCTCACGATCCACCCCCGCATAAAATTCTCCACCCATCAGGTTTCTCGTCCCACCGAAGCTGGATTAAACACTTCAAACTTCGACTCACTCCTTTCCGGCTCGGATTTCGTTCTTCATAAAAAAGAAAGAGAGAAAAAAAAACGAAACTACGAAAAAAAAACACCCCCGCGCTACAAGTGTCTTGGGCGCCCTCGTTTTTCTTTGTACAGCGCATAATAAAAGCTTCGCCGGTTACACAAGCTGCTCGATAAATTTGAATCTCCTCTCTCGGACGAGCTGTTGTTTTCTTTTTTTTATTCGATGTTCGATCTTCCGGAAGTAATTTTGATTTTTGTCTTTTTGATGTTTTTGATTTTACTTTTTGTATAGATTGACTTTCGCTGGGATTTGGGAATGGAGGAATTTGTATTGTTCGATGATATCGAAGATGGATTGATTAATCGTCGAATGCGACTATCGAGCCGAAATAATTTTCAAAATTTGTGGGAACTGTGACCTTTTCGAGGATTTTAATATTTTAGTACGCGAGACGATTCTGGAGTTCACTCTGGACGAAGGTTCGTTGATCTCGTTGGGAAAGAAAAACTTTTTTCAACCCCCTGCCTGCCGTTGAAATAATTAAAAATTTCTCGTCTCAAAGAAACGGATTGGGTTGCGGAATGAGAAAGAGAGAGAGAGAGAGAGAGAGAACGAAAATTACGTCAAACCCCAACGTGCCTCTTGTTCGTGTCGAAAAAAAGAACGCAACTTCGAAGAACAAGATCGATAGCCACCCTTGTCATCCGCCCATGGGTGTTAGGCGAGTGAGAGAGGGGAGTAAGAGAAGGTGAAAAAAAGAAAACGCGAAGCAAAAGGAATCCCCGAAGCATCTTCGTCCGTCTTCTTCTTCTTCTTCTTCTTCTTCGTGTTACGCAGTGGAGTTTCGTAGAAGAAGAAAGGGGGAGGGGTGGATAGAGAAAAAAGAAGGGATAAAACGCAAACGGAATGAAAAGAGAGGGAGATAAAAAAAAAAGGGGTGAAAGGGGATGGAAAGAGCGAAGGTATGGAAAGACTCTTGGAAGAAAGAGAAAGAGAGGAGGAAACAAAAACGAGAAAGTAGCAAAGTCCTCGGTGGACGAGGGTGGAAGGTCACCTAACGGATATGAGAGACACTGGAGGGTGTCGAGGGATAGTAAAGCCAACGCGGGAACTAAAAACTCGACCCTCCGTAAGATAATTTCCACCAACAGGTTTATATATTTGAAAAACAACACGAAAAAAACGAACTGAAAATATCGTTAGACAAAACGTCGTTAAATGGGGCGAAATTTGTTTTTTTTTAAATTCTGGCAATCTACAGTGTCAACCCTTTCGTCAAAATCATCCCTTCGATCCGATCGACGTTACAATATTTCTCTACTCTAAATTTACATAATTTACCTAAAATTTGATAAAAACCATAATTTCTCATCCCTCCCTGTCCTACACCCTTTACCCACCCTTTCCATCAGCTCGCTAATCAACGACTACCCCAGTGACACACAGACTGCGTTAAAAAAAAACCTCCACGAACTCCCGATCGTCTCGCGAGTCTTATTACACATTCTCGACGAGCGATCCTACTTTTCATCCCCCTCGCCACTTTCATACCTCTCGTAAAGTCCGCGACTTACGCGACCGCCTTTCCCTCCCTTTCTCCTTCGTTCTACCATCGTCTTATCGGTATTACAGTATTGCGGGAGTGCGTTGTACACAGGGTCGACCAATCTCGTGAAAATCAGCAGCGGAGCGGCGAGCGAGAAACGTTGGAGGCAAAAGCGGATAGAGGCCAACGTGAGTTGGGGTGGTAAGGGAAAGGGACGGTAAGGGGAGGAAGATGGAATATAGTAGTCGGGTCTTTGGGTACTACGACTTTGCACACGATGAGGGTAGTACACGTAGCTCTCTCCTCGCACACACACACACACACCCATATATATACGTACATACACATAAATACGTCCCTGTTATATAGATATACGAGTCACCCTACACACTTAACACCAGCAGCGCAGCAGTGGCAAATAGTGCCGAGGCACGAGACCCTCTGTATTTCTATATATACATGTATGTGTATGTATGTATAGCCGGGTAGAAGAGTGAGATAGTATTGGTGTAAGGGTCTCCGTGGAAATTTACCGGAGCGCGAGTTACGGGGAAGTTGCCCGTGGCTCGTTGAACGCGCCCCCGTCGCGGCTTTCCTCTCATCCCCCCCCCCCCCCCCCCCCCCCCCACGACTCTCTCATTCTCTCTCGTTCATTGGCACGGTATGCGAGCTATCTCGCTCGTTCACTCGCTCGCTCAGCAGCAGTAGCGCGAGAAGAGAACGACGACGACGAATACGACGTCGGCTAAGAGCAAAGGGGCGCCAAGGGTTCGGGTCGCTGCTAGTCCGTGGGAGGAGGGCGAACCCCGCGGGGTGCGCGACGCTGACGAGGGGGTTGGGACCACCGGGGCAATATCTCTCTATATATATGTATATATATATGTATATATATGTACGAGCAGAGAGAGAGAGTCAGGCAACGGGTGGACGCGCGGCAACGAGGCTTCGCGAGAAGCGAGCAAGGGAGATAGAGGGAAGAACGCAGCGGACGAACGGACGCGAGAGGTCGCGACTAGGGTTGGGGAAAAGCCAAGGGGGCGGTAGTGACGGTGGCGGAGGTGAGGGTGAGGTGGGGTGGAGGGAGCGGGGTGAAACGAACGACGACGGCGACTAGAGGGTGGAGGGTGGAGAAGGAGCTCTCGTGAGAGAACACGCTACCGTTGGGTGACATTTTCGTACGTATGTACAGGTCTACCAAATATATATGTATATATGTATGTATGTATGTAGGAGTTTGTGTACAGTAGCGTTCATAAAATTTGGTGAAATCGAGTGGATTTAAAATCCTCGGTAAGGGATGAGAGGTTGCGCCCTTCGAGGGAAGAAAGTTTCTTTCTGTCTCGTTCTTTCTGTTACTTTCCTTTCTTTCTTTCTTGGTAGACTATAATTTCGAAACGAGTCAACAACGGAGAAAGAACCACCGTTGGAACGATAAAACTTCAATTTCATACGCGGCACTTCATTCGTTGACTTTGAAAGAACTTTTTTTGCTTCTCGTAGGAATGTGCAAAACGCCACGTAACTTCCAGGTTTTTATGAAAACCACGAGATTTCTGGGTTTTAGAGAGTTTTAATTTTAAATGGAATATCACATCGTTGATAAACGCTCCAGTGAAATGTTTGTTTCATTCCTGAGAATTTGAGGGATGGAACAAATTCGCAAAAAAGGGGGAAATTTGTATCGGAGAAAACTAGAGAAGAGAGAGAGAGAGAGAGAGAAAAAAAGGAAAAATTGTTCGTATTTTTTTTTTTTCTTCTTCTTTTTGTGCATCTGGTCAACGAACTTGTGGAAGGTACTATAGATCGTTGCAAAGCCAGAGGGGGTAGCGAATAGAGAGGGGTATGAAGAGGAAAGAGGGGAATAGACGAGAGAGGTTGGCCGTTGGTGCTCTGGCGTGGATGAGAAGAAAGCTAGAGCAGAGAGGACGAGCGGAGGATGAGACGAAGTGATGGTACGACGGGCACACAGAGATGGGACGAGAGAGTGTACTAGAGAGAGAGAGAGAGAAGATGTTGGTAGTAGCGCTCTGCGGAATATAGAGAAGCGGATGAGAGGCGAACGAGTAAGCAGGCGAGTACTACGCGGCGGAAGGTGCCAGCGGGTCGGCGAGAAACGTCGAGGCTCTCGGTACTATACTACCCTTATATACATACATATACATACATATATATATATATATGTTCATCGTTATGTAGGGAAGCATATGTATAGTGTTGGGCTAAAATATATATATATATACGTATTTATATATTCTCAAAACTGCAGAGAACGGGAGAATAATAAAGATAACAATTTTATTGTGCCGGACACGTCCCTTATCCTCAAATCAGCCATACGACACCTAGAACGAAACTAGCGAAAAAAAAAAAACGTTCGTCAAAAATGAATTTCAGGAAACAAAGGTCGTCGATTAACGCAATGGAAAATAAATATGTACGAATCGAGTTTGAAAATTTTTGAAATTTGACACGTATTGGAGAAAATAATAGGGGTAGGTAGAATTGGAAATAAGGGGTTGAAATTGAGAATTAAGGGGTTGAATGAGATTTATGAAAAAAAAATTGTCGTATTTTTATACCGTTTTGATATTATTGATGATAATCTCCAATCTGTCCTAGTCCTTCAACCCTTAATCCCAGTTAATTGTTACCCTCAAATTCCTCTTATCTAATCATTATTTTATCAAGATCTAATTAAACCCTACATTTTATTTCTAATCCGATGAAGTATAGATACACACACACGAGAAAAGGGAAAAAAAAACATTGTGAGCGTTTTTAAACCCTCGTCTCTGGACTGTTATCTAGACAGTGTGGATCATTCGATATCACTGTCGACTTCTAGCTCGAACTTCGTGACTCAATATCTCGACCAATTTTCATCATAGGACAATTAAAAAAAATTAAAAAAGAAACCGTTTTGTTTGTATCGACGTCTACATAGGTATTATTCCTGTTCAGATAGTTACCTAACACTCTGTGTATACACACACACATACACACACACATACATACACACACACACACACACACAAACACACACATATATATACACATATCTATAGTATATAGTGGTTAGCTGAGCAAGGGAGAGGACGTAGCGCGAAACGCGGTCGAAAGGGGGATTGCACACGTGTGCTGTGCGAATGAGTTGGACGGTGCGAGTACGAGAGAGAGAGAGAGAGAGAGAGAGAGAGGGAGAGAGAGAGAGAGAGAGAAGTACGTAGAATATACGACGACGCCGATGGTGGTCACAGGGAGCGCAGAGGCCAGAGGCATTGCCTATGTGTTAGCCGCTAGATGGCTATGGCTAGCGCGAACGTGGCACGAACAAGAGAGAGTGGCGAGAGAGAAAGGGAGAGAGAGAGAGAGAGAGAGAGGGAGAGAGCTGGCCAGAGAGCGCGAAGAGAAGTAACGCCGATGTAGTGGTGGGTCCGTGTATATTCCGCAGTAAACGGGCACAGGCAGGCCTCTCTCGGCTCTCTCGTCGTCGACGACGACGACGACGACGACGGCGACGACGACGACGGACCCTCGCATGGCCTGCAGCTGTCTCCTAACCCTCCCCCCATCCTCCCTTTTCGCGTCTCTCTCTCTCGTCGCGCAACCCTCGCCGGCCTTCTCGCCACGTTCGTACATACATATATGTCCACACACACACACACACACACACACACTATATATGTATATATGTATGTATAGATACGCTTCCAACCTTCCCAATCCTCAGAGAGCGTGGGCTCTCTCTCTCTCTCTTTCCTTCTCTCGCTCTCTCGAAGCAGCAGCAGCTCACGAGAGAACTTCGCTCTCGCGCGGACCTCTATATTTCCTCTCTCTCTCTCTCTCTCTCTCGTTCTATACATATATATAGAGTGAACGTTACCCAAGCACAAGGGCGAGAGAGAGAGAGAGAGAGAGAGAGGAAAAAGCCCGCGATGTGCTTGCACGTCCACGCTCTCTGTGTCGGGCTCAAACGAGAGAGAGAGAACGAGCGAAAATGAACGGCTCTCGCGCGTTCTCCGTTTCTGTCTTACTTCGCCAATTTCCCCATTTTCTCTCTCCCTCTCTCTCTCTCGCGCGCGTTTCATACCTCCTCGAGCTTCTCCACGGGTTCTCTTCATCCCGTTATACGTATATATGTATACGTGGCTATACACACAGAGCGAACGCTGAAACCTCACCCTCCGAGGTTCTATCTTCCTCTTCATCCCGCCCAACCCCCGTTCTCTGCGAACCCAACCCAACACCCTCTCGCTCTCACTTCCTCTCTCTCTCTCTCTCTCTCTCTCTTGGCCTCAACGCTTTCTACTCACCAACTTGTATACCTATACAACCCCCTTTTCTACTTCATCCCTCCTTCTCCACCCTCCGCCATCCTCTCGTTCGTTCTCGTCCTCTATAACGCCACGGCACACAACCCTCTCGCCTCACTCTCCCCCTTGCTCGCGCTTTCTGTGTAATGTACTAGAGAGCGGCATACCCCCGCGAACCGACCGTAGAGGAACCCACCCCAGTGTAAATACATAGCTGCAGACACACGACGACCGACCGCGCTTCAACGGCAGCAATACTCCACCATACATATATATATATATACATATCTGTGTGTGACTGTGTGTATTTTCAGTGTGCTATATACATACACTAGCCACCATCGCAGGCGGTACACCAGAGGCAAAAGCATAGAGGAAAGCCGAGGTACACTCTCTGGGTTTAGGTATAGAGAGAGAGAGAGAGAGAAGGAGAGTATGAGAAAGGACAGAAGCAGAAGCGCAGCAAACGCGCTGGCTTGCGCTGGAACAGGCAACGCTCTCTCGCCACCAACCCTGCGACGGCCTCAGGGGCTCGCTCTCTCTCTCTCTCTCTCTCTCTCGTTCTCTCCCGCGGTCTATGCTTCCTCCCCGCGCTCTGCTCTTGATCTTCGTCTCCCTTTTGGGCTTCTCTCTCTCTCTCTCTCTCTTTCTCTCTCTGCTTCTCTCTTGCCCTTTATCCCTCTCTATCCCTCTGCGGAACACCCTCTATCTCTCTCTCTCTTCCTCTTTTGCCACGAGAGTTAACTCGCGATGGAGAAAACGGTGGACGGGATATCCCTGAGCGCGAACCAAGCTATAGTTCCATGTGCCACGAGGTATATCGAGGTATACTTTGTTCAATATGTATGTGTGTGTTATACTAGTACTTTAGGTCGTATATATATGTGTATGTGTACCGGAGGGTGGTACGGGGGTGCAGTTTAAGCCAACGAGATATAGGGAATGCAAGTTGGCCGGTGTAGAGTTAAGTGTGTGTGTGTGTGTGTGTGTGTGTGTGTGTGTGTGTGTGTGTGTGTGTGTAGGTGTTGTCGAAAACGCGTTGGTGAGTGAGAATTAAGCGTGGTATGTACCTGCGTCAGGTACGAGGTAAGGATGGGCTTAGTTACAAATATGGTACGGAGGACCTTCGCGCGAGGGTGGAAAATCGAGAGGAACAGGGTGGGGAGTGAAGTAAGGAGAGTGAGATGGAAAATGAGTGACGAGGTTATTAGCATGTGAGTGGGGTGGATATGCTCTGTTATGATTGTATTTACAATAAGTGAATTTATCTGATTTGTTGTTTACACGATGACATTATATCTTTTATATTTATAAATTGTTTACAATAAAAAATTTTTAAGTTTTTTTTTTTTATTATTATTATTGTTTTTCTAATTATTGCAATTCATCAGCGTGTTTTTTGTTTTTATCGACGGAGAAGATTGACAGATCAAGGAGAGGATACAAGTAGGGGTTGATGGAACGAGGGTTGAAAATGTAGTGGTCGATGGATATCTTGCGGGCGACGTCGACGAAACGCGATTAGCACGATCCAGACTGACAACTGGGATTTCGAACGGTCGACGGCTTTAAAGTCGAAGCTGGTTTTATTCGAACCCGATTAATATATTCATGACGATTTGTCAGAGGCGCGTAGAGATAAGTCGGGACGATGATGGTGTGTTTCGTAAATGGGGCGACGAGAAAAGAGAGAGGTCAGATATGGGGAAGCCCTAAAGATTCCTTATCTGTACGTTCATGTTTAGTCAATTTATAATACGTTCAACTATCAGGGTCGTATATCAGTCTGTTTATATATATATATATATATATTTATATTATGTGTATTATTTTTAGAAAAATTTTATATTTTCATTACAAAATTAATAAATTTATATATATATTAATTATATAAAATTATAATTAAATTAACAAAATGAATAAATTAATATATAATATATATATAAATTTATTAATTTTGTTAATTATATATATATATATATATATATATAATTAACAAAATATATATATATATATTGTAATTATATAATAATAATAATTTATTGTATAAATTTTATATTTTCATTACAAAATTAATAAATTTATATATATATATATATATAAATTTATTAAATATAAAATTATATAAAAAATATAAAATTTTTCTTAAACTATATAAATAAAAATCAAAGAGAATGTTACTCTCAAATTTAGAAATTAGAAATTTCTTTATGTTCATACTTAGGTATTTTATTTTTTTAAATTGAAATTTTATTCAATCGAATTATTAACAACAACTTACTTCCATATGGTTTCAATTAAAAGAGAAGAGGTTTATATTTGATGACGAAATTAAATATTACATTACTTAAAATAATATTATTAAGATATATTGAATTTAATCAATCACAATATATCTAAGTATTGACAGATAGATATACCTAGTCGGTCACGAGATTGCCAAGTGGAAAAGTCGGTAAAGCGAACAAGTTGGAACTTCAATGGAATGGGCCGAGGGAACACCCCCATTTTATATATATATCTATGTATATATATGTATATTGCGTAGACGAAACTTTGCTAATTCATACGCCAGAGGGGTTCAAAACATCCCCTAACTGTATCATTTTATATTGAATATACTCACCCATGAATATATATATACATGTGTGTGTGTGTGTGTGTGTTTGTGTGTGTATAAAATGGTTGATGGCTTAAGCGCTCAACGGATCTAACGACCCCTGAAATAACAGCTCGAACGCTTTACACGTGTTCCCGGAGTCAGAATTAAACGAGTGCGGAATCTTATACGTCGATAAACGTCCGAGGGGAGGGCGATGAAATAACAATATTTCTATCGTCGAAATATACAAATTTTCTATCGACGCTGATCGATAACGATGCTGCAATGTTAACGAAATTCGAATAAGAAGAATTTTGATCAGGACGTAAATCGAATGAAAAATGGAATTTTTATTTATCGAGAAAGAATGGACACGCGAAATTATCTCGCGATCTCTCGTAATAAAATTTTTCTCCGGGACCGAGAGTGGGGGGGTGAAACATCCCTCGTTTAATTTCCCTTTACGCAAAGGTGTCGCAACCGCGTAAATTCGTCCGAAACTTTCGAGGGGATTTTTACTCTTTTTTTTTTTTAATTTTATTTTTTGTGCCATCGCACTCTTTCACCTCGGAGTCTTTCATTCGTCGATTAGATTCTCCCCTCATTCTCGGTGATTCGTACGCGTACGTATCCTCGCGATCCCGTTGACCACGAGGATCGAATTTCAACTCGAACCCCGAGACCGGAGGTCGATCGAAAAAAACAAAAAAACAAATCGCGTTTCCGCCCAGAAAACAAAAAATACACACACGCACACACACATACACACATATATATATATATATATAGATATCTTCCACCAATCACACAATCGTCCATCCAGGAATAATTTCAATCCTACTCCATTGATAAAAATAATATTATCTCTCAATTCGTTAACGTTAATTTATTTAATTAGGTTCGTCTTGATTAACGCCAATTAAACCCCCCCCCCCTCCCTTCTATCTTCTCTAAATTAAAAAATCGCTTTAATAAAAAAGGACAGATTCTTAGAAAATTCCTGTTTACGACAAAACGGCAACTTTTCGTCATTTGCCACATGCAAGTACATGCTACATGTATTTTTATAATACTGTATATACATATATGCAGATATTTTACTAGGTATCAGGTATCGTACACATACATTATACCATATATACTTCATTAATAAAAATAATATTATCTCTTAATTTTTTAACGTTAATTTATTTAGGCAGGCTCGTCTTAATTAACGCCAATCAACCCCCCCCCCCCCCCCGCCGCTTCCATCTTCTCTAAATTAAAAAATCGCTTTAATAAAAAAGGACAGATTCTTAGAAAATTCCTGTTTACGACAAAACGGCAACTTTTCGTCATTTGCCACATGCAAGTACATGCTACATGTATTTTTATAATACTGTATATACATATATGCTGATATTATATATATGGTATAATGTACGATACCTAATACCATATATATATGTGTGTGTGTGTGTGTGTGGCTGTGTGTATGTGTGTGTGTGTGTGTGTGTGTGTGTGTGTATATATATAGTTCTAGGAGTTCTCCCTCGTTTCGTTCTCATTCCCTTTCGTACTCCCCCCCCCCCCCCCCCCCCCCCCCTGTTCCACGACTCATTCCTCCTCGTACCCGCCACCGTCATCCTAAAGCTTTCGCGCTCTCACGTCGATCGTGAGTCTCTCGCACACACACGCGTTATTGGAACCGTGGCTCGACGAGGCCAAACTAGCCCGAAGCCCGCGATTTCAGTCTCTTCTCTCTCTCTCTCTCTCTCTTTTTCTCTCTTGATCGCTCTTTCTCTCTTTCTATCCCGCTCTTTTCTCTACTCGTCGTTTTCTCGTGCGCACACGGCGGGTGGCAGCCGAAAGTCCCTGACGCTGTATAACGCGTTTCGTCGGGGCCGAGAGAGGGAGTCACTCTGTTGGCCATGGGGTGGCCCGAGGGTTGGGGGGAGGGGGGCTGATGTGGGAAAAGGATGTGCGCGTGGTGTGGTGCGCGAGAAAGAGAGAGAGAGAGAGACAGAGAAAGAGACAGACAGAGAGAAAGAGTGAGCAAGGTAAAGGGGGTGGGGGATGAAGGAGTGATGAGAGAACTCGAACTCCTAGGGTGGTGGCGGAACCAAGAGTGGAGGGTGGCTCGTGGGGGGGTTGAAGGGGGATGAAATCCAACCCCGCGACGACTTTTCGTACGCGACCCCGCGCTTTGCCGGACGCTGCGCAACGGTAGACTATCTATGTGTGTGTGTGTCTGTGTGTATGTGAAAGAGAGAGATAGAGAGAGACCTCTACATATATATATATATATATATATATATATATATATATATACATATATACAAAGGAGATTCGAAAAAGACGAGAGAAGCGTCGTTGAACGCTTATTTTCTCTCTCTCTCTCTCTCTCTTTCTCTCTCTCGCATCGAGTGCGACTCACACATATAGTTCTACTCACATACATTCATACATACATATATATATTTATATATTGTCCATGATTCTATGTATATATGTAGTATATAGATATATGTATTGATTGGATCGTACCGTTGCTATAAGGTTGCTGATCGATAGTTGAAACTAAAAGTAACGAGATACGCCGCTTTTAGACGATCTCGCGAACTCCTACGTGTTATACATATATGTATATAAAAATACATATACTGTTCTTCGTGTATATAGGTTCAACGTGTACATATATATATATATATATATATATATATAGGTTTGTAGTACTTTATTCTGAGAATAGGACACACGTTAAATCCAGATACAGGTCTATCGATCTTTCTCTCGTATTGCCCCCCCCCCCCGCCCCCTTTCTACCGACCATCTCGTTCCACTGCCCCCCCCCCCCCCCCCCCCCCTCATCCATTGACTTTTATATAGCATTTCGAGCCTCACTCGAAAGACCTATACATCGCGTTGTTTTTGTTTTTTTGTTTGTTTTTGCTTCGCCCTCTTTTTTCCTACCACCATCTTCGCCCGACAATTACCTGTATAAATCCGTCGTGTCTATTTCATTTTTGCTTCGCCCCGTTTGAGCCAAAGATCTCCGCGCGTTTGTTATCGAACGTATCGAGAATTTTATAGCTCTATCGCTCTTTCTTTCGTTCTTGTTTTGTTTTGTCGATCTCGTTTATTTTTACACTCTCGTTTTATTCATTCTTATTCGTTCTCTGGCGAAATTTAATCGATGTGAAATTTTTATTGTTACTAATTTTACTATTCAATGAGATTAATTAGTTTAATTAAGAGACGCGAAATCGTAAATGTCGATCGATGATAAATTTTCTTTTTAATTTGTTTTTTGGTTTGTTTTGTAGTGAAATCGGAGATGAGAAATATTTCGTGAGCGCGCGAGCACGGGGATGAAACCGGAAAGAGTAGCATCTCTCTCTCTATCTCTCTCTCTCTCTCTCCCTCTCTCTCTCTCTGTTTCATCGCTGTTTGCGTCGAGCACAGGCGTGGCAGACGCGCGCGTGATGTTGTGCACGCTCACGGAGCCCACGGCAGCGGCTCTCGGGACGATAATTTTTCCCCTTTCGCAGCGGGCGGTCCTATATAGCGCGATGCGCGTCTGGGCCTCTTCGTGAGGCGATGCTATACAGCTGCTCGACGCACACACACACACACACACACACATATTTATTATATAGCGGTCGGTTTTACCGTTGTTGCCGATGGTTCTGCGTCGCGACGAAAACGAGGGTTCGTTTTCCTGGTGGGTTTCGCGGGCTCGTTTAGCGAGAGGAGAAACCGCGCGACAGCGTCGCATCACCGTTTACCTTACCAAAGAACGACGATCGAGTCGGATGAGAGCGAGGGAGAGCGCACGAGAGAGAGAGAAAGACGGATGGAAAGAGAGCAAGAGAAACTGGGAAAGAGAGAGAGCGAGAGAGCAAGGAAAAGAGAGAGAGAGAGCGACAGAGCAAAGGAAAGAGAGAGAAAGGAAGGGAGAGAGAGAGACAAAAAGAGAGAGAGCTTGGTAGTACGTAGCGTTAGTTACATAGAGAAAAGGGTGATCGTAACAGGAGGGAAGAGAAACGAGAATGCAAGGATGAGAAAGAGCGTGGGCCTCACCCTCGCGAGAATATATTTCACGGTGTATATTTCTCTCAACCCTCGCTAACCCCGTCTCTCTCTCTCTCCCTCTCTCTCTCTCTTCTCTCACATTCGCATACGTCGTTATGCGCGAGAAACAGAAAACTTTTTCTCGCAAACTTCCTCATACCCAAACGAGTATTCGCGATTCTTTATTCCCACTTCTTTCGCTCCAATCTGCATGAAAAAATCCGCCAATCCCCATTATCTTCATAATCGAAATTAATTATTCGCTATTTCATTAATTTCCATCCGTTGTCAATCTTCCTGACGTCAAAACTTTGTCGAAATGACAAAGAGAAAAGCAAAGAAACAAAAACGAAACGTTTCCTTCGACTTTCCCTTCAATCTTTCCAAAATTATTTCGTTCGCGAGTCTCCTGTTGCAAATACCTAACTTTTATTCTTCCCCGATCCTTGATCCGTCGAACTACATAAAACTGCGAAAATGTCGAAGGGAGTAAAGCTACGACCAGGGGAGGGGGGGAGGGGGAGGGGGGGGGGAAGAATTTTACAATTTTCCAAAGGTAGCCATTGACAATTCTCGCGTTTCGTGTCTCGAGACTTTTAAACGTACGTTTCGGCATGTACGTGGGTGCGTCTATATACGTAAGCCACGGTTGTATATCTTTCTGCCCCCTCCCCCCTCCCCCTGGCACTAGTTTCACAGCAAGCACACGGTCTCGACAGGGTCGAATTTTGAACGAGGGCGAAACCCCGTACGAAGAATCTCGCAGGCTGGAACTATACAACCGCGGCTTCGCAACTTCCCTCTCTCTCTCTCTCTCTCTCTCTCTCCCTCTCTCTCTGTCTTGTCCATCTTTGTATATCTATGTACGTATTGGTCGTGTTTCACAGCGCTTTTGACCGTCTTCTAGGTAGAGAGCCGAGGATCGACCTTGTCCCGCGGCCTCATCCTAATCTGGCAAAATGTCTGTGTCTGTTGGGTCTCTCTTTCTTTCTCTCTTTCTCTCTCTCCTTCGCCCTTCGAATTTTGGGAGCCACCATATTCTTCCCCCCTTTTGGCGTATTCGCTTCGCGTCGTTAGTCGCCCCCCCCCCCCCCTCCTCCCCTTGCCGAATGTTTCTTCACCCTCCCATTCGCCCTCGCCCCCCTCCCCTTGCCCCTTCTCTCTCTCTCTCTCTCTTTCTCTCTGTCTATTTGTCTCATTCCTTCTCTCTCGCTCTTTCGACCGTTTACAACCACGCTTTTGCTTTTCACGTTCGCGCAGGATGACACCCGCAATGAAAACGCAC
Organism: Netelia melanura; assembly: GCA_964007305.1. NCBI lineage: Eukaryota > Metazoa > Arthropoda > Insecta > Hymenoptera > Ichneumonidae > Netelia > Netelia melanura. Next base: position 3,131,897 of record OZ023257.1, on the reverse strand, counting down.
CGTTGCTTCGTCGTCGTACGACGCGGAATTTCGAAGCCGTCTCGTGACGACCGTGTGGAAATAAATTTTTTTTTTTTTTCCTTCTTTTTTACGAGTCACGCGCTCTTTCTTTTTCCTCGTTCGTAAGAAATTCATTGGAAATTCGTGAGATTACAAATTGAATCGAAACAAATGACGCGAATTCTTTCTAATTTTTGCAAATATTTCGAAATATCAATTAGATAATTGAAAATTATTGTCGAGTAATTAATAAATAATTTTTTTTCATCACAAAAATCATATTTTCATCGTAATTCGATGAATTCTCACTAATTAACGATCAAAATAGAAATCTATTATCATCGATCGACTTCGATCCATCCCTCTGACAATCTCGAAATTACTCTCGATTTTCAATTTTCCTAAAAAAAACAGGATAAGTAATAAAAAAAAAGAAACTCGTTTTCGCCTTCTGGCTAATCATACCCTTCTGCCTTAAGCGTTAAGCCTCCCGTCGACATAACGAGAAAAAAAAAGGAAAAAAAAAGAAGCCGTGTAAACCGAGAAAGAGCGTCGCGAGGACGATTTCGAACGAGGCGAATAAATAAGCGTTAACTCGCAGCCTGAGAGAGAGAGAGAGAGCGAGTCGGGCAAGGAAGGGCAGGGGGAAAGGGAGGTCGAGAGAGAGAGGATTTGCATTCGTTACGCTTCGAGAACGTAGCGACGAGGGTAGAAATTATTTCTCGTCGACGATGGGTAGCTATACGACCGCGCGCGATGTGCGCGTCGCGTCGTGGACGCTCGAAATCGCGCGCCCCGTGCATCGTCGTCTCCGCGCCACGAGTCGTTTCGCGTTTCGGGATTTTTCGTGTATTACCGTGAGCGCAGACAGCGGGCGGTCCCCGAAACGTTTCGCTCGTGATGTTAAAGCCGACTTACAAACGCCGGGGCCCCTTTTACCGAGGGGTACGACGAGGGATTGGCTTGTGAAAAAGGGGACGGGGGAGGGGAAGGCGAGTCACTAGGAACTAGGGGGGTGAAATAACGGGAAGTCGATGAGTCAAAGCATGCCGCGACTAATTTCTCTCGGAGGAGTACGCGTCAACGTTCATCGTATCGTCAACACAATTTTGATCCTTTCTCGACGACCCAAAGTCTCGAAAGTTAATTAGGAATGTTAATTATTGACACCTGACGGACGTTAACATTGTTTTTTTGTATGAAAAGGATTCGATTGGACATTAGGGAATTGGAAATTTGTCCGTGATGAAGATCGAGACTTTATTTTGACAGATATTTCAAAAATTGTGGGAGAAAATCGCAAAAACTTGAAATAATTGGAATTTATGGATTTAAGGTCGACAAAATGTAAAAAGTCTGCAAGGAAATTATGATTTTCTTATTGTATGGGAAATTTGCGATCGACATAGGGTCTTGGAGCTTCAGAAAGGATTAAAATTGATTGGAATGCAATAAGGTCAATTTCATTGGGAATCGCGAAACGCTGGAAAAATCGACTTTTCGTGATGCTGTAGCTCCGTTCTCGTTCGTCCGATAGAAAATTTCACGAATAACTTTTTGAAGAACTCGCCAAGCACTTTAGAACGAGCCTAGAATCATCGGGATAGCTCAATTTTTGTGGCCATGGCGATCCTTCCAAAATCGCGATTTTTGGGACTCACAGGAAGGGACCTGCAAAAAACGCCTAGACGATGAGGTCAAAATTTGTTTTGCTCCAAAACTCCTTTATTTCGTCATATTCGTGTTACGCGGGAAATTTCCGATTCCGAAATGACCCTACAAAGTCTTTTTCGACGAAAACAAATTTTGACCTCCAAAGTTACGAAAATAAATTACGAATGTCAACTAGCGACACCTGCCGAAGGTCAAATTTTTTTTTCGTCTAAAACGGCTTCAATTATAGGTTACGGAATCGGAAATTTCCCGCGCAACACGAATATCACAATTAGAATCTCGATATATTACAATTTACAAAAATATTCACATTTTTAACATTTTAACCGACAAATTCAAACAATACGACATTATAATCGTCATACTCGTATTAATTCTGTTACTTCACAATGAAATCCACGCTACAAACTTGCACCAGTGCCGGTACACACCTTACAGTCCAAAGCAATCTTTAATCCCATTAAAAAAAAAAAAAAAAAACATCAAAAACAATATTAACATAGCCGTACAGTTAATTAATTACCGTTATCAATTAAGAAATAAAAGCACTCGAAACTACGAAAAACAAAAGTTTAGCCGCCGAGTGTACAAGACAGAGGACAAACTTTAAGAGAGAGACGATCGTATTCTATCCGAGTTTATTTTTTTTTTGTTTTTTCCATCCTTTTTTTCTTTTCTCTCTCTCGTAAGTTCTCGAATATAAACCGATGGTGAGAAGACTAACCCGCTGCGCGTAAACGCGACTGGCGTAACGGGGGGTTAACGAAAAGTATTCCACAACTCTCTCTCTCTCTCTCCCTTTCTCTCTCAATCTCCCTCTTTCTCTCTCTCTCTCTCTCTCTCTCTCTCTCTCTCTCTCTCTCTCTCTCTCTCTCTCTCTCTCTCTCTCTCTCTCTCTCTCTCTCTCTCTCTCTCTCTCTATATATATATATATATATATATATATATATATATATGTGCGTGTGTGTGTGTGTGGGTGTGTGGGTGTGTGTGGGTGTAGCGAAGTTAGGGGATGTATGCCAGGTTAGAGCCGAGAGTGGAATCGGTGTGTGTGTGTATTTGTGCGTGTGTGTGCGTGCGCACGCATCGGTATAGCCAAGCGTGAGGAACCGTCACGCACGTACGCCCATCTCCCGGGGAACCCCCGCGTTATTCTCTCTCCTTTTTCTCTCTACGTTCGCTCCACTCCCTCCCTCTCCCTCGCTCGTCCTATTTTTCTTGTTTTCTTTTTACCGCTCGCACTTTCTCCCTTGCGATCGGCATCAGTCCCTCCACCTTGGATAACTCGCAATCCCGCAATTCGTGCGCACCAGGAGATATTCAACAATTTCTAGGCCTGAGTTTACAACCCCCTCTTACTTCGCGTCCGTCAACCCCTTTTGGTGTCATCGTCTCACTACTGGACTCTCTCTCTCTCTAAGCTTTTTTCGTCGCGGCGATTAGTCTCGCTCGATCGGCCATTTTGAAATCCGTTCAAGTCTGTCGTTCTCTCCCTAAACGATAGATCGAATCGATTTCCTTCAAAATCAATCCAAAAAAAAGAAAATTTTCAATAATTAATCACGAATCGAAACATTTCTATATTTTCCGAACGAAAAGGAAATTTAAAAAATACGAATTTATTCTACAAATTTCCAACGACGTTCTTTTTTCCCATAAACTTGTCCAATTTCGAATTATCGCGAGCGATGGAAAAAATTTGATTTTCTCGTAGCTCGAGTTCCGCGATGGGTTTTCTCGTCGCGAAAGCCTGTGCCGCGCGGACGTAGGTAGATGCAGCAAAGAAAAACGCGAGGGACGGGTCGTGAGAAGGGCTCGAATTTCTCAACGCGAAACTCCGTATTGCGTTTTAAAAAAAAAATGTTCTTCTCTCCCTCTCTTCTCTATGTTCGGTCACGGTCGTTTCTAAGTTCGCCCTCGAGGGGAACTACCCTATATATATATATACACATTACATCTCGCAGGGTAAAAATACTATATATATATAGATTCATACATTTTTCCACGATCTCGCTTTTCTCGCGGACCGAACGAAAAGAGCGTCCCTCGCGGCACTTTTACCTGCGCGCAAATAGAGAAAGGGGCCAAGTGCATATATATATATATGTATATATGTATAAACTGACAGCCCCGGAGATAGAGAAAAGCCCTTACCCTCGAGCGCTTTCTCCGCAGCGAAAATTTCGCCCCCCCTAGAATCGATCCCTCTCGCTCGTTTCTCATACTTAACCCTCCCTCTTTCCTGGGCTTTGCCTCTCTCTCTCTCTCTCCCTCTCTCTCTCTCTCTCCCTCTCACCCTTATAGGGTGCGTATGTGTGTATTTGTACGTGTGCACGTGTTTACGCGCGCCACGCTGCCCTTTCGCGCATCGACGACCCTTCCTCCTATTCACTTCGTCCTGTTTTCTCTCGCGGCTTAGACACACACACATACAGACTCTTGCCCTGAGAACCTCGCGAGAATTTGTTCGCCGATGGTGTTTTTTCCATTTACCTTGCATCGAGAAAAATGAAACGAAAAAAGAGATTTCTCATTTTTGTTTTTAAGTAGGAATATTTCAATTTGTGAAACGTTGATTAAATCTTCGATAATATTTTGTGCTATTGTTAATATTTATTCGTTCGAATTTCTTTAATTTCTGGAATATTTGACGATACGAAGAGGAGATTGAATTTTACTGTACGTGTCTTAATTTTCATTTCGCGCGATTTCGATCACGCGTCACTGTCTGCCTAAAGGGAAGGAAAAGAAAGCACAGCGGAGGAGGAAACCACCCCGTCGACGTCGGAATTGCCGAGGCGGTGTAACAATTGATCGGAAGGTTCGATCAATTTCTCATAAATCGAATGTGTCAGAATCAGGAAACAACGGTAAAGCTGCAAAAAGATAGAAAGAAAATAAACAAAAATTCGGAAAAAGAGGAAGGAAAACGGAAAATTCATTGCGGGGAAATTGTTTTTCGCAAACTAAATAAAGTCCTTCTTTTTTCTCTCTCTCTCTCTCTCTCTCTCCCGGTACTTTCGAGTTCCTAAGTAATTGGGCAATCGTCGATGCCGTCAGAAACGGGTAAATACGAGAGACGTGTATGCTCGACCGGAAGTGGCGGTGGGGAGCACGAGAGAGAAAGAGAGAGAGAGAGAGAGGGTGGAAGGACGTGGTACGTTGGGAAAATTTGCAAAGCGGAACTGCAGGTGCTCTGTCTAAAAGTTGTCCATCCCCACTTCTCCTTTTTCGACGTTATCCCGACAACCCGACAATATATACATGTATAGCTATATATTTCTATATAGAATGAAACGAACGTGAGCCAGCAGAAGTAGCGACGGTTCGATCGCGAAACGAAAAGCGTGGCGTGCACCCACCCACGCGATCCGTTTCTACCGCGCCCACTTTATACACACACACACACACACACACACACACACACATATATATATATATATATATATGTATCTATGTATGTATGTATGTATGGGTATAAAAAGTGGGGAGAGTTTCGTCAATTATCCGAGATTATGAGAAAGTCCTGCAATATAAACTTTTTCGCTGCTCGTCCGACCGCTGCCGGGCAAACAGGTACTTTGCCTTCGAACTAATACACATATATATGTATACGTATGTTATATAAAGAGAAATATATATGTATATGTATGTGTACAGAAACCTAAAGTAGCTGTGCTAGGGAGAGGTGGGCATACATAGACGCGTATCGATCCTTGACTTCGTCCTCGTGGCAAAAGTACACGGCGATATAGGACGTAATACGTGTATACCTGTGTACGTACGTATACGTAGGTGTGAAATATTGAAAATTAAAGAAATTATACGAATAATATTGGAAACATTGCCCGATAGCACGTTGAATTCGTTGAAACGTCGGAAGTAATTTCGTTTTGCAAATTTTTTCGTGTGATATGATTTTTGTTTTGTGGCAATTTCGTAAAAATTTCATTGTTTTTCATATTTGCTTTTTTACATAATATTGTAATTTGATATTTTTCATAATTTTTAGAAAAATTTGATAGATACGTTTGCATAATTGAAAATTAAAGAATTTTACCAATAATATTTGAACAGTGTGATACAATTTTTCTTTTTCAATAATTTCCTAAAAATTCAATTGTTTTTCACATTTTTTTGCATAACATCGTACTTTGAGATTTGTGAAAATTTTTAGGCAAATTTAGTAGATACGATTACATAAGTGTGAAATAGTGTAAATTAAAGAATTTTACGAATAATATTTGAATCGTGTGATACTATTTGCCTTTTCCAGTAATTTCGTAAAAATTTGATTGTTCTTCACATTTTTTTTTTTTCATATTATTGTAATTTGATATTTTTCATAATTTTTATGCAAATTTGATAAGTAGATACATTTATATAATTGAAAATAAAGAATTTTATTAATAATATTCGGACTGCATGATACAATTTGTCTTTTCCAATAATTTCCTAAAAATTCGATTATTTTTCACATTTTTTTTACATAAAATTATAATTTGATATTTTTCAAAATTTATAGACAAATTTGATAGATACGTATACATAAGTGTGAAATATTGAAAATTAAAGAATTTTACGAATAATATTCGTACGGTGTAATAAAATTTATCTTTTCCAATAATATCCTAAAAATTCGATTATTTTTCACATTTTTTCAACATGAATATCGTATTTTGATTATTTTTCAAAATTTCTATACAAATTTGAAGGTCGTAATCTTTTTTTTAATCGCGTTTTCTTTCGTTTCCTTTCGCGTGTCCGATTGCCATGTAACGAAGGAAGGGAAGGGGAAGGGGAGGGGTGGGATTATAACATACGTATAATAAGCGCGTTGGGTGATGAGCATAGCGAGAAACACGCGTTGCTAAAAGAGAGTTACCGTTATATATGCTTTCCTACCACAATGGATATCGTGAGCCCTCTCCCCTCGTTTCCTTCCCTCTCTCTCTCTTTTCGACCCAAACCCATTCTTTTCCTTGCTCCGCAATGATTTTGTCCGCGCCCTCTGTCTCTCGCTCTCTCGCACTCGCGCTATCTTCTCGCACGACCGTGGGCGAATACGCCGCGAGAGTGATTCTTCCGACCTTTGTGTAGAGAGAACTCGGTTACTCACGCACACGTCTTCGAAAAACCCTACGTCCTTATACAGTATAGACGAACCGTCCGACGAACCGTGTCCGCGCGCTACGGTCAGGCTATCCAAGAGACGAAGAAGAAGACAGCGAAAGAGGGAGAGAGAGAGAGAGAGAGAGAGAGAGAGGGTGAGAGAGACTCGGCAACGCCGAGGCGGCTTTAATTAGCTGGGGATTTTGTAAGCGTCTCCTCTCTTTCTTTCTCATTTCTTCCTTCGTTCGTTTCGTCGCCGAGGGACCCTGGGAGCGTTGGCGAACGAAAATTTGCCCGTGGCAGCAACGTCGAAGACACGACGAGAATTCTCTACCCTCGCGGATACGCTTGGCCTGAATCCATACACATCATTTATATACGTGTATATATGTATATATATATATATTCTCACGTCCTATAGCCAGTAGACGTGTTATCCCTGCGGTATAGTACAGTAAAATCTTCTGTATATATATATATATATATATATATATATAGATGTAAGGGTTATATATATGTGTAGTACATGTACTGTACTATATACGTACCTCAGCGTTCGCGAGAGGGTGGCAAAGGGGGAACTAGCGAATATATATATGAACAGCTCCTAGTTCCTAGTACACATATATAGCACAGGGAGAGCAATGGAGCTACGATGGAAGCTTGGAAGGACGCGACACGGTGAGATTCACGAGATGGGTCGAGGGTGGGATGTTGGTCCGGAGGGTGAAACTGCGAGATGGCCAGAGGGAGCAAGTTAGACGCAGCGACAACGGCAGCAGCAGCAGCAGCAGCAATGCCAGCAGCGCAGCTCGATATATATATATATATGTATGTATATATATATATGTATACATAGAAATATATATAGCGGAGAGAGGTATAAAGCGCGAGAGGGCGCGTGAACCAACGGATGGTGCGAGGGAGACGACTAGCTTAACAGTGGGTGGGTAAAGAGGGTGGATGGGTTTGGGTGGGTTCGGGAGGGTTTGGGAGAGTGGAAGGTAGGAATGGGGTGAGTTAGGTCGCGAAGGGACGCGCGCGCGGCCAGCTAAATAACGGTCTGCCCTATCTGCGTCCTCGCAAGCCCACACCCTCTCCTTCTTGCTGCCGGGCTCGTTTCTATTTCCCACCCTCCTTCTCACCGACCCTTACCCAACCTCCCGGGAACTTCCTCACCTCCGACTCTATCTCTCTCTCTCTCTCTCGCCCCACTCTCCGTTGCCAGTGTAGCGCCCATCTTCTCTCACGGTCCCTTTGGCTTGCCTCGCGCAGTTCGACCTCTCGCGTTGGCACTCCGCGCCACACTGCGCCGCTGCCTTCCCCCACTACTCTCGCCGCGCTCTAGCTCTCTCCCCACCACTACCGCCGCTACCTCATACTCCCGGGTCACCGCGAAGCTCCAGCGCGAGTGTGTGGCTACGTCGTGAGCCAAGAGCGAAAACCCGCGAGGGAACCGACAGCATTCTCTCTCTCTCTCTCGCACTCTCTCTCTCTCTCTCTCTCGGTGCGTTTCACTCGTACCACCCTCGCGTTTTCGCGAGCTTATGTGCTACATGTGTATGCAAACATTTCTTGTTACTATGCATGTATACATGGTAAGTAAGGCTAAGAAACGCGTAGACCTCTCTTCCGCCTCTTTCGTGATTCATGCCTCGCGCCTTTTCCTCTTTATCCCTCGTGTCCCTGCTTCATTATCAAACTCACAGCTACAAACGTTAGATCTTTTCTTACTTTCTCATTAAACGAGAGTCAGAAGTTCTGTCGTATGGGAAAAAAATGAATGCTAAACGCAACTTGGAATTAGTCACTTCCTACACGAAAACTCGTTATCTCCAATGTGAAAACTTACCAGCTAACAGTAAATTCTATTCCGATACGTCGCGCACAATCTATAAATACATTCGTAAATAAATTCATAAATTCAATTCAAAGATCAGAAACTGTTTATTCAACGAGGATTTTATTTTCAAAAACTAAAATAGATAAGAACTCCAATAAGAGAAAAAAACATATCGATCCTTATCTCAACGAGTCTCGCCACGAACTTCCACAGTATCAATTTAAATGCGTTATCGGTCTCGTCTCGTTTCTCTCGAGTCGGTGACGAGCTCATCGTAAAATCGTACCAACTCATGCATCGCATGAAAACTGTCTCTGAAAAGGGATGGTCAGGGTGGGGGGGGGGGGGGGGGAGATTTTGTGGTGCGTCGGTCGAAGCGAAGATACGTGTAACGAGGATCATTCACGAAAAGCTAGAAAGAGAAGATCAGAGAGACAAAGAGAGAGAGAGAGAGAGAGAGAGAAAGATACAAAGATAGATATATAGATAGATAAAGACAGATATAGTAGGCAGGAGGGATTTAGAGTAAAGTACCGGGCTTTAACAGTCCAGCCACGAAACACACGTACCATACAAACTCCCCCGACTGATCCAACTATCTCGGTGAGTCACGCGCAGAGCCTCTGCCATACGACTCTCTCCCTCTCTCTTTCTCCCTCGTTTCACAAATATCTCTCTCCCTCCTATATACATGCCTACAGCGATATATTTCATTTCCCATCTCACTCGCATTCGCGTTTACTACGCTGGTACTACCAACATTTCTCCCCTTCTCTCACTCTCTCTGTTTTACCGACCGCTGACCCATAAATGCGGTCGAGCGACTTCGCAGCAGTCGGCGGCGTTCTCCCCACCCTCCAGCCCCCCTCTCTCACTCGCTCTCTCTCTCTCTCTCGTATTACGGAAGCGAACTTTTCAAGTTCCCGCGACACTGACCCACTTTGTGCGCGCCTCCCTGATACTTCTCCCCCTTCCGCCACTCTCTTTCACCCCCCACCCTACCTCCTCCTCCTCCTCCTCCTCCTCCTCCTCCTCCTCCCCCTTCTCCCACAGTGCCACAGTAGTTACGTAGCTCGGGCTACGTATGAATGCCCGCCATGAAAACGCTCTCACTTTCCTCAGCTACGTTATACCTACTCTTCTATACACACATATATATATATATATATATACATATGTCTGTTAGTATGTATTATGTTTATAGATGTATATATGTATATATACATATATATATATTTCTTTGCCGGCTTCCCTCGGAGCATTGGACTCGAGTCTCTTTTTTTCCCGCCGTTATTCTTTACCTCCCCACCCTTCAACCCCCTTCTCACCACCGTTACTTTTCACTTAACTCCTTCTCTTCCCTCCTTCTACCTCCTCTCTATTTCTCTCTTTTTCTCGAATTCTCTCATCCCCTTACTACTAAGGCATCGTGACTTTCCCCACTTTTACTCCCATTGCAGTTAGCCTTGGCAATTCTTCGCTCTCTTATCGATATCTGTGTACGTACGTATCTCGGCAGGTTTCGCAACCGGATGAACGATCTTGTCACTTTCCACCACCGGAAGTTCCGGACTGTCGGATATTTTTTTGTTTTCTTCTTTTGAAGATATTTTCTGGCAATGAGAATCGTGGACTGTGCTAAGTTTTGTGAAGTACGAGGGAAGAAAGTGGGAAGTTGCTGGGATGGGAGAATGAGAAAGGGGGTGGCTTTTAAAGCGGAAGTAACAGGCGAGATATTTTAGAGTTACGGTGAGATTGAATTTTCGAAATTTCATTGGAACGAAAGGGATGAAAGAGAGTGATACAATTTCCTCCTTTTTTCATTTGTATATTCATCGAGAGTGAATTAATTATAATTAACGATTCCATCTCGCATTTTCCGCAGTCTCGTGATCAAATCTTGATCGAGACTCATCGTTGCTCGAATTCATCTCGCGCGACACTCATCTTACTCGGATATATGATTCTCGTCGATGCATTTCGATCGTTCGACGCGATGTCTCGAGGAAAGGAGAAGGGGTGGGGTTCGACGAGGACATGCGACCGAGTCGAATGACGCGTAAGACGAAGGACCGAGAAGAAGAAGAAGAAGAAGCCAAAGACGATGAAGAAGAAGAAGAAGAAGGACTTAAAAAAGAACGCGAGAGAAACGGACGGAGAAAAATGCGAGTTAAGAGTAACAGGCCCCCGTGAGACGAGGCAGAAGGCAGGCGGGCGGTCGAAATGAACCAGAGAGAGGAGACGGTGTCTGTGTGTTCGTCTCTGTGTCCGAGAGACAGAAAGAGAGAGAGAGAGAGAGAGAAAAGGAAAGGCGAGGAGAGAGAGACAAGGCAAAGCTATCGAGGGAGGCATGGACACATCGCGATTAACCAAACCCAAGAGAGAGAAAGAGAGAGAGAGAGAGAGAGAGAGAGAGAGAGAGTGGGAATGAAAGAGAGAGGGTGAGAGAGAGAGAGAGCTTAGTCGACCATCAGCCATCCTGTCATAGACAGGATGTGAGGGTCCGCGAGCCCGGACCGCGAGTGTCGTGTACATACGCCCGCGACGCGGGGCTCTCGCTGCTGCCCCCCTTTCCCCCCATGCACACTCACTCCAGCATCGTCGCCGTCGCCTTCGTCGTCGTTTCGCCGGAATTACGAGTTGTCCATGTATCGGTCTTACGTCCGTGTGCGCGCGTGTATCTCTCTCTCTCTGTCTCTCTCTCTCTCGCTGGCTCGTTCTCTCGAGCGCGTTCGCGATCGTTCCGCCGCGGCGAGATGCTCGAGGCGCGTGAAGGGAGTCCGATAAGTTCCGGGGGTCTCGTCGTCCGCGGCTATCCGTGGGAGCCGCTAGCCCCGGGGTGTATG